>OX451218.1:87815167-87843640 GCA_949628195.1 Phasia obesa
ACTTTTTATGGCCCGAATTGGAAGATATGGATGTGGAAACAAAGCTAACGAAACAATGGCTCTTTTGAGCGACAAATTCAATGGCCGTGTTATCTCACGTGGTGGCGATGTCAATTGGCCGCCAAGATCATGTGATTTGACACCGTTGGACTTCTTTCTTAGGGGTTATTTGAAAGAAAAGGTGTACGTCGATAAAAGCCAGCAACAATTCAAGAGCTAAAGAACGAGATAATTCGGCACATTAACGGCATAGAAGCTCAATTATGCCTCAGCATCAGCGGATACATAATTGAACTATACCAATATAATCAAAATACAAAGAAATGACCATAATTTCCTAAATAATTTGTGTTGTATTCCGAATCAACATTGACCCTTAAAATTTAACAACCCTTTACATATGTACATATGTATATAAAAAGAATAATTTCTTTCTTCAAAACCTATGATTTGATATATAATGTGACTTTTGTTCATTACTTTCAGTTTTAAAACTTTTTATTAAACCATTTCATCAACATACATACACATCTACATATATAGAAATTTAGAAAAGTCCCACTTTGGCCATTGAGCATACTTCAGCAGGTTGTGATAGAAAAAAAAAAACAATAAAATTGCAAACACAATCAAGTGTATTTCACACACATATGTTACGAGTTTACTGAAATACTCGTAAAATCAATAACCAAATCATATGTGTATGAATTTTAAATTCTAACCGCTGTAAAAATCATTAACCATGAACTTGACAACTGGAACGTGCAGGTTAATTACAACAGCTAGATTCAGGTTAAATGTACAACCAGTTAAATATAAATGCAACCACTTTAGCAAACAAAAAGTGGAACATGTTTTACACAATAGAACGAACCATTTAATAATTAAATAATATTCGTATACGTAACACTAGAGGGCGAGGTGTAGAAAATATGCAATTAAGAATTTTATTTACAAAAAGAAAAGAACAACAACTTGAAAAAATCCAACAAAAACAATAAAATGCACTTTAAGAACAAAGCTTGTGATTTCGATTTCTTTTCAAAACAAAATACATACATACCTGCCGTTTGTATGTGGAATATATAGAAAATAAGTCCATATATTTATTTTTCTCCTACCCAGATTTTAAGCGTCTTAATTGTTTGAGATTTTTATCGTAAATATTGACAAAAACGACTTTGCTGCATTTATTTTGCATTTTATTGTTTTTAAGTAATTTACACCGCAATTGAATGTATGCTGACTGAAGCAGGTGTCGATGGTGGTTGCTTTGGGATTGATGTTGTAACTCCAGAGGCACGTTTTGTAATTTAAGGTTGAGACATAAAATTAAAATGTGAATACGATGGAGAAATGGAAGTGTCAAAAGATAGGGAGAGAAGAGTTCTTTTGCAAAGGGATAGGAGTAAATAACACAGATGGTTAGTGTGTTATGTAGACGTATTAGTTTGAAGCTACCATAGCCAACTTATAATTATTTTACTTCGCCAGCGATTTAGTAATATGTGGTAACACCGGCGAAGGAGGGCGCCGCTGTGATATGTATTATAAAGAGAAATTAATACATATCAGAAAAATTGATATTGCCCCGGGTGAGTATTGAACTCGTGAGCATGCTTTAATAGTCAACGTGCTAACCACGTGAGCCACAGCAGATTATTTATATTATATTGTTATTAGTTTTCACTTCTATTACATCTATTTTTTTTTTTTTTTTTGATAAATAAATATTAGACCGCGACCAGTAGATCTCATGGAGTGCAAACAGGTCACGGGCGATTTTTGTTTGTTTTTGGTTTAGTAAGATTTTTCTGCTTTGATTTGTATTAAAAGCCTTTATAGAATGCAATACAGATAGAGGTAGGCGATAGACCCACAGGGTAGCCACTAGGACCCATCAGCTGTCAATAGGCACATTGGAGGGGGTCAATATTTTTTTCTTTAATTTGACCATTCTAACGCAATATGGTTCGCAAAACAATTTTCTAAAAAATTTTTACAAAAAATTCTTAAAAAAGTTTGTACATAAAATTAAAAAAAAATATTACCAAAAATTCTCAAAAAATCTTTACAAAAAATTTTCAAAATAATTTTTACAAAAAACTGAAAAAAAATAAAACACAAAATTTACGGAAACTTTTCTAAAAAATTAAAAAAAATAGAAAAATTAAAAAAAAATTTTGTACAAGTTTTACAAACAATTTAAAAAAAAATTTTTTTATAAAAACTTAAAAAAAATTTAAAACAATTTTTGCAAAAAATTTTCGAAATAAATTAAAAAAAAAATACTAAACAAAATTTTACGAACAATTTTCCAAAAAATTAAGAAAAAAAATTAAAAAATATTTTTACAAGTTTTACAAAAAATTTGTATAAAATATTTTCATACAAATTTTTACAAACATTTTCAAAAAAAATTTTTTTAAATAATTTAAAAAAAAAATCGAAAACTTTTTCAAAAAAAATTTGACGGAAATTTTTACAAAAAAAAAAATTATAAAATTTTAATAATATTTTGACAAGAATTTTTTTATAAAATTTGTACAAAAAATTTTTACAATGTCTTGGTTAGATATTTCAAGTGGAAAGAATTGAAACAGTTTTTTGTTAATGCCCTTTTTTTTAAATAAATGACTTTCTTCAATTAGAGATAGAGCGTTGCAAAATATGGCGATTTCTACCAAAACGTGGTGATTTCAGAACATATTTAGCAATTTCATTTTTGATTTGGCGACATAGCTATTTTTCATTGACTTCTGGTCAATATTCCAGCCATTGTTTTTTGTTTTTTTTTTGTTTACATTTAAATATGATTTTATTACTGTGGTCATACCTTTCGGTGAAGACCGTGCCGAATCTTCTATACCCTTCATTACGGTGATTTTATTTATACAGACATTTATATAAAATAATAAAATCATGGTATTAAATTGAATGGATTTGTTTTATTATTTTATATCAATGTCTATATGTTGAAGGGTATAGAAGATTCGGCACACCCGAATATAGCACTCTTACTTGTCTTAGGGATATAACAGTTCGGACCTTTAAAATAACTCGTTAAATATGCGCCAGGCATATTTTTATATTTTATTTTTAATATTTTGCTTCTTTAACTTTATGTGGATACAAAAAAAAGTGTTGTTAACTATCTAGAAGCAAATAGTAAAATTTATTTTAACTTAATACTATTTTTTTTTATATATTTTGTGTATTTTTTAGCTGCATGAGAACTATCGATATCGATAACTATGGTTTGACAGCTAAGATTGTCAAACTGTGTTGACATTTCTGTTCAGTAAGGTTTGGCTAGTCATCCTAAATCGTTTCACGTCAGAGCAACGCTTCTAAATTGTGTAAATTTATTTAAAAAAACTAGACCTGTTCGCGAACTTCGACTACGTGAAAAATACAGCTCGTGCAATAATTGAAGCCAAACAACCATTGCTTGCATCGATTTTTTGCTAATTGGGCTCATTTGAAACTGGCCGAAGATGAGCAGTTTTTATCGAAGAATTGTGTTTAGTGATGAAGCTCATTTCTGGTTAAATGGTTATGTCTATGAGCAAAATTGCCATATTTGGAGAGTAGACAATCATTAAGCCATTAACGAATCATCATTACATCCAATAAAATTTTGTGTTTTTTACAGTTTGCACGCTGGTGTTATCATATGTACTTATTTCTTTCAAAATGAGCAAAGATCTGCTGTTGCGGTGAATGGGCAGCGTTATAGAACCATGCGGACTGAATTTTTGTCTTTAAAAATAAATCAGTTAAACATCAACGACATTTGGTTCGGCAACAACTAAACAATCTATTTTGTAGTGAAAACTTTGATACCAGATGTGGTCTGGTTCATTGCCCCTTTTTTCTCGCGATTAATCGCTCTGGATTACTTTTTAAGGGGGCAAAGTTTAGTCATTAGTTTATGCCGACAAACTACCAACTCTTGAAGCATTTGAAGCCAATATTCGAGGCACAATTGACGTCATACGGCACAATTGGACTGATCGAATGAACCATTTAACTTGTAGCTACGGCGAACATATGCCGAGAATCATATTTAAAAAAACAAGTAAGAGTGCTATATTCGGCCGTGCCGATTCTTCTATGCTCTTCACTACGGTGAATTTATTTATATAGACATGTACAGCATTATCCCATATTGTTGACTCTTTACATAAATTAAAATAAGCCGTATGAGAAAAAACTGATTATTCATGCTTTAAAGAAATAGAAGACAGCGGCGACGCAGTAAATTCCGTTGGCTACAATTGTCGCCGTGTTGTCAGCAACTTAATGATATTAAAGACGACAGCTACATCGTAAACTCTGAAACTGTTGTAGAAATACTTATTTTGCTTTTATAAAATTAAATAACATTTTTAAAAAATTATAAATATTACCTCCAAAACTTTTTGTTTGTATATGAGTTTGTAATTTACAACTTTGTGACATTTTCTTTTGTTGAATAAAATAGAAATTAGCCTAAGTTGGCTACAGCCACAGCGGTGGCCGTGTAGCCATGTAGCTATACCGACTTCATAATAATCGTTTACCTATAAAAGTGTGTATTTTATTTTTGACAGTTTGTAGTTGGTTTAATGCGTCTAGGTTTTAAAACAGACATCTCATCTATTTAACATGTTACTCTATAGACATATATACATATATTCTTTATATTAAAAATATGTTATGTTACAGTCATGATTTTCATATTGAAATATTGAAATTTTTTTTATTAACTTTTCGAAAATTGTTTGTAAAAATTTTTCGTAATAATATTTTTTTGAACATTTATTGCAAAATTTAAAAAAAAATTTCGAAAAATTTTTTGTAAAAATATCTTTTTGAAAATGTTTTGTAAAGAATATTGTAAATATTTAAAAAAAAATTCATTTTCTTTTAAAAAATGGAATTTTTTTTTTTAATTTTATTGAAAAATTTATTTTTTTAATTTAGGACCTTTCTGCAATCTATGTTGAAATAGAATAGTCAGTCTATAGCAAAAAAAAAAATCCTTAAAAAAAGTTTCCTCATATTGACCTCCTATGTGCCATTTAACTGCTCCTATTTACCAGTGGGTACCTCTATGTGTATTGTTTGCTATAAAGGTTTTTAATACAAATCAAAGCAAAAAAACCTTCCAACCTAAAAACAAATAAAAATCGCACCTAGCAGGAGCTTATTGATCCCCTGAGATCTGTATGCACTCCTTGCGATCTACCTGTCGCGGTGTAATATTTATAGGTGGGCGTGGGTTTTGGCCCACAGCCTCCAAGGGAATGATCCGATGTTGCTAAATTGCAATCCGAAAATTTTCGAAACTATGAGTGACATATTGGTGTGCTTAAATTTTTTTATCTCTTCTGGTGCCTTGGAAAATGATATAACTACCCGCACACGGACAGACGGACATCGCTTAATAATCCAGAATATATATTCTTTATGGGGTCGGAAATGAATATTGTAGGAATTACACACGGAATGGCAAACTTATATATACAACTTCCACCTGTGGTGAAGGGTATAATAAATGTCATGAAATTATTTATTTATATATTTCTGTCTTGGAATTGTCCTTTTAAGTTCTCATGCAGCTAAAAAGAATTATTTTAATAAATATTCTTTCAAAATTAATTCACATTTCATATATGTCCTTATCTATTGGTTAACAAATTCTGTTTTACTACAATTGTAATCTTTGCTGTTTAACTGTCAATAATGAGTTTTGCTGCAACGCAACAATGAAAGCACTTTCCTTAAAAACATCTTTAATTTTTATTCATTACACAGCAAATGCCAGGTATTTTGTTTGCATACAAATTTTGCCTACCCCTTACCCATACACCCCAGAGATGCGCAAACTTACTTACATATACATATATTAAATTGCTATTATGCTTATAATTTTTTTTTTAATGTTCCCAGTTAGATAAGAATATTAAATAAATTCCAAGTACTCGTACAGCAATGATGGCAAAAAAAAATAAAAATACTGATTCAATTTCAATTAATTTAAAAATACAAACCAAATAATAGTAAACAAAACTGCACAAACAAACCTACTCACTTACATTCACTTAAACAGTCACTCATACAACGTATCAGTGCTATAGAATTTCAGCAGGAGTAAAGTGAAAATAAAATATGAAACGATTCATTATAATTAAAATACACACTTGCTACCAGTTTCAAATTTTGAGCGCCTGTCATAAGTTGTGATATGAAAAAAGAGAGGAATTGTTGTCAGTAAATTTGCAAAAATAGCAACAACAAACAGCATTACTTATCATCATAGAGGCAATTTTCTAATAGTAGTAGAAACATTTTTCTGTCAAAAGGGAAGTTATTACCCCCTAAAATTAGATTTTTATCACAGATAAAATCTTATCACTCAAGAGAAAGTCTAGTTATCATTATCATTATAAAAATTTTGTACGATAATAAACACTTGCTTGTGCCTGTGCCTATGCTTGATATCAACGACAGACAAAGAGACTGACAATATAAAAATAATAAAAATGATAAATTGTCACAAACATGTTTATGATAATTCATGCATTATACCAGGCAATCAGAGTCACAAAGCAAGTGCTTTACTTAGATGCCAACACACTGTAGCACACAATGTGCGCTACAACAAGTTAAAAAAAGTAAATAACAGTAACAGTAGTAGCCAGTAGTGTTTTTGACAAAAAAAGTCAACGAAACAATCTAAAAAATAAAGATTGTATACGAAATATTTTTTACGTTGATAATAATGTAGTAGAAGCTTTACACCAGAAGACTTTATAACAAATCAAAAGAGGATTTAAAAAATATGGTATAATTTAATGGTATAAACACAACTGGGACGAACGACGAACTTCGTCGAGTTTAGCACAGTGAGGGCGAACAAAATTTAAAGAAATGCCAATATTTTACCAAATTTCTCTGGATATTTTTTGGGGCCAGATTACATAGACACCACTGTTGTGCATTTTCATTTAACTTTCGATAAAATTATACCAAATTGTATAACTAATTTAATTTATAAATAAATTTATACTTATATTTCGACAGAAAAAGAAACAGAAATTAAAAGAGGAGAAATAATGTGTCGTTCGTCGGTATAAGAAATATACTGGGTATACTCTCCCCAGTGTATCGGCACGTATCTCCCGAATAAATCCTTTAATACTGGCTTCCAGTGCATCAACCGGGCTTATCCCCATGGACCTGAGCCTTAACTTAGCCTAACAAAAAATAGTCTAAATGCGTTAAAACGCGCGATCTCGGCGGCCAATTGACTGGCCCCAAACGTGAAATAAACTGTTTACCGAACACCTCCGCAATTAAACCATTGTTTTGCGTGATGTGTACCACGTGGCACCGTCTTCTTGAAACCAAGTTATGGCAAAAAAATTTGTAGCGGACGCCAAACACAGTAACGTTCCCGTCTTCGTCGTTTTTGAAAAAAAATTGTCCAGTGATGCCACCGGCCCATAATCGCTCAACACAATTTTCCGATAAAAAGTGGATCTTCATCCAACTTTGCCAGCGCCAATCCTCCAAAAGTTAGCCGTTGTGGTAGGTCGTGTTGCTTCAATTCTTGCGCTAGAAAAAATTTTGTCTTAGAAAAGTAACAGGGGCCCAATTGCTGCAAACGGCGTCGAATCGATAATTCACGGTCATCAACAACACTGGCGGATACAGCTGCGAAATTTGCCTCTGTCCACGTGATTTTAGTTTAATGTCCAATAATGTAAATTTGGTGCGAAATTTAGTCACAAGATTCCGAATAGCCGCCTCTGAAGATCGCCCAAACTGATCATAAAAAGGAAAGAGTGCACGATGCATTTTATTAAGCCGAGCATGAATTTTGATAATAAAATTGAATAATATGCAAGCGTTATTCGTTTGTAAGTCGATTCATAGTTAGATATTATGTAGACCAAACTGAACACGTTTAACAGTACCATGTTAGACAAAAACAGCTGAGCTATGAAAAAGAAAGTTGCTTAAAAATCACCCTTTACACAAGAAGTTCTGTGCCAGCTGATGTCAGCAAATATGCAAACATGTTGCTCTCAAACTTTTTAGTGCTTCCATCCTGTGAAGTAGCAAACGAATTACTATTCTTTTCTTTTAATTTTTCGTTCGTGTATTCAATTATCCACCCCTATTATATATGTCTTCGACGGCACAATAATAGTATTACCGGAGTCGTCGTTGACAGCAATCGATGAATATTAATGGTTCCTAGGAAATGCGCCTTGAAATCGCTGTTATATGAAAATATATTTTTGTTGACACATTTTTGAGATTCAAATACAACTTTGTAATAGTTAACGAAAACGTGTAAAAACTATTTCTAAAAATTAAATAAGACTAAAATTAAAATTTAAAAGAAAGTTGCTCTCATTGCTAACCAAAGGCTGGCTGAAGGAACAACAATTATCGTACAAGAGGGAAGCTTAATGTGGTGGAAGACTTCGTACTCACCAACTGACGATAGAGAAGATTGAATACAATTTTTCTGCAATTCCTTTAGCTGAGTTTGGTTGGTGAAATATATGATGTTTACAACTAAATACCACTCAAAGCAGATAGGTGCGAATAATACTAAAGACGAATGTAGCTAATTTCTAAAATACAAAATGTTCCTATTTTTCCTTTAATCACCCAATGTGTAAAAAATATTCTTTTAACTTGGAGAGAATTAAAAGAAAAAAATGAATGCATTCATAAAATCTCAATTAATTGCATGAATTGGCAGTTTCATTCAAAAAAAGAATCATTTGTTTACAGCTCGGATAAAAGCAACATTTATTTTTAAAAACACTATTTTCACGTGTCTATCAGACTGGGCATTGTGCGGGTTCGATTTCAACGAAAAACTATGGGTGCTTTCTGCAGATAAACTAAAAAATGTTAGAAAAAAATAAATTTATATTTATTGGGTCAATTAATCTTATGATTCATAGGAAAAACTAAAATATTATTTAAATTTCAATTATTTGTTGCTTACCGTTACATAATATTCAATTTATTTGGAGTTTTAGATAAATTCCGTTTCTATATATTTACCTGAAAATAAAAATAAAGATTTTTTTGTTTAGAAAATATGGAAAAACGCAAAGTAATTTTTTTAAATTATATTATTCGATTATCTACTAAAGCACTGCATGTCGCTCATTATAATATTTCATTGAATTTATATCTGTTCATTGCTGTTCAATAATAAACAGTTAAGACCAGCAAGCTAAATGCGATAAGCTTGCAAAGTCTCGTGAAGAAAGTTTGAATAAGTATGAGTAAATGTTGAACATTATAACCAAGTTTGCCAGGATAAGCTCAGAAGGACCAGGATATATAGTTTGTTTTCAAAAATTAAAGTTTATTAAAGGAAATATTTACACAATAGTTCATTATACAGAAATAAAGGATATTTCTAATCTAGTGACTCGATCCACGAACGACGAGAAACGTACACGATGAAGGATAGTACCAGACTCTCCCATTTGCCTGATATCCTCATCTTAAGAATATGTGGGTTTCTTTGTGTCGTTAGTGTATTAGTCACTAATACCTGTCGACTATGGCTATCTGAACCAGTATTCCACTCAGCACTACGACCACAATCGACTGTGTCTGGGATCTATGGCTGTCGGAACCAGTAGATTCCCTGTACACCCCTACTACTAAATATAATTCTGTGTGTCTGGGGTCTATGGCTGGCGGAACCAGTAGATCCCCTGTACACTACTACTACGCTTCCCTATGTAATAACCAGTAGGGACTACCACTACTAAGTTGGGCATTGGTTGTCTGTGTACGGCTGCTACCGAAGCTGTTACAAACTTGCGGTAACTGTCCGTCCACTACGACGGCCAAAGACCAGCATAAAATTATTGTTTGTAAAATAGTGGAATACTGTATTCTCTTATACAATATAATCTCTTATATTTAATTTTAGCTAAATCTCTTAACCATAGCAATGTAACGAAATATTTACTTCGTTACAACATAACATGGGCTAGTTCAGGTAGTTTTATGCTTCAACTAAAACATAAACACGGTTTGAGAGTACAATTACATTCATTTTAAGCACTTCCTTTCTTAAGAAATACAAAAATCAAAAAACCAATAGTGCAAGCATAAATCACTAAGCCTTATTCAAGAGTTCCGCACAACTACTAAACAAAACACACTGAGTGTTGCGAACTTTAGACACGGGTAAACACGGCGGTCAGTATTATAAAAAGTTCGTAAGTAAGTAATAAGTTTTACTCTTTCAGCTCATTGCAGAACAGAGAGGTTTGCTCACTCATTGTATGGTATGTGTAGGTATGTGTCAAGGCGAATTCATACCAGGTGTGAGCAGTAGGACAACAACTACAACAAAACAACAACTTTGACATTAGATTAGCAGATATGAAACAATGTATTTTTTGACAAGACATTAGCAAAAAAACGAGAGCAAAAAACAATCAGCTGGGCTATCGACTCCACCTGGTATGAATTCGCCTTGGCATGTGTTCAGCACAAAGTATACAGAGATGTAAATAATGATTGATGATAATAGCCATAATCCTATACTTGTCAAGAAAGAGACAAATATAGTACCAAATTTTTACGAACATGGGAAAATAAACAAAACGAAAACAAAAACTAAAAATTATGAAAATTTTCCTTTAAAACGTGTTCCCTTTGTTTAAAACTATGTACGAGTATGTGCTCAACTGGGCCGAGCGACGAATTTTTGGCAGCGAATATTCGTCGCCAAAAATAAAACACACATGTGTATATGAAAACGCGCTCAATTATGACGGCGGTCGAAATTCGTCATTTGCGGCGAACTATGAATTAGATTTATTTCTATTTCTTACGTCGGCGTACGCCGAACACAACAATACAATGTGACCATGGTTATAGCATTTGAAATAAGTGTCTCATTATTAAACATTTGCGTGGAAGCAAAAAAGCTTTTACTTTAATAAGCATTCGATTTATTATTTTAATGATTTTCACAAAATTTTTAATTCTTTGATTAATTTCTTTGTATTTTTTCTTTTTTTGCATTGCACCAACATGAAGAAACTTTACCAATTATAACAGCTGTTTCTTTTTCGTCGTTATTGTGTTTCATACGACGAATTTACTAAACGAACTTTTACCGACAAATTCGTCGTGTTGGTCGAAATTTGTCGTTCTTTCCAGTTGTGTTCCCAGCATTAAAAGTAAATTTGTGCATTAAACATCAAAGTATAATTACAACAAAAAAACATTGTGCTCTTTGGTGGTGTTAAATAAGATTATAAAATATATTTAAGGAATGTTAGGCATTCGTAAAATCTCTTAATATTAATCAAAGTTTACGTGCTTACGAATACGGCTGATTATTAAACAATTGTTATATCACCACCAACGATAATTAATTACAAAGAGCAATAAATAAATACATATCTTTTCTACTCTTTTATCTACCAGAAAATAGCACAAAAGAAAACAAACCGTGTTTACGAAATAACACAAAAGAAACCTAATGAATTTGAGAAAGGGATTTTGTGTGCTGTCTATTTTCTATTACACTTCTTGGGTTCTCTTTGGTGTTCAGTATGACCACTTGTTTATGAGCTTATGAGCACAGCCATTAGATAAGCTTGCTCACGCAACTGTTTATTATCTACCAATTGGGTTGTATCAAGAAGTATTAAAAAAATCTAGAATCAATAAAGTTTTACTTACAGATTGAAGAACTCGAAAACCTGTATTGTTTTCTTTAAAGGTATACCAGCCTTGTGTTATACCTTGGAACAGTAACTTTAGCTCATCTAAAATTTGGATTAAGGTTTCCTGATGATGCTAAATTGAGCACTTAGCGAAACTAGCTTACCCCGTTGTAATCAATTTCAGTGAATTTATAATTTGGGTTAATAGCACTCTATTAATGAAAAATTAAAATTATAAAAGTTTTCCTTCCTTTAGTTTAGTTTTCATGATTATAGATCTCCTAAATGACTACCTTACCCTTGCAAAATATTCCGATGCCAGATTCAAGGCTCTGAGAGTTCACTTACTTCCAGAAGCTCTTTGCCCTTTACCTTACACGTTATTTTTTATGTTTTCGATAAAATTGTTTATCAGCTGATTGTCGTATTTTTATAATGCCACCTCCCAAATAGTTAATATTTAAAGTGTTATAACTTTTTAATGATCAATCTTTTCAGCATTGGAAAAAGGCTGTATAGAAAAAAGCTTCAATCATGAGTAAAATACTAAAAAACAACGCAAAAATATGTTAGCGTTTTTTACACACACCTTCTTATCTGTTTTGCAAGGCATCATGTTTTGGCATCAACGCATGCACAGTGGTATGTTAAGATTTTTAATTTTTGTTATTAGATAGAAAATAAACCCTTAAAAATATTATCATAATAAACCACAATTAAACTCCGTTTATTTTACACCCAGTAAAAACAAGGTGTAAAATTTCAATTTTTATGTCAGGGTTTATTTTTTTTCTATTGGCTTATCTATCACTTCGAGCATCAGACAAGTGCATCTGCTGAAGAACGCTAAAAAGGCAAGAGCATTCATACTGTTTTGAAGCCAGGATCAGTGTTGGCAGATTAGGGGATTTATCCCCAAATAGGGGATTTTTATTTACTTATGGGGATAAAAAATTCCTCTTGGGGATTGGGGATTTCTTTGAGGATAGTAACAATATTTTAGGGATTTTTGGGGAATTTTTTTGATTTCGTTTACTTTTTGGATTACTGTAATTTTACTATTTCAATTATAGAGAATTAAAAAATAAGTAAAAAAGTGGCGGTCGCCCATATTTTCCGAGTTATCAGCCACTGCAATTTTAACCAGTAGTAAATAACAATGTTTAAAGAGATATTTATAAATCACAATTAAGAAAAACACCAATAAAAACGTCAAAGCAGCTTAGGTGAATTTTAGGGAATGCTTATATGTCTAAATATTTTTTTTTGGCAAAGGAACCAATAAAATCTGAAATAAGAAATAAATAATTGAACTAGTTACTCAAATATTTGTTGAGAAAGAATATACATTTAAAAAAATGGACACTTTAATTTTATTTAATAGCGTGCTATTAAATCTAAATTATAAAATTATACTTCGATTGTCGTGGGGTAACCTAGTGTATATTCGCTATGTGCTTCATTTAGCTCATCAGGAAACCTTAACGCAAATTTTAGACAAGCTAAGTAGAAAAATTATTATGAGTAAATAAGAATTAAGTCAAAGCAATTTATTACAAATTATTAAATTAAATTATTAAACAAAACAACAATAATTACTACAAAAAAAATACAGAAAAGTGCCAAAGTTTGGGTATAGTAGCCGACTATTAAATTAAAATTACATAACTAAAATCTCAATCAACTTGATTGTTAAATAATACACAAAAAAGTGTACACTAAATTTTTTAAATGAAGTTAACTATAGTGCAAATAAGTTATTCATGTGTTAATTTCTATAAAAACAGTATACTTTTTAGTGGGGGATTTTGGGGATATTTAAAATATTTTTTTGGGGAATTTTGGGAATGCAAATTTCAAATGGGGGATGGGACTCGAAAAATATCTGGGAACCCTGGCCAGGATTTACTAACCTAGACAATCGTATGATTCAATCACAAAAAAATCTGACAGAATTCTGTACTATCCCACAATATTAAAAAAAAAGAATTTCCAACCCTGATCTCATGAAAAAAAAATATTTTATAAATTTATTTAATAGATTATCAAATCGTACAGACCTGTCAAAATTTCTGTCACACACCTACACTTCTTATCTAAACTATCATACTTTTTAAGCACATACATACATATGATATTTTTTGAGACCCTACTTAAAGTAAGTAACCATAAAACAAATTTAGTCGCCAGTACCACAGTGCAAAGTCAGCAAAAAGTAAACCACCGCTTTCCACCTATTTATGGGTAGTCGGGTGCTGCCCCTACAATAAAAACAACAAAAGTGTGTATGATGACAGTGAAATAAAATCCACTTGCTGCCTGGATTTTGCTTCAAGTTTTCAATGAGGTTTTCATTACTGTTTTTATAGTTGGTGTTTTCTCTCTTCATAAGAAAATAACAAGCAACTATAATAATCAGAATTAACAACAGCAGCAAAAACAGAAACAGACAGAAATGCGGACAGACAGCAATACAACACGTAACTTTGTATAGCGAGTAATGAGGAGGCGCCGCTGTCAGCACTTTATTCCAGACAACCAGTGCTATCATACTAACACACGGGCGAACATAAAAACAGACAACACCGAATCAGAATTCAGATGAAAGCAAAAATAATTTATATGACAGGGATGAAATTGACAACTATAAACACAAGCCAACAACAAATAAAAGTTTTCATATATAAAAAATGATGAGATAAATTGAGAATTTCAGAAGGCTGCGAGTAACAACTTGTAGTTTTTATTTTTGACACAAAATTAAACAACTCTTAGCGTTTCAAAGAAGTTGGTTTGGTGTTTAAAAGGTAGAACAATTTCCAGTGGCTGCAATAGCAGATAATGACAGACACACTACGTAACGTTTGCTAAGAGAAATGGAAACTGCTTCAGTTAAACAGACTGAAGAAACATTTTATCTCCCAACTGCATATGAAATCTATTCATATAATAAAATAGTAACTCCATTCCATCTGTCTGTCTGCGTTTCGTTTGTGTTCGTATCACGTAATAACTACTGGATGGCTTTTAACAAAATTTTGTGAGAAGGGTACCTTAGCATCCTAGTTCCAATATAGGACACTTTTTTCCGCAAAAATACCTTATTTTCAAGAGATAATAAAGAAAAAAAGCAGTTAAAGTACGTCGACTTTTTGGTACAGACTTAAAGGTACTGCATATGTTAAGGCATCTTTTATTTTTGAAAGCGGGATATTTTTAAAACACGGTTGCGCTGTTTTATAATAATGACAAAATATTAATTACTTACTGCTCCCTAATGTGTATCGTAGTTTTATTGTACGTATAGATGTAGAAATAAAAAGAATTTAAGCTGAGCTCCCATTTCCATCTTTAAATATCATAATTTCTCTTAAAGCTCAATTAAGAAAAAATTTCAATAATTCCTGAATTCAATTGAAATGTCAGTCACGCAAAAAGCTACATCTACCAGCAGTAAGCAACAATCAAACGACAACAACAGCAATGAAATTTCAATTTAATGCATCTAAACATTAATTTGGCTTGAATAAGTTTTCTTTTCAAAGCTCTTGCTTGCTGTTAGGTTTTTGTTTATTTATAAATAAAGTTGTTTGTGGCATTTCTTGTTTCTGTTGGCTGCAGGTTTCAGCAACGTGCAGCAACAAAACTTTGGTTTACTAAAAATTCTTTTTCTGACAGTATTTTTATACGAAAGCAATGTGATTCCGTCCGTGTTCTTTGCAATTTTTTTTTCAGTCATTTTATGTTGTTGATTGCATTTGATTATTTTCCCAGTTTTTATTATTTTTGTTGTGTTGCTGGTTAGTTTCTCCTACCAGGCATTCAGAACTTTAAGTATGATTCTCTTTTTAATATTGCTGTTGTCGTATTGCTTCTGTTGTTGTTACTACTGCCATTGGTGAGTTTAATATTTTTGCATTTTTTTCTGAATGAAAACTTGATAGCAGCCGGAAAGATTATGTTTGTAATTATATGTTTGTATATTTAAACAATATTGTACTTAATAATTTATTTGTACGTGATTGTAAACAATAAATAAATGTTCAACGTATTGTTCACAAATATTTAATCAGTGTGAAATAACACAGTTGATATGGGAAAATCATTTGAAATGTATTCAAACAACAATTTTGCAAGTTTTACTGTAACGACATCAATACTTAAGAGGAAAACTTTAATGTTAAGGAAGAAATGCTTTTAAATTTAGCGAAAAATAAACATAAAATACAAAGCAATAAAGAACTCAGTATTCATTTGATGACCTGGTGATTTAAAATTTTTATTTATTTTTATTTTTATTTGAACAGATACTAGCCCAATTCTCAATCTTGTTCAGATGGTCTTGGCATCGCACGTAGCATTTGCACAATGGTATAGTGTATTTCTACTATTTTGTAACAATGTATACAAATGGGATACGCAAGTTATTCTTAATTGCATTGGCAACACTTAATTGCAAACTGACATAAACTGATATAAAATTAAATCTATACATATTATCGATCTATACATATAATAAAATAGTAACTCATTTTCGTCTGCCTGTCTGCTTTTCATTTGTGTTTGCATCACGCAAAAACTACTGGATAGATTTTAACAAAATTTTGTGAGGAAGTACCTCAGCATCCTGATTCTAATATAGGATACTTTTTGTTCGCATAAATATCTCATTTCCAAGAGAAAGTGGGGAAAAAGCAGCAAAAAAAATGTACTGAAATTGTCGGTTTTAAACTGGGATATTTTAAACACCATTGCGTAACATAAGGCGCCAATTGAACAAAATTTGTATATGATTTGTCTTTTTACTTTGTGGAATTACAACATTATTAAAATATTTTAAAAACACCTTTTACAGAGCTTTACAATAATTTTTAGAATTTTTTAAAGGTTTTACAATTTTATCCAGGAATGGGTACCTTTATATAAAGTAAATACATAAACCGTAATTGAAGCACTACACTGATGGAAAAACGACGTTGCAAAATCGACAACGAATGTGGTCTCTTTGGTACCTCTTCGTTGTCACTTTTGTTTGACAACGGGTGTTGTCAACTTACAAACGAACGTGTTCGAATTGGCAACGCAAATTGTCAACTTGTAAACGAACGTGCTCAAATTAACAACGCAATGTTATGAAATGTTTTTCATTGTCAAAATTTTATTCAATTTATGCAGACGCATTTCTAAAAATAATAATATGGATGGAGAAATATACTTTTGGAGATTGACCCTAAACGACTATAGACGTTGTGATGGTGAAAGATTCAATCTTTATAGCCAACGATAATAGTGAATATAAAAAATTAAAAAAAAAATCTTAGAACCCATCACTGACTTAAAATGTAAGTAAACTAAAATTTTGTTGTTCTAAACGTGTAATATGTAGTTTTGTTTTTCTAGCTGCACAAGTAATATTAAGGAGTCAGCGATTTTTAAAAAAGAAATATTGAAAGGAAGCAGTGCCACCATAGCACTGCGAGTGGAGTCCAGAGAGAAGTATAAGCATATAGGTAATATAATGATTTAATTGTTATGATCAAAGTAAACTACTTATTATTTTTATGTTCATATAAAATTATAGTTCGGAATTGATGATCCACCATTGCACAACCTTTGTGCAATGGTGGAAACATGATGAAACCTCCAACAATACACCTGCGCAAATTGATCTAAGGTAAGAGCAGTTCCAATTGGTTTTATATAGAACAACTTAAAAGAATTTTTTGTGATATAATTTAGGATTCAAGACACTGTTAAATTAAACATCATACGAAAGTCAAGGTCTAAATAAACGGTCTCAATATTCTGATAAAAATAACAAAGTGAGTATATATAGTTAGTTTTATTATTTTGGTCTTTTTAAGCAAAGATTACCACTTCTAGATTTTATAACTTTACCAATTCATGTATATCCTATATTTAGAATTAAATTTATTTAATATTTTGTAGTAGTAATTAAAATCACAATTTGTTAATAAAATAATTTTATAAAAATTTATGATCTATTACAATCTGTTTTATTATTATGGTAAATTTTGAAAGGAATGATCATTTATAAATCGAAAACTTTACAACGGTGTGGTGTCAAATCGACACCGTTATGGTGTTACTTCGACTACAATATGGTTTCGAAGTGTACACGTTCGTTGTCATTTCAACAACCCTTCGTTGCCAATATTTCGTTGTCGATTTGACACCGGTCGTTTACAGTTTGAGCACAAACGAAGTTGATACACTTTCGACACCGAATGTGATCACTTTGTACACGGATGGTCTAATTTTTTCTATGGGTGTAGGCTAAAGTCAAAATTTCAATGTTAAATAGGTCAAATTCAAGGCCCATCATCTTCTGCAAAGGTAATCAATTTTAGGCGAGATATGGTTTAAGCGTGGGTACATAGCTTACACATACATATATATTCCTTTAAAATTTTTTTCTATTTAAAAAAATATTGATGGCCCTTTTTAGGCCAAAATGCAATAACTTTGGAATTTGTAAACTGAAAATCGTGTAGTTTTTAACTCAGGTAATATATAACCTTAAAATGTTATATATAAAATTTAAATTTTGCTGAAAATTTTACTTATTATTTTGAAAAAACTGGACCGAAAATTTTAATTTTCAATTCCTTATAACTGGCTCATTTTAAAATATAATTTATAGATTAATGTATCACTTTGTAAGTATTACCTAGACCTGAAAATCGAAAAAAATTGAAGAAATTCCAAGCTCTTAGAGAATTTGGAGGTTAGAGGTACCCAAATTTGAAAATACATAGCGCCACCCCAGGCAAGTTAATGGGCACCATCGTCCAAGCTCAGATACTCCTTTGCTATGCTCATGTCACATTTTGAATCAATCGGCCTAGCTCTTTACAAATGGCTAAGTTATTTCCAAAATATATTGATTCTGCCGCACTGTGCAATGTCGTGTCCTTGGAAAATCCGCACCAAACAGAAGCTTTTTTTAGATCCATTGACACTTGCTCATCTTTGAGTTTGTCGGCGTTGTCCTATATGCGGGCCATTGTGCTCGTCAAACATAGCCGTTTATTAAAAACCTATTTTCATAATAAAGTTTTATAATTTGGATATTTTGGTAAATTATATAAGTACATATGCATGTTGCATTAGTAATTTGACATTAAAAAGTGATTGGCCCCGCTAGAAAAACCAAACCTCAAACCAGTCTGTCAACATCCATCCGCACTAAATGGAAAACTCTGTAGTAATTATTATTACTGTGTGTCGCACACTGAGACTTCGCATCTCATATTATTTAATGCATTAAAATCTAAATGATAAGATGACATTAAATAAATTGCAGTGTAATCATATAAAATAAATTTTAAACCATCTTAATAAATCATATAAACTCAACATGATAATAAAAATAACAACCGAAACGAGATTCCCAGGCAAAAGAAAAATATAATAATTATTATGAATAATTTAAAAAAGATATAGAACAAAAATTAAAGAAATATAAAAAAAAGTATTTTAAAAAAATTGACACCATTGACAACATGAAAAGAAAAAAAAAAAAAAAACTGTGGAAACTTATTAAGTAAATGAAATCACTTTCATTTTTTTAATTGGGTCATCTGCAGTTTGAGAGATTAACTCGTCCCAACAATTTAATTGACTACAGACAAGTTGTCGTCATCCAATACTTTTATAGTTGAACAACAATTTCCATAAAAATATAACTAAACAGGGTTGATTATTTTTATCGCTTAAGAAATTGAATGGCAAAATGTTCTATTCATATACATACATACATACATATGCTGTGAACTTAACTGGTACTAACGACGAATTTTTTGTTCCGAATATTCGTCGATAAAAACAAAAATAAAATACATTTGTGTATATAAATAGCACATAACACAGTGCTACACGGAAAAAAAATAACCATATACGGACACCACTACGTGATAAAAGACCAAAAAAAAAAAAATCAAAAAAACTTCATCTTCAAGGTCAAAATCGGTCAAAAACTTTCTAGAACATATGAACTTCCTAGGAATGATTCTTAACACCGTTTAGGTAGCGCTTAGGTAGCAGCAAAAGTGAAAAATTTCCCGAATATTTTTTAGCTACCTGAGCGCTACCTAAACGGTGTTAAGAGTCATTCCTAGGAAGTTCATATGTTCTAGAAAGTTGTTTACTGAGATCTTAGGTTCATTTTTGTAGTTGATTGTTTCCTTGAATTTTGAAGGGTTTGCTACCTATGGACCTGAACAGGGGAAAAAGGTAAACAAATTGAATTTTTTAAAGTTTTTTGCGATTTTGACCTTGAAGATGAAGTTTTTTTGATTTTATATGTTCACAATTTTTGTTCTTTATGACAAGAGCTACAACTTTGCTTCAGAGAGTATATCAAAATTCCAATCGGTTTGCAAAATATGAGCTTGAGTAAATGATAATTTTTTTGCAAAAATTACATCGAGGCCCCACATCTTTGAGGGCCCATAAAAAAACCTGGAGGACTTTGGGCAAAACTGGGAGACAGTCTTTTTTTTTGGTCTTTTATGACGACGACTGCAGAGTGCCCGTTTTTTTCTTTTTTTAGTCTTTCAGTAAATGACGTTACTTGTTATTTAAGGAATTATTTTCTTCTTTATTCATAGTATACAATTAAAAGAAACATTTTTTGAATTCTATAAATTTGTTTTAAATTTATTTTTTGTTTGTTTTTTCTCTACTGAAATATGGGCACACTAACCGCTGCTAAATGTACACGAAACTCAATTTATAATTTTATCATAATTTAAATAAAAATTGATAATAGTTAAGCTATCATCGAGAGTGAAAAATAAACAAAGTTTATATAATCTGGTACCAAACAGAGCTCTGGCAAAGTATTGCCACTTCTTTAACCCTCCGATGACTGACAACGTCTATATGGACCTTTCGTGTTTTCGAAGCCACTGTATTTCAAGATGGCTAGGTAAAATTGTATAAGATTCCATTACATCTACATTTGTAATGTTTTTAAGGTTTTAAATTAGGTTTTCGATTATAAATTTTAATATTGAAATATTTATGGAGGTTTGAAGACGTTTACTACGCGAATAACCAACAAGGTCAAATTTTTTTGCGACTTTGGTCTTAGCTATAATTTTAATAGCCAAAGGCTTACATTTTGTTGAGACTGTTCGTAGTAATAAAGCATTTGTTCCTATACAATTTTTGAAATATAAGTCACGTAAAGTTTTAACGACTTGAATTTTATCTATGAGATGTATCGCTACATTCGTAGGTTCCTAAAAAGAACAAAGCTGTTTTAGTGCTATCAACTTTGCATTTCACAAATTGAATATATGTAAGTAATTTGAAAGAGAAACCTCTAGCTATGCTTGATTATAATTCGATCAAATGTGGTGTTGATGCCATTTACCAAATGTTGGAAATTTACTAGACTAAACAACTGAGAAATGAAGCTGCAGTGCCACCAAAATCACCGGGCGGAAATCGATACTCGATTGTGCCCTGCAGAATCTAACCTCCAACGGAAGACTTCATAAAAGTGCCGTAGATACGCAACACTGCACCACCTTAAAAATACAATACACCATCAGAAATATAAACCAAAGCCCGTCAAAATATAACAACTTATAAAATCATGTACATTCATTTGCTTTTGTAATTTATATTTACTATTGCCATTCAAATATAATTTCTAGATTATATAAATTTTGTTAAATGTAGTATTATTCGTGTTTTACTATCAGTTAACATATTTCCACACATTCTTAAATCACCTAATTAAATGTAAAAATAAGAAAAAACTCAAATTCTCTAAAATAATATATGAGGTCCGAAGTTCGTTCCAGTTGTGTTTATTCCACTACAAACTTTAAATATACAAAAAGGTAAATATATACAACAATAATTAAATTGTAATGTCTATTCAATGTCGTTAAATTTTTTGACCACTCAAAAGAGTTCGAGTCCAATTTGAAATACTATTAGAAGTAACAAAGTTGGCGTGCCACTTCCCATACAAAATAAATATTTATCATCTAGTTACTTGGGAGCTGTAATAGGTACAATTTTGAAATTTTCCGCAAGTAAATCTCTTGTTAATACACACAGAAAAAAAATGCTTTCAGCACATAATTTTGATTTAATTTTAATTAGTTTAAACAGAAATTCATTTAATTTATATTTCATTATATACTCAATAAAGAATGAAACAGTTTATATATTAATTAAACAAATAATTAAGCCAATTAAAATTTTAATTAATTGTGTATCTGTAAGTAATTAAAACTATTAAGGGGTGCAAATGTTTTTTTCTGTGTAGGCTGGTTTGAAACAGTGGACATGTTAACTCCCATAAAAGGTAAAAAAATTATTATCGTTTACCAAAAGAACTAAAACCCCCGTATTATAGAGCATTATCGAGCAAAAAACTGGCGGGGTCGAAACAATGGGCATCATATCTCGCTTAGAAAGTGAACAATTATTTTCGTTGCACTAAGGAACTCTCGTATAGAAGGTAGACTGCTGAAATTTTGTACTCTGACAATAACTTGTGTTTGGTGATTAAGACGGGAGGGTCCGATATCCTTCAGCAATTATTATATATATAGATAACTGCAACAATAACACTCTATAAATTTGACTAGAAATTTCTGAGAAAAACGTTCGTTTTCAAGTTTAAACTTGGCCATACTTCTGGGAGCACTTCCAGATGATTTCTCATAAAATTTTACGACATTTAAAAAAATGCTTTACCTCTTAAAACTGTACACTAAAGGTCTTCACCTTCTGTACTCAACTTATATGCTGAAAAACCAAATTTTCCATACCAATTCGGCTTTGGCGTGGTCCGGGTACATTGCCATTCGGTTCCCCAGTAAATTAAAAAAAAGCTGGTTAAACTGACCTTAGGTTGGTAAGGAATATAATTGGGAACAAAGTTGCTAGATCTGTAACCTACGTTTTGAGATCAGGAAATAGATCTAATTGTTCTACATAATGACTTCTGTAGAAGTTAACAGAACGAGGAGTAAGAAAACACGGTGAGGCACCTCCTTCTGTCATTACCCAGGCCTCTCTACTGAAAGGGCGTCGTTTCTTGGCAGTCCGAGGCTATAAGACCTTGCAGACCTATCGGGCTCGGATATTATGGGATAAACTCATTTATCCGGGCTTTGGGACGGTTTTCCACTAGACTAAGTGTGGATCTGCAGGAACCCTAAGCCTTTTTCAGGCGTCACACAGGGACAACAAACACCCAAACGAGTGGGTTTTGAATTACAAAACGAACCCTTAGGTCCATTTCTCTGAGCGCGGTCACATATAAATATGTTAATGAAAGTTGAGTTAAGTACAAAATCTTCCAAAAAGCAAAAAATGCTTTGCGACTTCCTAAACTTATTAATTATAATTAATATTAATTAATTATAAAGGGACAATTTGCTTTATACAGACAAAGTGACTAGACATCGTTAATGTTTAGTTGAAATTTAAATACAAGCAAATGTTTAATATACATTTTTTTTTTGTTATTTCTACTAGATTAATTATCAACGGTTTTATTTAAAATTTTTTATGTTTGATATGAATGCATTATATTAAACTTTAAATTATTTTTTTTTAAATTATCATTTGTTATTTTCTATTCTAAAAATAAAATATTTTGTTTTCAAGCGACCATTGACTGACTTAGTTAATCAACAACGATTAAAATGTCAGCCACGACAGCATGGCCCATTAGCTCAGTTGGTTAGAGCGTCGTGCTAATAACGCGAAGGTCGCGGGTTCGATCCCCTCATGGGCCAAATATATTCTTTTTTTCGTAATTTTTTTATGTTTTTTATTTTTTTGTTTTTCAGTTAAGCTAAAAAATGCAGTTAAAATTAGACAAATAAAAAAATATTACCTTAAGCTGGCACGGAAATGTGACATTTTCGGTAGGGAAATAAGGAAATGGAAAAGGTAAAAAACAAAACAAAAAATAGTCATAAAATCAATAAATGACATTGATTAAATCATGGAAGAGTGTTCATATATAATTCATATGTGTATACATATACATATATGTATGTGTATTTTTATTTTTATACACTTGCAAACAAACATTTACTCTTATACCTACAAAGAATTATTAAATAACAAGTGCAAATAATATATTGCTTTAAACACTAGGGCAGACTTAAAAGTCACTTTATTAAGACATTTATACCTATATATTTTTGCATGAATACCCTTTGTATCGGGTGATCAAGTTTTAAGGGCCGATGTTGTATGTGGGACACACCTAAACGTCAAGTTTTTTTCTGTATTTAGTTTGATATTTCTCAATCTCAGACTAACTCAATTTGTACCATCGAAAGATACACAATCGAGTGTTGCTCTTTTGCGCCACAAATTCAGTGATCTTGTTATCTCTCGTGGTGGCAATGTAAATTGGCCGCTCATGTGATTTGACACCGTTAGACTTCTTTCTTTGGGGTTATTTGAAAAAAAAGGTATGGAGATTTGCCGCCGAGGTTCCGGCAGCTATTTGGCCGTTATTTTGTTCCATACATAACTGCACCATACCAATATTATCAAAATAAAAAGAAATGACAATACTGTCCGAAATAATTTGTGTGATAGTCAACATCGGCCCTTAAAATTTAACCACCCTTTAGTTTATTAAAGGTATAATTTTACGACCGGGCTGAAAATGCATACGGTTGTTAAATCTGTTAAATATCGAAAAAACACAAAAACAACATTATGCTCTTCATATATTCAATTACATTTCAATTAGAATACAAACAAATTACAGGTAATGTGTAATTACATATTACAAGTAATTGTAATTTGAATCAGGTACTGAAGTGAATTACAACTAATTGTAATTTCTAATTGAATCTGTAATTGAAATTTTCAATTAATTGAAATTTTCAAGTAATTAAAAATTTTAATTACAGATTATAAGTAATTGCAATTAGGCAATAATCATTACTTGAAATTTCATAAAAATTCAATTATATTCTTCAAAATTTTTCATTACATGTAATATGATATGTATTAATTTTTCTTTATAATAATGCATATCACAGCGCCCTCCTTCGCCGGTATTACCACATAGCACTAAATCGCCGGCGAAGTAAAATAATTATAAATTGGCTACGATAGCTTCAAACTAATTCGCCTAAATAACACCAGAGGCGCAGCAATACTGTTCTAAAAATAATCATAACGTGCAATTGCAGTGTTGCCAGAATCGAAGCTTCACTATCACTAACCATCTGTCTTATCTACTACTATCCCTTTCCAAAGGAAGTACCACAGTTTATGTAGGCATTAACTGCCTGAGTGGTACTTCTCTTTATAAAAAAAAAAAAAAAAAAATTAAAATTATTTTTTTAAATATAATTTAAAAAATCGCAACTACAATTACAAATAGTTGCATGTAATTGAAAAATTACAATTACTTACAATTGTGTAATTGCATGTGTAATTAATTACCAACATTACTTGACATTCCCTAAGTCTGGTACCTACTATCATTTATAGGGTTCTGTGGCCAAAGTATAAAAATATTAAAAGGTGAAAACACAATCAATATTTCACCATGGCACAAGCCATATTATTTTTTGTAATAATGTGCGATTTAACCTATACTGCGTTATTTTTTCATTAATATTAAATGCAATTATAGATATTATTTTTATACCCTTCACAACAGGTGGAAAAGGTATAAAGGTGTGTCATTCCATGTGTAATTTCTACAATATTCATTTCCGACCCCACAAAATATTTATATTCCTTACACATAGAGAAGTTGATTAAGCGATATCCCTCTGTCCGTCTATCTGTCTGCCTCTCTGGCCGTGTTGATGTTAAAATGACATTTGCCAATTCGCCAGACGGGGTACATAAGATTTAAGGCCACCAATCTGCCAGGCATACTTTCGAAAATTTGAGGATTGCAATGCACCAACATCAGACGATTATATTAGAGGCTGCAGGCAAGAAAGCCACGCCCTCCTATATTTTTCACATTTTGTTTTTTAATATTTTTTTGGTTTTAATGATTCTTTTTTGCTTTTTTTTGTGAAATAAAATTTTGTGTTTATTTCTAGGTTGGTAAGGTTTTTCTGCTTTGATTTGTATTACAGGCCTTTATAGAAAGAAATACATATAGAGAGAAGAAATTTCTTTTTAAGGATTTTTTTGCGGAAAGATCCCCATTTTTACAAAAAAAAATCTAAAAAAAATTACAAAAAGTTAAAAAAAAAAATTTTTTAAATTTTTAATGAAATTTTTACAAAAAATTTTTCCCAAAAAATTTAAAAAAAATTTTCAAAGAAAGATAAATGGTTACACAACATCCAGCATTACTATGGTGAACGGTATATAAAATTCGGGATGGCCGAATATAGCACTCTTACTTGTTATTAAAGTGATTGGTCTATCGAAGGCTTTATTGGTACCTTTTTGAACCCCCTTAGTACAAAAGCACTAAAAAAGCGCATATATATATATATATATATATATATATATATATATATATATATATATATATATATGTTCCTTTAACTCCGTTTACCTCCCGTACTCTTTATTTCTAAGTTTGTCTAACGTCAAATTTAAAGATCTCATTTCGACTTCTATGGAACGTCGCCACGTAATTTGCGGTCTGCCAATCTATCTGCCCACTTGATGAAAAGGCTTCAGTAGAGATTATATCATTCTCATGGCTGCCAAATCGGCATTCCAAAATCTGCTCTAACCTTATTGATCTTATTGTTGGCAGCAATCGGCAACTCCAAGTCAGATGCTTAAACCACCAAATGAATCTCGCGGTTCACAAGAACTACTTATATTATAGGGCTGGTAAAGTATTGTATAGTGGGTACCAAGTAAATAGTATTTTATCCTTTTTTTAATAGATTATACATTAAAGCCGTTACATGATATTTTTAGCGTTATATATTAGAAACAAATTAAATACAAAATTGATTAATTACATTAAAACTCAATTTAACAGTGCATTTCTTTTATGTAAACAAAAATATTGAGTTTCCATCACGGTTGCCAGATTAAGGGATTTTCCCTAGATTTAGGGGATTTTTTTTTCATTTAGGGGGGAATTTGGGGGTTAACCTTTGTTAGGGGAAAAAACTGGGGGTTAACAAAAATATTTAGGGTGTTTTATGGTGGAGATTTTATTGTTTACCAATGCTTAATTGGTTTACTCCTATTTTTTGCAACCAATAAATTAAAAATATGCAACAATCAACTATCTGATAGGTTCTTCTAAACTATTTAAACAAATAGTAAAATTTTTTTTTAGTTTTTGCTACAAAAACCTTTCTAAGAGACATTAAATTAAAGCCCTTCTAGCAGACAATTTTCGGAAGGAATGGTTGCCTGCAACCATTCCAGGTTTTCTGCCTGGAATGGTTGCAGGCAGAAGGGACGGTGGAAGGAAAGACATGAGAATGTAATGCGAACGGAATGCAAACAGAAGGCCTTCTGCCTCCAAAATAAGAAGTAAAGAGGTCTTCTAGAAGGACTTTATACTCTTTTACTTCTTTTTACCACTGGGTATATTTGTATACACATACATATGTATATTTATAATACATATGTACTAATATATTTGTTTTAAGGGATTTTTGTTAAAATTGGGATTAATTTAGGGGATTTTTTAATTAATAAATTTGGATTATATTTTTTGAAAATTACAGAAAAAAATTTATATATGAAATCAAGAAAAAATATTTTAGGGGGATTTTTTTTAAAAAAGCTTGATTTTAGGGGAGAGAGAAAAAAATCTGGCAACCGTGGTACCCATATGATAAGAATTAAGTATTAACGAGTAATGAAAAGTAGTAGAGGTTTCCAGAACTGCTGTGTTATAATAAAATCAAGCAATAAACTTTATCCAAAATGTATAAAAATTACTTAGATCAAATGAGATTTAAATCAAACACGAAATAATGGGTGATTTTTTTGAGGTTAGGATTTTCATGCATTAGTATTTGACAGATCACGTGAGATTTCAGACATGGTGCCAAAGAGAAAGATGCTCAGTATGCTTTGACATTTCATCATGAATAGACTTACTAACGAGCAACGCTTGCAAATCATTGAATTTTATTACCAAAATCAGTGTTCGGTTCGAAATGTTCAAATGTGACAAATTTTGTTCAGCGATGAGGCTCATTTCTGGTTGAATGGCTACGTAAATAAGCAAAATTGCCGCATTTGGAGTGAAGAGCAACCAGAAGCCGTTCAAGAACTGCCCATGCATCCCGAAAAATGCACTGTTTGGTGTGGTTTGTACGCTGGTGGAATCATTGGACCGTATTTTTTCAAAGATGCTGTTGGACGCAACGTTACGGTGAATGGCGATCGCTATCGTTCGATGCTAACAAACTTTTTGTTGCCAAAAATGGAACAACTGAACTTGGTTGACATGTGGTTTCAACAAGATGGCGCTACATGCCACACAGCTCGCGATTCTATGGCCATTTTGAGGGAAAACTTCGGAGAACAATTCATCTCAAGAAATGGACCGGTAAGTTGGCCACCAAGATCATGCGATTTGACGCCTTTAGACTATTTTTGTGGGGCTACGTCAAGTCTAAAGTCTGCAGAAATAAGCCAGCAACTATTCCAGCTTTGGAAGACAACATTTCCGAAGAAATTCGGGCTATTCCGGCCGAAATGCTCGAAAAAGTTGCCCAAAATTGGACTTTCCGAATGGACCACCTAAGACGCAGCCGCGGTC
>OX451218.1:87843840-87900578 GCA_949628195.1 Phasia obesa
TTTGGAAGACAACATTTCCGAAGAAATTCGGGCTATTCCGGCCGAAATGCTCGAAAAAGTTGCCCAAAATTGGACTTTCCGAATGGACCACCTAAGACGCAGCCGCGGTCAACATTTAAATGAAATTATCTTCAAAAAGTAAATGTCATGGACCAATCTAACGTTTCAAATAAATAACCGATGAGATTTTGCAAATTTTATGCGTTTTTTTTAAAAAAAAAGTTCTCAAGCTCTTAAAAAATCACTCGTTACTTAAGCCAATATAAAATTTAACTATTTTGTATCACTGTCTTCTTTAACTGGAACAATATCGTTACCTTTGAACCCAATTAGATGATTTTAACCAAGATTTTACCTCCCTTGAACATTTGTGGAATTTGAGTTGTGGCTTTTTATGTTTTAGTGGGCGATAGCATAGCCCATTTGATTTGATTAAACTGACATGCTTTAAAATACTTTCAAGGTAATAGACCTAATGTACGAGTTGTAGAGTAGACGATTAAATCACAACAAAATCTGACAGAATTCTGGTCTATTCAAAAAGTCATTTTTTAAATGGCGCTATAGATGCCACACTATCTTAAAAAAAATTTCAAACTCTGTTCACATGGAAAAAATATTTTATAAATTTTTTTTTTATTTTATATTAGGAAGTGTCGTCTCTACAACAATATAAGAACTACATAACATTTTGTTGTTGCTTTGTAGTTTGAAATGTTAAAAAATATAGAAGAAAATTGAGAAGGCGTGTATGTGTTTTATTGCTTTCCGAATTCTGCACTATAAAATTTCCAAAAACATACAACTTTTCATGTGTCGAACAACTAAATTAGCTTGGCGCACTACCTAGTAAGATAAACATGCCTTGAGATTAGCAAATCGTTCAGACCTGTCACAAGGTCTGTCAAACATATACACTTCTAACACACACTATTATTCGTTTTGAGCGCAATCGTTTTTGGAACGGTTTTTACCCCCGTCTACATTAGCCATCAAAAAAAAAAACAAACTTCATATAAAAAAAATATAAATTTTAATACTGGTTTTTATATGAAATTTGACGTTTGTTAAGACAAATTGATGGCTAATGTAGATGGGGGGTTATTAGTCACGACACTACCTTCTATCTGAACAAACAAAAGAAAAAAAAAACAGATCTAATTGCTAACAACGAAATATTCTTTTGTTGCCATTTCTTTCAAACCACCCTCGTACTTGTAAACATACGTGTACTATAGTTTACTTTAATTTAATTGAATACAACGTTTTTAATATTTTGTCTGTTTGACATGTGTCATTCTTTGAATTTAAAGATGATTTCCGTTAAATAACATTAAAAATTTCCTAAACCGAACATTCATGATCGAACATTCATGAAAATTGCGAGGGGAGGGCATAAAATATTTAGTCTTTATTTTCGTATTTTGATGTCATCGTAGGAATGCAAATATTTGTAGATTTTGCTGGTCATTAAGCCAACAAAAATGAATGATTTTGTATGAAAAGATTTATTATGGTTATTTGACATTTAAAGACAAAAAACATACATATTTTTGTATTTACTGCAAGTTTATTTAATTTAGATACATTAAATAATAAATTTTGTTATTTTTGCACTATAGAATAAAGAAATTTTATAAAGACCTCGAATACATTGTTTCAAGTTTGATTCTACTGATTTGATATATAATTACATACATATGTAACGAGTGATTTTTTAAGAGCTTGAGAACTTTTTAAAAAAAAAAAACGCATAAAATTTGCAAAATCTCATCGGTTCTTTATTTGAAACGTTAGATTGGTCCATGACATTTACTTTTTGAAGATAATTTCATTTAAATGTTGACCGCGGCTGCGTCTTAGGTGGTCCATTCGGAAAGTCCAATTTTGGGCAACTTTTTCGAGCATTTCGGCCGGAATAGCCCGAATTTCTTCGGAAATGTTGTCTTCCAAAGCTGGAATAGTTGCTGGCTTATTTCTGTAGACTTTAGACTTGACGTAGCCCCACAAAAAATAGTCTAAAGGCGTCAAATCGCATGATCTTGGTGGCCAACTTACCGGTCCATTTCTTGAGATGAATTGTTCTCCGAAGTTTTCCCTCAAAATGGCCATAGAATCGCGAGCTGTGTGGCATGTAGCGCCATCTTGTTGAAACCACATGTCAACCAAGTTCAGTTGTTTCATTTTTGGCAACAAAAAGTTTGTTAGCATCGAACGATAGCGATCGCCATTCACCGTAACGTTGCGTCCAACAGCATCTTTGAAAAAATACGGTCCAATGATTCCACCAGCGTACAAACCACACCAAACAGTGCATTTTTCGGGATGCATGGGCAGTTCTTGAACGGCTTCTGGTTGCTCTTCACTCCAAATGCGGCAATTTTGCTTATTTACGTAGCCATTCAACCAGAAATGAGCCTCATCGCTGAACAAAATTTGTCGATAAAAAATTTCGAACCGAACACTGATTTTGGTAATAAAATTCAATGATTTGCAAGCGTTGCTCGTTAGTAAGTCTATTCATGATGAAATGTCAAAGCATACTGAGCATCTTTCTCTTTGGCACCATGTCTGAAATCTCACGTGATCTGTCAAATACTAATGCATGAAAATCCTAACCTCAAAAAAATCACCCATTATATAAAATTAATTTTTATTTTTGTTGTAACTTTGTCGATTTATAAATAGTATAGGAGCTAAGTCGATCTAGTTTTTAACAGAATTTAAATGGGAAATTCGATCGATATCGAATGCTGTAATTTGCCCTCAGTGTTCGTATGACTGCATCTTTTTTCAATTTGGATATAACGGAATCTGGAACCATTTTAATAGAAACTATAACAAATTCAAATATAGCGACGTAATAACCGAAGAAACATTTGTCAGTTCAAATGAAAACCGTAGAAATTTTAAACAGGATTATTTATACGTACAAGTCATCTAAAAACGTAATCTTTGGAAAATACTTCGCCTTCCTGCTAAAACCAAAGATTATCCAAGTACATATCTCCAATTTCAGGCCATTAAAGATCCATAATCATGGCCCCGTAGCGGCTAGCTTTGACTAGCAATTCTAGCAGAATTTTCGAAAAGTGGACCAAATTCTACTCTGTTTATATAAAAGCAACGGACATTTATCGTCGTAGTAGTCAGATATCGTATTCAATTCATTTCTAAAAATACTGCCCTAACAGTATCGATTAACTGCTGTCGTGTATTGAGTACTCATAAAAATGATTAAATACTCGATACTTTGCAAAAACAAACCAAACTGTCAGTTTCTGTGGATGCATTAGTTTATTAACAATGATGTGCAAGATATCCCAACTCCAAATGCGTCATTTATGTTTGTTGACATAGTCGTCAAAATGAAAAATGCCTTTCTTTCAGAAAAGTTGAATAAAGTTCCTACTAAAAAGCCTTGACGACGTGGATAGTCACATCTATTGTTGAGTTAATTGAACCTTGTAAGCGAATAATCTACTGTCGCGTGAAATCTAATGTTCTTAAAGCCACAGCTCTGACTTTTTTCCTTAAACTGCTTTAACACGGCGTGTATTTGTCATATGACTTGTCAATTTTCCATGTGTAAATTCTATACATGTCGTGTAAACCCTTTTAAACATAACATGTGTATTTTCCATGTGTACAATACATATGACATTTTTCATTTAGAACGTGTTCTATTTGGATGTGACAAAGCATCTGACTTCCTGTAATGCCAACTTGATATTTTACTATTTTAGGTTTTTTGTGGTACCAAAAACACTAAAAGCGTGGCAAAAGCACTACGTTTGCACATTTGCATCAGCTGTGGTGGGCAATACAAAACTGTGTGGCGGAAAAATTATATATTATAGGTTATGTCAGATGTAATGACACATGTACGCTTGAAAGTAAAAATTATAAACCGTATGTAAAGTGTCTATTTTGACAAACACATGAAATTACATATGGGTTATCAAACTGGCAAGTCATATGACAAACACAAGCCGCGTAAAACCATTTTTATTTTGCAGATCGAAGTGTCAAAATTTGTTTAATAATATTTGTAAGAAATTTGAAAGGGAAGAACAAAGTAGAGTTAGCTTACCTTACTAGGTAGTGGCGTCTCTACAACAAATACAACAACACAAGAACAACATGGCATTTTATTGAGAAAATTTACTTATACCTAGTACGATAAATCTACCTTGGTGAAGAACATATGCAAGTTAGAAATTCGTATGCCTTCCGAGTTTTATTTTATTTACGGTTTATATGTATTTTTTAACCGACTTCAAAAAAGAAGAAGGTTATCTATTCGTCTGAATGTTGCTTTTTTATGTATGTAACCGCAGAACTCAGCCATTTCTGAACCGATTTTAAAATTTTTTTCTTTATTTGAAAGGTTATGCATTCAGGTTGGTCCCATTTTAAAATCAGTTCATTATATTAAAAATTAAAGGGTGTCCCCATACAACATACATGTTTTTTACGTGTATTAAGAACCGTAAAGGGCACCAAATTAAAATTTTAAAAAATTGCGTATCGCTATAGCTGTCAACATCAGAAATTAATAAAAAAAATTAATTTAAAATTTAAAGGGTGTCCCCATAGGTGACGTAATTTGACCTATTTGAGCCTATCTTTTGAACCGTTATAGGCAAAACCTTGAAAATTTGACAGAATGTCGATTGCTCTGACCGTTATAATAAAATGTATTCAAATACTCAAAACTTTAAAGGGTGCTCCAATAGTTCATTTAATTTGATGTATATGGCCATACTTTTGAACAGTTGTACACAGACCGCTGAAATTTACAAAGAACCTGTATTGCTAAGTCCGCTATAACAAAAAGTATAAAATTTGAATTTGGAAATAAAAAGGGTGTCCCAATAATTAATGTGATTCTTTGTATGTGGCCAAACTATTGAACTGTTATAGACAGACATCTGAAATTTACAAGGAACCTGTATTGCATGGTTCATGTAATAACGGTTAAACTTTTTAACCGTTATAGACAGATAGTTGAAATTTACAAAGAATCTTTGTGACCAAGTCCTCTATAACAACAGGTCTTTAATTTAACATTGTAAATTAAAGGGTGTCCGAATAGGTGATGTTATTTGAACTATGTGCCCCTATCTTTGAAACCGTTATAGACAGAGGCTTGAATGGTGTCCCCATAAAATACGGATGCTGGTGAAAATAGCTTAAATTTTGAACAGTAATAGGTAGATGCTTGACATTCACATAGTCTTTACTTTTTTCCGCTAATTTTGGCGCATCTATTATTTGGTTTAAATCTAATTCTTACAGATTACTTCTTACATTTTTAGTTTATAATTGGTGCCCTTCTATCTGTTTTGAAGTCGGTTTTTTTTTGCAAAAATTATCTTTCCTATGTATGTATGCATGTACATACATATGTATGTACATATGTATATCTTCTATTGATTTTTCTAATTTTTTTTTGTACATTTTAGTCATGCAATTGTTTAGGATTTGCATGTTGGTAAATTATTGTTTAAAAAGGTCTAAAATTACAAAGATAAAAAAATTTTTGTTGAAAATTTATTTTTTATTGTTGCAAAATTGTAATTTTAATATCAATGTCATATTCATTAGGGTATCCCTAACACTACGTCTTGACGTAGTTCTACCATTGAACAATTTTGTGTGCGCACATTAAAATGTCACGTAAAGTCCAGCGTTGTCGGTGTCATGTTCTTGCTCAAACAGAATTTGTAGAACATTTATTCGTACAACGATGTCTGCCATCAAATGTTGTTTTTAGTGTGAAAGTTTGATGTTTAAAGAGCGCCAGCTGTCGATCAAGCGTAAAAATAATATTTGCTTTGCTATAACATAGTGTCTACAAGTGGGATTAAATTTGACATAATATGTGCGAGAACACCAGCATAATAATACAATTGATTTGTTGAAATTGCTCTCAATCTCACGAAATGTTCCCAGTACTCGTAAAATTCTCATGAAATTTCATTACTAGTTCGTTGCACTGTTGCCAGATTTGCTGATTTCTCTGCATTTTGCAGATTTTTTATCGTAAAATCGTTTAGGTGAGACTTGCCGATTTTCTTCCTCTAATTGCAGTTTTATAAAATTACTTTGTTTGGGTCACACTCTTTTTTATTGATCTTTGTTAACTTCATTTCGTTGAATAAAACTTCTTCAGACGTTGAAGCTTAGATAATTTTATGAAATTTAACGATGATTAGAAATAAAATATCTAATCTTATGTGTCCCTATTTTAATTAGTTTTTCCATAACATTATAAATTTTTGTTTTTTTTTTTTAATTAAAAATGTATCTTCTATCTGCCTCGATAGACTGCTTTTTAGTGTTCTATTAGTATGGGGGTTACAGGTGCGATTTCCGTCAAAGACTCAGTGTTTTTATTTTCAGATAAAAGCTTCGCATATAGTCTTGTCTTTCAAAAGGACAAAAAAACGTCCAGGTTTAAGCCATTCAGCGCACATCTCGTTTTCTCGAATGAACTCATGCTTCAAGTAGGGACAGAGATTTAATGCATATCAAGGGCCTTAAAGGTGGCTAGATTCTCCACAAAGTAGGCAAAAGCTGTCGCCTCCGTTATAAGTTCCCAATACTCCTTGCCGCTAGCAACAAAGGATATAATTTAGCATGGTGTAGGTATCGGAACGGGAAAACGAAAAGTCAAAATCCTCAGAGAAGATTCCCAATCCAATTCTCTTGTCTGTCATGGAGCTATCCCTGAAGATCGAAAATACATTATCTTGAATTATAAAGTTCTCCTTCCACTGATTCCTGCTTGGTGTTTTAACAACAATTGATTTGTCGAAGTCCATAACAGGAGTCAAATAATTAGTCTGTTCCTCCAAGATATAATCACCTATGTATATACATATGTAGATATATATCCAAACTGGTATATAATCATATTGCCGCAATAAAGTCGTAGTCTGAACTCATCGCAAGAAAAATACAACTGAAAAACTTTTGCTTGCACTATACTCGTGTGATGTTCGAAACACCCAGTGTGTTTTTACGTTACCATACGTAGTATAAGGTAAAGTAGATATAGTAATCATGAAAAAAATCGTGGTCTGGATTTCGACGGATTTATATGTTTTGAGGTCTCCTAAATCCATTTGGGCTATTTTCGCGATGATGTCTGTGGGTACGAGGGTGGGTGTGTACGCTATTATTTTTGTGGAGTTTGTACAGGTCATACCGTTTGACATATCAAAATGAAATTTAGTATGTGTCTTTGGTATACGGAGATGAAGAGCTGTATAGTTTTTATGTTATATGTATATGTATAATCGTATGTATAATTATGTATAATCGGGAGGGGCCAAGGAGTAGTTTCCTTACCCCCAAATTTTGTGAAAGCTATACATACCGAATGACATATCAAAATGAAAGTTAGTATGTGCCTTTAGTATATGGAGATAAAGAGCTGTATTAATTTTGGGCGTAATCGGGAATTGGCAAGGGGTGATTTACTTAACACCCCAAACCGAAATTAATGAATTTTTTGATTCGAATATACTTTGAACTTATATTCTTTATGCAATATATCCATTAAAATAAAAATATCTGTTTCCATTGGATATCATAAAGTTGAGTGTAGGCTATTCCAGATTTTTTTTAGTTGTGTTTTAGAACTTTTTTATAAGGGTTAGTGAGTATTACTTGTACTGGTGTTTTTTGTATTTCTTAAAAAATTAAGTCCTTGAAATAAACGTAAAGTAACGTTTTTAAAAAATTCTGTGTTTTTTGTTTCTACCAAGTTCCTTGTTATTGTGTTCAATGTTTACTCATTCAAACATGATTATGGAAACTCTACAAGCTCATCGCATTTAGCTTGCTGGTCTTCGCTATTTATTACACAGTGCAACACGGAAAAAAATAACCATATATGGACACCACTACGTGATAAAAGACCAAAAAAAGGAATGATTCTTAACACCGTTTAGGTAGCGCTTAGGTAGCTAAAAAACTTTCGGGAAATTTTTCACATTTGCGGCTACCTAAGCGCTACCTAAACGGTGTTAAGAATCATTCCTAGGAAGTTCATATGTTCTAGAAGGTTGTTTATTGAGATCTTAGGTTCATTTTTGTAGTTGATTGTTTCCTTGAATTTCGAACGGTTTGCTACCTATGGACCTGAACAGAGGAAAAAAGGTAAAAAAAAATTTTTAAAGTTTTTTGCGATTTTGACCTTGAAGATGAAGTTTTTTTTTATTTTATATGTTCACAATTCTTCTTCTTTATGACAAGAGCTCTGATGCAAAGTTATCAGAGAGTATATCAAAATTTCAAACGGTTTGCAAAATATGAGCTTGAGGAAATGATAATTTTTTGCAAAAATGACATCGAGGCCCCACATCTGTGAAAAATGACATCGAGGCCCATAAAGAAAAACCTGGAGGACTTTGGGCAAAACTGGGAGACAGGGGTCTTTTTTTTATGGTCTTTTATCACGTAGTGGTGTCCGAATATGGTTATTTTGCCATGACTTAAACAATTACACAGTGTGTTATTGTCCACTCTTCGTTACTCTTTTGAATAAAAAAGACATGAATTCAGTGAAATATTATAATGAGCGTCTTATAAACTTCGTTTCTTGACCTCATGCGGTACTTTACCTCGCTCGTATTATTTTTGCGTAATTGAGGTGAAAATTAAAAAAGCTTGCTTTGGAAAGCATCGGGTATAGCTTTTTCTACCCTCTAAAACTTCAATTGAAATGACTTTTTTGAGAATTCTCTTTTAAATATTTTTTTACCGTCACTGTTAAAACTGAAGGAGAAATTAAACAAAAATAAATTTTTTTGGGACCCCCTTATTCATATAATGGTGGGTACTTTTTATTTAAATCATTTACACTGAAGTTGAGTGCTTTCTAGTGTATGCATTTGTAAGTGGGTGAATACTGAGGGTGATTTTTGTATCCTCCTATTATGTTTTTTTTTTACAAATGTTACCTTTACAAAAAGTTTTCAACACAATTCCTTACGAGTATATTTATTTACGAGTATTGTTTGAAATTTTTAAATCACTTGGTATTTGTTTAAAAGATTTATTGTGTGACTCATGTCTCATGCACTTGAATTAATGGATGGCTGCAAAATTTTAATGAAAACGAGTTGATGTGTTTTAATGTTTTAAAACAGCTCTTGAAAATGCGTCCATGAAATAATCCTTGGGAGAAAAGGGATCATATTAATTTTTTTTTGTGTATTACAGCACGATTTACTATACAATTCTCCTATAATGATTAAATAAATACATAAATTCTAAAGTAAAATAAATATGAATGACGGGTTTGAAATTTCAAGACTCTGCTTATGCAGGAAAGAGTCATGAAGGAGGTACTGAAGATTTTAATTAAAACTCTGCACAAATACAAGTTTCTTTTTAAATCATATGTTATTTTAACACCGAAAGATTTTTTCCATCCGAAATATTGACTATAAATCAGTATCATATCTTCGCAGACCGGAATGAGTCGCTTGACCCTTAAACAAAATTGAGAAATTTTGCAGAAGAACCGGTCTTTGAATTTGGCCGCAAACCATTTTTTCCTTTGAGACGCGTTGTCATCTCGGCGGCTATGTCAACAAATAAAAATGACGTTTAGGAATCAGAAAACTAGCACGTCATTGTCGAGAAGCAGAGGGTTACAGTTTAAGATGGTTTTTGGGGTTGCCGTAACATAGGCCTGGATACTTTGCGAATAACCCAGAAACAATCCACAACGTTAACGCTAATATCCAGAAACCTTCAACAAAATTCTTGGAAAATGGAACTGACAGGACTGGCTACTATGCAGCGGCAGTCATATGAATGTATCCGAGTTCTCTAAATAAGGGGAATATTTGTTAATCTATACGTTTAATAATATAGTAACTCATTTCCGTCTGTCTGTCTATCTACTTTTCGTTTGTGTTCGCATCACGTCAAAACTACTGAATAGATTTTAACAAAATTTTGTGAGGGGGTACTTTAGTATCCTGATTCCAATATAGGATACTTTTTCCGCAATTCTCATTTCCAAGAGAAAGTGGAGAAAAAGCAGTGAAAGTACGCAATTTCCGTTTTAATGGTACTGAGATTTTTGGTTTAAAACTGGGATATTTTCAACACGGTTGCGCACCTTTTATTTTTGAAAGTGGGATATTTTAAACAACAGATGGCGCCACTTGAATAAAATTTGTAGTTTTACTTTATGGAATAACATTGTTATTAAAATATTTTAAACACCTCTTACAGAGGTTTACAATATTTTTTAGAATTTTATATAAATTTTAGAATTATATCCAAGGCTGGGTACCTTTATATAAAGAAAATACGTATCTGGATGGATTTTAAAGAAGTTTTGAGAGGAAGAACCTTAGCATTCTGATTACAATATAAGATACTTCTTTCGGCAAAAAAACATATTTCCATGAGAAAAACAATGAAAAAATATTAATTACTCACTGCCAAATAGCCAATTAAATAAAATTTGAATTTTATTTGTATTTTTACTTTGTGGAATTATATTGGTATTATAATATTTTAAATACCTTTTATAGAGCTTTACAATAATTTTTTGAATTTTTTATAAATTTTAGAATTTTTTCCAGGGTTACCTTTATATAAAGTAAATACATAAACCATAACACTATAAAAGTAAGAGTCTTACAATTGTTGTGGAATACTTTCAAACCCAAATCGAGCAAAATAATGTCAGGACGCCCATGATGTTGCGGGCACAGCTAATATATTAATTAACACAGTGCAACAGTGAAAAAAATACAAGAATTTGATAGTATAAGTTCGATTCTTCTATCAAAGGGTAGAAAAACCCTATATTCAATTTTCCAAAATTTATAAACAATTTTTATTAATGGGCCTCGACAGATTCGGAAAATCAGTGGACCCTTCAAAAAAGGTGTCATCAGTTTTTGTCTAATATCTCATTCAAACTAGGCGATAGCGCTTAACTTTGTACGGCATTGGTGTAGACGAGGTTTCTTTTAATAAATTCCTAATTTTTTCTGGAACATTCTTTGAAAAAAAAAATTATTTTTTCAGCACAACTTACAGGGACTCTTAAATTTTCACTAACAATATATGTGAAAATTGTAACCACTGTAAAAATGAACAGCTTTTCGCCTAACTGAGTCGAAGATAGTCGAATCTAACCTATATTGTCATGTTCGTGTATTTTTTAAAAGTTTTTATTTGTTGCACTGTGTAATTTTTGTTTTAAAAAAACTTCTGTTCTTCTTAACAGACTTTTGTTTGTATCGTAAAATTTCTATTATTGAGCGATGTTTCGATTTTTTTGTTCTGAAATTGTTTTTTTCTTTTTAAAAACCACTCACCACAGGTGGAAAGGGTATATATAAGTTTGTCATTCCGTGTGTAACTTCTACAATATTAGTTTCCCACCTCATAAAGTATATATTTTCTGGATCCTTATAAATAGTGAAGTTGATTTAGCGATGTCCGTCTGTGATCGGGTTGAAATCAACTTAGCCAAGGCACGCGAAGAGATACAGAAAATTTAAGCACACTAATCTGCCAGGCATAGTTTCGAAAATTTCGCTATTGAAATTCAGTAACATCAGACCACTCAATTGGAGGCAACGGGTAAAAAACCACGCCTAACTATATTTTTTTTAATTTTTTCAGGTTGTTTTTATTTGCTTTTTTCGGTTGTAATGATTTTCTTTTGCTATTTCTGTTAAATAGATATTAGACCGCGAACTAGTAAAAAAAGGTCAAATAAGTTTTTAAGAAAAATTTTTAAAATTTTTTTTAAAAAATATTTTAAAAAAATTTGTAAAAATAATTTAAAAAAACATGTTCAAAAATATATTTGTACAGAAAATTTTTCGAAAAAAATTTCACAAAAAATTTTCAAAAAATTTTTGCTAAACTTTTTACAAACAATTTTCTAAATATTAAAAAAAAATTCTATATTTCTAGGAAAATTATGAGTGTAACATAACATATTTTTAATATATATTAAGAACATTTTTTTTAAATGCGTTTGATTTTTAACTAGATGAGATCTCCGTTTTAAAACCAATTCACCTAGATGCATTAAACACATATACAACATCCGGATACCGACTACAAACAGACAAAAATTGGTTCCGAGGTGGTGTTTTTTTAAAACAACACTAACTCTGCGAAGCTTTCTGCTTGTCTGCAGAAAACACCCAGAGTCTTTGGCGGGAATTGAACCCGCAACCTCTAGACTGATAGACTAGCGCGCTACCAATTGGTCTATCGAGGCACTCCAGGCTTCAGTTCTATTAATAGAGTTTCTAATTTGTAGCTTTACTTTTAAGTTGGGAGTTTAATCAATGCTTTTTAGAATTGTTTTCTTGAAACTTCGTTGGGCCCTGACGAGGGTAGCGTGTGTATTGGGGAAATGTGTGCAGCTACATGAGCCCCATCCCGAAGTAATGACAGAAACATTACGGGATGGTTGTTCCAGTGTGGGACCAATAATTGATAGTGCGCTATCACTACATTCATTTATAGATATATGTAAATATGTATATAAGTATATATAGAGTGTATATCTCACACTACTCTCCACAATGCAGTGATTCGACGGAAAATTCTGGACACGTTGTTGATTGGTAGCTTTACTTGCAAGTTGGTGTACCTTGAACGCATTTTATTATTGTTTTCTTGAAACTTCGATTGGCCCTGATGAGGTAAGACAAGGATTGGAAAGTAGTAATGAGGAAAAGATGAGCAGCTTCATGAACCCCATTCCGCGATAATGACAGAAAGGTTCCGGGGTGGTGGTTCCAGAGTAGGACCAATATTTGATAGTGCGCTATCACTTTAACTTGTGTTTTGTTATATTTATTTTTTTTTTTGAAATCATAATTTTATATAAATATAAAATTTGGATTTTTTTGTGCAGATTTGATTTTTATCAACATTTAAATTTTTATTAAAAATAGTAATTAGATAAAAATAAAATAATTAAAAGCTTACAGGTTTAAATAAATATGTTAAATTACTTTAATTAACAATTTAAATCACATAATATTCATGTTCACATTTACATATAATTCTCGAGTATTTTACATAAATTGTATTATTTTATACATATTTTGTATGCATTTGTTTTAAGGACAAAGTCAATGCCAATAAGTTTTCAAATAAATATTTCTTGTCTTGTGTTGTGTTGTGTTGCGTTGTGTTATTGCTGTTGTCATCAATGTTGTTGGCGTGGCTGATGTTTATTTTATTGCTGCTGCTGAACAAACAACATTGTTTTGTATTTGACATTCAATGCGTTTAAACAGCTAACGAATTTTTAAGAAAAACAAATATAAATTTAATTAAATACAAAATAAAGTTCAATAATTTAATTTAAGAGTTGGCGTTTAATAATAACAAACGCAACTGTAGTTAAATAATACAGTTTTGAAATATTTTTTTTTTTTTTTTTTTTTTGTAGAAAAAAAGTCACTTGCTTTTTGGTACGTGACTGAAGGAACACCTTTTGTTATAACAACAGCAATAAAAATTAAAAATACAATTTTAATTAAACATTTGTTTGCAGTTCATGTTTATAGTTTCAAATTGACAAACGATTTACAGAAACTGAATTAAAATATTTTTATTTTCTCGTATCTAGTTTCAAAGTATTAATTTGCCGCAAAACACTTGTTTATGATGGATGACTCACTGTTGAAATTCAAATGTAAGTCTCGTAAAACTTTAAAAATTTTTTTATAATAAATATTTTAATCAAGAATTATTTAGAAAAGGTTCAATTTTTCATATTGCAAAAATTTTTATATTATAAACTAGCTATCCCCGGTGCGCTTCGCTACACCGTCCCACAAAAAATATAACCAAAACTTGAAAGATAAGTAAATTTAATTTAATTTAAATTAAAATATTATAAGTTATTTCTTGTTATTCTATTTCAAGTTTATTACTAATTTTTCTATTTTTTCACTGATGTAAAGAATTTGAAAACCTTTCTTTCCTCTTGTGTTCGCTCATATCCATTTTTAATGTTTCTTGTTCTAGTTGGATTTCACTAGAATAGAAAGTTAGATTTACTCGGTCAGCTCACGACAAAAATGTTTCAGTTTATATACAAGCTACGACGCACAGTGCTCATATAACGGTGGGACAAAATAGAAGGAGTTAAGACAGACTTTTGAAAGTTTGAAGGGCAGTTATATTTAGCCTAATTAAGACAAATTTTAGTTTTTGAACATCGGAACATGGCCTAACGCCCATGTTCCAGAAAGCAAACTTATAAATATCTTCACAATCTATATTATTTTCAATCTTAATATTCCCTCTTGAAAACATAACTGTATTTGTGGATATTAACAAATGAGTCATCAAATCCTTATTCGAGACGTTTTTCGGGTATGCGACAACTGACTTTACTCACATTTTTGTGATGGAGATGTGATGGTTTTTTATTCAATTTATATTTGAATTTCAGAAAGGTGTTCTAAATCATATGTACCTATTGGCCAATTAAAATATTACATCAATTCCGTGAATTAAAATTTTATGATCGTTAGATTTACTGGACCACAGAGACTCACTTGTACTCACCTCAGAGTACAGATTTTTTTGCCCGTATTCATACAAATTAAAGCTTACTTAAAGTATACTTTATGTCAATTTTTTTATAAAAGAATACTTCAAGTAAACTTTATTTTTTATGGATAAGGACATTAATATTAAATATTGACGCCAATGCCAATTTTAAATCATTCTGTTTTATTTAAGTATTTATATGCAGAAAATTATTTTTACAATTGACTAAAAATAGCATTGAATATAATCAGAAAAAAAGGAAAAGTCTGCTTTTTTGTTTGATTTTTTTTCAAGTTTCGTTTCGAATTTTACATTTTTTTTGCCGATCAATAGAACCCATAATAAGAGTACAAAAACCGGAAAAAAAACAGAAAAATTTAGCAATTTTCAAGCTTCAATTAAAATAAATACGATCTTTATAAAAATTAAAAAAAATATTATAAACAAACTTAAATTTTATATGTATTTTATAGGAAATATACTAAGCTAATATACAAACTCAATTTTTAGTTCTTGTTGCAATAAATAAATTTTTAGCGATTATTTTTGTGAAACAATATAAAACTACTTAACTTGTGATTTCAGCGCCCCCTTGCAGCAAAAAAGGAATCATTTTAAGTTATTTCCTTCAGTATTTTCCTGATTGTGAATTTTATGGTAAAATTAAACAGTAAAATTTAACTTATATTTTGCGACTTTTGTAGTTTTTTTTTCTTTAAAAACCTTTAAAAAGTACAGAAATTCGAGCAAAAAACACAAGAAAATGGACTTTAAACAAATTTAATTTTATTAAAAGTTGCGGCAAAAATTTTTTAACCTTTTTTGACCATGCTGTTGGAAACACAACAAATTAGCAAAACCAGGTTCTTTTTTGGTTAATATCACAGTGCACAGTGCAGGTTCATTTTTGTAGTTGATTGTTTCCTTGAATTTTGAACGGTTTGCTACCTATGGACCTGAACAGGGGAAAAAAGGTAAAAAAAATTAATTTTTTAAAGTTTTTTGCGATTTTGACCTTGAAGATGAAGTTTTTTTGATTTTATATGTTCACAATTTTTGTTCTTTATGATAAGAGCTACAACTTTGCCTCAGAGAGTATATCAAAATTCCAAACGGTTTGCAAAATATGAGCTTGAGTAAATGATCATTTTTTTGCAAAAATGACATCGAGGCCCCACATCTTTGAGGGTCCATAGAAAAAACCTGGAGGACTTTGGGCTAAACTGGGAGACAGGGGTCTTTTTTTTGGTCTTTTATCACGAAGTGGTGTCCGTATATGGTTATTTTCCCATGACTTAAAAAATTACACAGTGTATATTCCATCGAACTTAAAAGTTATTTCAATTTCAATTTGAATAATAAGACTTGTTACGTGCAATACGAAGTCACTTTAACAAAATATTTGCAAAAACTTATAATAATTTTTTTTAATTATTATTAAACTATTATTGCTAATAATGTTAGCTACAAGAAAAACCAACTTTTGATTATCTGCATTCAAAATTTAAATCTGTGAAGCAGTTTTTAAGAAAGATTCAAACCTGACTTTTATTTTTTTTTAATTAAATAATTGCGGCCTCTGGGGCCTTCAATAGGAGGCACCAGAGGCTACACAAGTTCGAATTATGGTATTAGCTGTCGAACAGAATAACTTTTGTTACAATACAAGATATACAGCCATGTCACAGAGCTAAATTCCGTTCGAAAGTGGAATTGATTCCGTACTTTGGTTCTCTAGAAAACGAAAAAATTTTTCGGAATGAAACCATTTGCAATTTGCTATGTGGAATTGATATTTTTAGGGTTTTTAGCCGTTTAAACTATTAAGGACATCGTTTTATTTAAATTCTGCGTCATATTTTATCAATTTACTGCTGTAATTAAACATATTTCGGGCATTTTTGTTACATTTTTTCTGACTTCACAACACAAATATCAGACATTTTGTTGGGACTTAAAATGATTTTGTAGTTATCATTTCGATTGGAATGGTTTTAGCTTCTATAGATTCCGTTCGGATTTAGTAAATCGAAATAGTACAAAACCACTTTATGTATAACATATTGAAACATAAGAATGAATGTGACAAAAAAATATAGATGCTTTTTCACCAGTTTATTATCCGAACAAACCCCTACACTCCTATACCCCATTATATGTGCACCAGGTTGCGACCGTGGGCATCACAACAGTTTTTCTGACCCAAGGTCCGATATTTCCTGCACAAACTAATGAATACACAAGTTTTACAAAATAAATTATTTTCTGCACAGATTTGCAACGTTGTTTTTTGAGGTATTTCGACCTTCTTAATACAAATCTAAAGACTAAAACTTTTTATAAAATCGTCTTCTTGGGTGTTGGGTCCTATTACTTTTAGCGGACCCTGCCACTAAAAACAACATGTGACTCAATATTAGAGTAATTAATATAAAAATCATATTGATAATTTTTGCAAAAAAAAAACCGACTTCAAAACAGATAGAAGGGCACCAATTTTAAACTAAAAATATAAGCAGTAATCTGTAAGAATTAGATTTAAAAAGTAATAGATGCGCCAAAATTAGCGGAAAAAAGTAAAGTCTATGTCAATGTCAAGCATCTACCTATTACTGTTCAAAATTTAAGCTATTTTCACCAGCATCCGTCTTTTATGGGGACACGATTCAAGCCTTTGTCTCTAACGGTTTCGATGATAGGGTAACATAGATCAAATAACATCACCTATTTGGACACCCTTTAATCTACAATTTTAAATTAAAGACCTGTTGTTATAGAGGACTTGGCCAAAAAAATTCTTTTTAAATTTCAACTATCTGTCTATAACGGTGAAAAACTTTAACCATATATATCAAATTACATGAACTATTGGGACACCCTTTACATTATAATTCCAAATATTTATACTTGTTATCATACCAGAGAAAGTAGTGGACATTCTGCCTAATTTTCAAGTGTTTGTGTTTAACGGTTCAAAAGATAGGGTCATATAGATCAAATTACGTAATTTATGGGGACACCCTTTAATTTCTAACTTCAAATTGTATACTTGCTATAGTGGACTTTGCAATACAGGTTCCTTGTAAATTTCAGCTGTCTGTCTCTAACAGTTCAAAAGTTTGGCCACATACATAGAATTACATTAACTATTGGGACACCCTTTAAGTTCCAAATTCAAAATTTTATACTTTTTGTTATAGCTGACTTAGCACTACAGGTTCTTTGTAAATTTCAGCGGTCTGTGTACAACTATTCAAAAGTATGGCCATATACATCAAATTAAATGAACATCAAATTAAATTGGAGCACCCTTTAATTTAAAATTTTGAGTATTTATACATTTTATTATAACGGTCATAGTAGTCGACATTCTGTCAAATTTTCAAGGTTTAGTCTATAACGGTTCAAAAGATAGACCCAAATAGGTCATATTATGTCACCTATGGGGACACCCTTTAAATTTTAAATTTATTTTTTTATTAATTTCTGCTGTTGGGAGCTATAGCGGCACGCAGTTTTTTTAAATTTTAATTTGCTGCCTTTTACGGTTCTTAATACACGTAAAAAACATGTATGTTGTATGGGGACACCCTTTAATTTTTAATATAATGAACTGTTTTTAAAATGGGACCAACCTTGAAGCATAACCTTTCAATTAAAGTAAAAAATTTTAAAATCGGTTCAGAAATGGCTGAGTTCTGCGGTTACATACATAAAAAAAAGCAACATTCAGACGAATAGATAACCTCCTTCTTTTTTGAAGTCGGTTAAAAAATAATTGTGTGTTAAATAAAAATACTTTCAAATAATAGTTATATTTTTTACCCGATATACCCACTGATCTGTATGGACATTTTATCAAGATATAGAGAAAGTCCATTTTGAAACGACCATTTTGAAAAGACCATTTTGAAAAGTCCATTTTGAAAAGTCCATTTTGAAATAGACCATTAATAATTTGGCTAATAAAAATTAAAATATATACAAAAATTAAGGACCAAAGTCTCACCTACAAATAGGAAAAACCACATATAAAAATTCGAGTCCAATCAAAAATAATGGATTTTGTATCACTGTGGGTCGTAAAGTTTTAAGGTATGGTCCAGAGTAATATTCATTACTAATAAAAAGGTTCTGAATAGCTATAAATTGCTTAAAATATCAATTCCACATAGAAAATTTTAAATGGTTTTATTCGGAAAAATTTTTTCGTTTTACGTTTTCTATAGAAGCAAAATACGGAATCAATTCCACTTCCAAACGATACATAGCTCTGGAACATGGGTGATTGTTTTCTACATTTATTCTTATGTTGCCACATTAAAAGTGGTTTTGTATTTTTTTTTTTCGATTTAATGAAACCGAACGGAATCTATAGCAGCAACAAATATTCCAGTAGGAATGGTAACTACGTAATCATTTCAATTCCGAACGGAATTTGTGACATGCCTGATAGTTATTTTTCGTATTTTTTTCTATGGAACAAAGCACTGTGCGATGCCCACTGTTTCCAAAAACTGCCGTATTTGGAGCGAAGACAATCCTCAAGCCGTTACCGAATCACCATTACATGCATTAAATTTGACTGTTTGGTGCGGAATACACGCTAAGGGCATCATAGGTCGTTATTTCTTTCGAAATGAGCAAGGAGCTGCCGGCGGACGTATGTCAAAAATCATATTTTTTTTTAAATAAAAGCCATGAAATTTTCTACCAGATTATAATAAAAAAAATTAATTCTTCAATTCTGTCTGTCATGCAGCTCAAAAACACACTTATTAGATAGACAGAAAGCTGAATGAGGCTAATGCATTACATTCTGCTAGTGTTTAAATTTTCTATATTTTTTTTTTAAATAATGAACTTAAGCCTGAAATAAAGGGTGTTTTTTATAGAGGTATAGAACTTTAAGTTGGCATTACTTTTCAAGATGGCGTCCGCTTTAACAGCTGTCAAATGATTTATTCTCAGTTTGGTTTGGCAATTCATCATGAATAGACTCACGCCTGAACAACGCTTGCAAATGGGCCCAAAACGAGATTACCGTTGTTCCCGATTTTCATAAGCGAATTTTATTTAGCGATGAAGCGCACTTCTGGTTGAATGGCTACGTCAACAAACAAAACTGCCGCATTTGGTGTGAAGGTAATCCTCAAGTGTATGTCGAAACACCGTTACATCCAGAAAACCTGACTGTTTGGTGCGCTTTATGGGCTGGTGGAATCATTGGTCCGTACTTTTTCAAAAACGATGGTGGCCAGAACGTTACAGTCAATGGTGATCGGTATAGAGCCATGATTACTAACTTTTTTATTCCTAAATTGAATAACCATGATGTCCAGGAGATGTGGTTTCAACAATACGGCGCAACATGTCACACAACTCGTGCCACAATAGATTTATTGAAAGACACGTTTGGTGACCGCATAATTTCACGTTTTGGACCTGTGAATTGGCCTCCAATATCTTGTGATTTAACACCGCTAGACTACTTTCTGTGGGGCTATGTAAAGTCATTGGTCTATGCGGATAAGCCACAAACGCATGACCATTTGGAAGACAGCATTCGCCGTGTTATTGCCGATATACGGCCACAAATGTTGGAAAAAGTCATCGAAAATTGGACGTCCAGATTGGACTACATCCGCGCCAGCCGTGGCGGTCATATGCCAGAAATCATATTTAAAATGTAATGCCACAAGATTATCTTTCGGATAAATAAAATTCATGTCAATCGAATAATCCATCGTTTTTTTATTGCAACTTAAAGTTCTATACCTCTATAAAAAACACCCATTATTAATGATACATTTATAAAAATTTAATTATATTAAATGTCACTTACGATTTAATTAAACGTTTTTGTTTTTTTGTGTATATATAATACTCTTCACATGTGTATGGATGTATGTATGTATGTATGTATGTATGTATGTATGTATGTATGTATGTATGTATGTATGTATGTATGTATGTATGTATGTATGTATGTATGTATGTATGTATGTATGTATGTATGTATGTATGTATGCATGTATGTATGTATGTATGTATGTATGTATGTATGTATGTATGTATGTATGTATGTATGTATGTATGTATGTATATATGTATGTATGTATGTATGTACCTGTAAGAAGAGATATGAAATTATAATATTATTATGTACCAATATTAATTAATTTGTAATTAAAATTTTATTTATAAAACAATTTAATGCTGTTTAGTGTGAATGTGGGACTTAACTTGTGTGAAACTAATATTTTAAAATTGTGCCGACAAGTAGTTGTTACAAAAACTGTCATACATAAAGATAAAAAACTGTCATACATATTGTTGTTCTATAATAATAGCAACACCAACAATAAAATAATAACCATCAAAGTGGAAAAATGTAGGTAATAAGACAATGTAAAGGTTAATGAACTGGAAATAATAGTTAGATAAATATACCTTATGCAGAACTGCAACTGCATGCATGTTGCAAGTGTATCCTATATATACTTGTTTCAAAATATTATAACTACAAAAGTGTGCTTTACATTTTCATCTATGTACCAGTATGTAGGCAAGTACTTTACAATGAATAAAATTATACTTTGCTTAATAAACCTGCATTACAGTACACAATGCCTGTGTATTGTTTTTATACATCAGCAGTAGCAATTGTTGTAACAACAAGAATTTAACTAAATGAAGCAAGAAAAAAACCTTGTGTTAAAAAGTATCGTCTTTAAATTTTATACCTACATATGTACATACATATGTGGGTTTAAGTGTACGAGTGTGTGTATTTGAAAAAGTAGTTTAAAGTACATATAAACCAACTTATAAAGGCATAAGTAGTATACATACATATGTATTTGTACAAATGTATACATGTACTTGTAATTATACTAGACTAAAACAATGATATTATATTGCATACTGCATACCTTTACATTAAATTGTGTACCAAGCCTCCTGCATTGTTTTAGTATATGAAATTGAGTTGGAGTATATGAAACATGTCACTGCAGCAGCAAAGTATATCGTTTTACTAAATTACTAACAACAAACGTTACTACCGTTATTGCTGCTGCTGTTGCAGTAAATATGCTAAGCTAAACCAAAATGCATACATGTATATCAACATAAAGCGGTCTGGTCTGTCTAACTAATTCTTAAAGCTGTCATTCTAATGAAAAATAATCAAAACCATTTTTTCTTTTTGTAAAGAATATCGACTAAAAATGTTAAAATAATGGGTGATTAAGGGCCTATGTTGAATGTGAACCACACCTAAACGTTAAGTTTTTTTCTGTATTTAATTTGACATTTTCACAATTTCAGACTTACCCAATTTGAACCATGGAAAGATCGAGCAATAGTCTGAATGTGGCAAGAAATGACAACAATGGATGATAAATTTTCGAAGAAAATCATCTTCAGTGATGAGACACATTTTCACCTCAGTAGATTCGTCAATAAGCAGAATTGCCGCCTTTGGGCGAATGATAATCCAAGAGTGATTGCAACCACAAAAAGTGACTGTTTCGTGTCGTTTATGGCCGGTCAAACAGTTACTGTGAATGGTGTTCGCTATCGTGAGATGGTAACGAACTTTTTATGACCCGAATTGGAAGATATGGATATGGACGATATGTGGTTTTAACCAGACGGTTAACAAAATAGTGGCTCTTTTATGCGACAAATTTAATGGCCGTGTTATCTCACGTGGTGGCGATGTCAATTGGCCGCGCCAAGATCATGTGATTTGACAACGTTGGACTTCTTTCTTTGGGGTTTATTGAAAGAAAAGGTGTACGTCGATAAAAGCCAGCAACAATTCAAGAGCTAAAGGACGAGATAATTGGGCACATTAACGGCGTAGAACCTCAGTTATGCCACAGCGTCATCGAAAATTTGGACCATCGAATGGAGGTGTGCAGCCGAGGTCACGGTGGCAATTTGGCCGATATTTTGTTCCATACATAATTGAACTACACCAATATCATGAAAATAAAAAGAAATAACAATAATTACCTAAATAATTTGTGTTTTATTTCAAACAACATGAAATAACAAGATATAACCGACCACGTTTTCTGACAGAGGAGACCAAAAATATATACGCGTTTCAGCGGAGATTTGATTTGCTCTTTCTTTGCTCGTTGCTTATTGTTACATTTGATGATCCTCTAGCAAAAAGGGGAAAGAATAAAGTATTACTAAAACAGGTGCAGGCAGAGAAAAACCATAGTTGTGGTATGGTTATAAGAACCATATTATGTTTTCTGTAAAAATATATGGTTGTCTTGAAAATATTTTTGTTGTTTTTAACATTCACGAAAAACAAGGTTTGATTAAAATTTCACCATTGAATGGTTACTGCGGCCAAAAACTACAACATGGGTGGATTCAACAAGACTTGGGGGATGTCAAGCATGCAATTACGCAATTATATGTAATCTTTAATTGAAAATTTTCAATTACAAGTAGTTGTACGTTTTACAAAACAGTAATGTACGTTTTGTAGGCAACTTCTCCCGAATTCGATATGATGTTAGAAATAGGCCACAAAAATCAACTCCAGTGACTAGAAATGTTCTCTAAAGCGATCAACTGGCAAGTTGCCTATTATTTGTCCAAGTAATTTTGGTTTGCAGTGGAAGCAATGAACGCAATTTCGGACCAATGTTGTACTTTCTCTTCTCTTGCATTGATAAGCCAAATCTTTTGATGAAGAATACAAAGCAATACCTTTGGACCAGCATGCAAATGAGTACGGTGTAAATATTCAGCGTAGAGTTTTACAAAGCGATGGTTTTTCGACAATAAAGCTGGAAAGCGTGCATCAAATGGGACAAATGTCCACCGACTCGAATTATATTAAAGGTTTTGTTATATAATTCCATTTTATGTATCGGGTGTTTAAATTTTAAGAGCCGATGTTGAATGTGAACCACATTTAAATTACAATTAGAACCTGACTTTACAATTACTTGTAATGTGTAATTGAAAATATGCAATTACACATTACCTGTAATTTTAATTGAAATGTTACTAAATCTTCTCTTGTCTGGTTTTTTTGCTAAACTTCAAATCACATCTAAATTTTTGTAAGCATTCCCAAATAATATATAATTTTGAACAAAAGTTTATTAATTAACTGCCAGTCCCATGATGTCGCTCGATGTCTCATCGTTCTCACAAATACATTTAGAACAAAAACAATTTCAAACATTTTGTTTTTGTTTTAAATGTATTTGTGGCGAACGATCGACATCGAGCGACATCGTGGGACAGGCAGTAAGTTTGTGCGTATTTTACCAAAGAATTACTTATTTGTTTTTAGTGATCAGACATTACTGATTTATCGTTAAAAAAAAAACATTTTTGTTCTTTGTGAATTTTTACACAATTTTAATCATTATTTTATATTTTATATGAAATAGTTAATAAATTGAAAATAAATAGTGTTATTTATTATCAAAAATGGTAAAACAAACGTCCCTATCCCATATGACATTTCATAGTTTTTAGTTTAGAATTTTTCATTTATGAACATTAGAAAATTAACATTCATGACATTTGTCATAAATGAGAAATCTAAAATTTTATATGTATTTTTCACGCTCGTAAACGAACAACAAAAAATTATCTGCCTTTTTCACACATGAATGCTTACACCTGTTTGTTTTTTGTAATACACATACATGAAGACTGATAATTTAGCTTCTTTGCATTAATGTGCTTTTTCATAAATGTACATATTCATTTATGAACGTTGAACATTTATAAAATTTATCTGAAATGATTATAAAAGAATTTTCTGCCTACGATCGCACATGTAGAAAAAAGAAATAAAGAAAACATTTTGTTACTGCCGGCAGATGCACATTACAAAATATTCGCGTACGTTTATATATGTGATCTTTTTATTTATGTAAAATTATCAAAATTGTAAATACTCAAATATGAGCACTTGCGTGAACAACAACTATTTCTCTAATTTTTTTCACTTTTTTCATAAATGAAAAAAAAAACTCAAAATATTTTGTAGTCTCTCACACAAGTATGAGAAGATGCAGCTAAAAGATACATAAATGAACAGTGGGTGAACATTTCGGTACTCTGGTTTTCAATCATACTATAATCGTTTATCATCAAATATAATAAATATTAACTATATTATAATCATATTTTGTTATAATATGTTTATGTTTATATCAGGGTTGCCAGAATTGACATAATACGGTTGGTTTGATATGGTTGTATATCATAATTTGTGGACACTTAGAATTTAGATATCCCAAAAACTATATTTGGCGTGAAAGTCTCTGAATACACACACGAAAGGTCAAAATTGAATTTGAAAGCCAGAAATGCCTTTTAGGAGGTTGTTTCCCTTTTACTCAAAACTGGTGATAAAGTGTGTAATAAAACGGGATCTTAGTAAGTACATAATTTTGTATAAGCAATAGTGTTAAGAAAAGTTTTACAAAACCTCACCATACAAACGAAAGCTCGAGATAAAATGCCTGTGTTTGTAGCTGGATATAGTCAGAGGCAGAAAACTTTCAATTGAAATCAATCAGAGAAAACCATTTTTAATATCCATCCAATCCGTTTTCTTTATTAATTAAATAATTTTGTGACTTTAATGTTTAAATATGATATTACGTTAACTGAATTTGTTCCTTCAGTAAATTAAATGTTTGCTCCATAACTATTGGGGAAGTCCGTCATCGCTGGCTGTTTGTTTGAAGCGGTTGGTGAGCGCCTCCTTTGTCAGGACATCATTATCAAGCGACGTGTAATATTATCAATATTATTTTACTATTATCTGTTTCGATATTTTTATTTATAAAACAGTGGTAACGTTCAATACACCAACTTAATTGAAAAAATCGAATAATACAGTTTTATTCGAGGAATCACTCAATGTTACGAACATTATATAATTTGAACACGTTCTCATATTTTTTTTTTAATTTTTTTAAACCGTCATTTAAAAATAAAAATCACAAATATACATTCAAAATGAGAATCATCCATATACCTGTATGTTTTAAATAAACGTAAATATTTATATAATAAAAATTTAACTGGAATAATTTACAACAGTATGCATTATCATAAACCTGTTTTCATAAAAAAGGATACGAATATACAAAAATAGACTTACAGTTACACACTAAAAACTGTCTCATAACGTTATATCCATATTTATATACATATACAGTAACGCACAGTCAATATGGTTCATTTATAGTAGTTCGAATATATTTATATTTTAATTTTCAGTTATAGTTGTTGAAATCTATACATATAATAAAATAGTAACTCATTTCCGTCCGTCCGTCTGTTTGTCTATCTGCTTTTCTTTTGTGTTCGCATCATGTAAAAACTACTAGATGGATTTTAACAAACTTTTGTAAGGAGGTACCTCTTTGTATCTTGGTACAAATTTAGGATACTTTTTTTCAGAAAAATATCTCATTTCCAAGAGAAAGTGGAGAAAAATCAGTGAAAGTACGCAATTTCCGGTTTAAAGGTACTGACATTTTCGCTTTAAAACTGGGATATTTTAAAAACGATTGCGCACTTTTTATTTTTGAAAAAGGGATATTTTAAACAACAGATAGCGCCAATTAAATAAAATTTGTATTCGATTTGTATTTTTACTTCAATGTGGCAAACGTAACGAGATAACGCACAGTGATTTGATTTTCCATATAACTAGAGGAATTATGCTACTCTTATGAAATTTGAATACACACACATACATATATAAATTTATTTAAACAAGAAAAAATTATAATTACAAAATACCCCAGCAAGGATTCGCATATTTCCCATATATTCAGAAATCAGAAATGAGATACCACGATCACTACCTGATCCGTCCATTTTTTTTTTAATTATTCACAATAATAAGAGAGCTAAAGGGTGGTTAAATTTTAAGGGCCGATGTTGATTTTGAATAAAACACAAATTATTTAAGAAATTATTGTCATTTCTTTTTATTTTGATAATATTGGTATGGTTCAATTATGTATGGAACAAAATATCGGCCAAATGTCCGCCACGATGCTCCAAATTTTCGATGATGCTGAGGCATAATTGAGGTTCTATAATGTTAATGTCGTTGGCTTATCGACGTACACATTTTCTTTCATTTGACACCAAAGAAAGAAGTCCAACGGTGTCAAATCACATGATCATGGCGGCCAATTGACATTGCCACCACGTGAGATAACACGGCCATTGAATTTGTCGCGCGAAAGAGCCATTGTTTCGTTAGCTGTGTGGCAAAGTGCCAACGTCCTGTTGTAACCACATATCGTCCACATTCATATCTTCCAATTCGGGCTATAAAAAGTTCGTTATCATCTCACGATAGCGAACACCATTAACAGACACTGCCTGACGGGCCTCATTTTGGAAAAAATACAGCCCGATGATGCTGCCAGCCCATAAACCGCACCAAACAGTCACTCTTTGTGGGGGCATTGATTTTTCGACAATTACTCTTGGATTATCATTCGTCCAAATGCGGCGATTCTGCTTATTGATGAATCCACTAAGGTGAAAATGTGCTTCATCGCCGAAGACAATTTTGTTCGAATATTGATCATACACTGATTTCTTGCCACCATTCTGACCATTGACGAGGTTTGGAATGACTATGGTTCAAGATGAGTTAGTCCGAAACTGAAAAATGTAAAATTAAATGCAGAAAAAAATTTACGTTTAGGTGTGGTTCACATTCAACATCGGCCCTTAAAATTTAACCACCCGATATTTTCCAAGTAACACGATGATATATATTTAATTTGTGGGAGAAACGCCACGCCCACTTTAAATATTAAAAAAATATATATTCTATTTCAACCAACGCATATCTGGTAACAAGCTGTATAAATTCCAAGAATATCGGTCCACTGCCGAGGGCAGCAATATCTTTCCAACAAACAAACATACAAATTTTGTGCTTTTCATATATAGATAGTTTAACACCCAAATAGTGCTTGCATAATATAAAAATGTGGTTCAGAAATTGAAATTTTGTATCGCAATAATCCTCTCATTCATCTAACCTATTTCTGGCTCAATGGACATATTAATAAGAAATTTTTCAACATTTATAGTAAGATTATAGGAGCACCCCCCGAAAATCAACTTTGATTTTTTTTTTTGAGGAGGGATATAAAAAATTTAGTTCCCTTATTTTTCGCAAACATGACATTTTATTAAGTCTAGTAAGCAGAAACCTGTGCAAAAATTTGCAGTCATTTGTATAGGTTTTGTCCCATTGTATTTTAGTCTCATTGTGCTTCAACCATGCATTCAATGTACACCTGTATGTTACTTTGAAGCCTTAAACAAATTGAAATCGAATGGTAAAGGAGTTTAAACAATACGCTTTGTTAAACCTATAAAATGTGTATTAAATGCTAAAGTGCCATTTTTGTTTTATATCTCTGTGCCTCACTGTTTTTCTATTTTTCTGTTATATTGTTGCTTAGTCCTGCAATTTTATTTTTATTATTTTCTATAGTCCTTTTCATTTATATAGACGTGCAGCACTTTACATATTGTGGCACCACTTAAACTTCTATTACATGAATAACAAGCAATATTCCAGCTGAATGGAGTTGTAACAGAAACCACACGAAATAATATGCGAGGGGAGATTTTTTTATTTTTGATTTTTATATCACGATCCAATTGGTACCGTTTTTCTTTTAGATTTTCGAAAATTATTTTTTTCTAAAAACGCATAATTCCTTCAAAATTTATTAAAGAAATATTTTTATTATATTTTTTTGAAAATAAATATATTATGATTCGTACATAAAATACTTATTTAATAAATTTTGAATAAATATATAAATAATTTTATTTAATACAATTCCGATTATAAATTTAAAAAAAATTAATTTAATTTACATTTATTAGCATTGTACTTGGTAGTTCCTCAAAGTGAACGATCTTTTTAGCTCAGATTACTAGATCGATTTTTAAGTTCTTTTAGTTCATTTGCCACAGGAATACACTTCCCCTGAAAATTTCAAAAGTCTACCTTTTATGGGTTGATAGATATAGAAGGCGCTAACAGACCGACAGACATTGTAGCGAAAACAATAGGGTAACGTAAGGGTACGGCATCTTAAAAATATTATTTTTACAACCATAATTTCTAAGACTAATTTTGACAGACTTCTGAAAACGTTTAAGTATTATCAATCAAAAGCTGGTGCAGTAAAAATTTTATAATAAATTATCATTGTGGAAACGCCAGAATAATATAAATAAATTAGTCAATTGCGAGATAGACTCACACACGTACTATGTTTAGTAGTTCCGTACTATGTACAATTTTTAGTACAACTTTAAAAATTCAAATTGTTAATTTTTTCATGTTTTATGAGTCACAGTTTAAATCACAGTTTAAAGACCCTTTAAATTTTAGCAATTTTTGTTATAGCGGGCATGGTAATACACTATCTATAAAAATATACATGCGCCTACCTATTGCGGTTAAAAAAATAAGGTAATATACGTGAAAAACATGTCACTACAACATCTACTGTTAACATTTAAAGAGTCTATTATGGTTCAAAAAATAAGGCTATTTACGTACACATCATGTCTCCGTCGTAACACCCTTTAATTTTACTATTTATTATAGTGGCAATAGTAATACACCTTCTGTAAAAACTTCAAGAATTTACCTGTTGTCGTTCAAAACTTAGGCCATATACATACATGCCAATCACGTCACTATCGGAACACCCTTTAATTTTTAGGTTTAATATTGCATACTTGCTTATAACGCGAAAATAGATTAAATTCTGTCTGGAAATTTTAAGTGGTTTACTCCTACAGCTTAAGAAATAAATACATAAACGGAAATAACACGTCACTTTCAGAACTCCCTATAAGTAGTAGTATTTGTTGCTATAGTGCCCATACTTATACACCTTCTGTGAAAATTTTAAGAGTCTACCTATTAGAGTTCACAACTTAGGCCTTATACATGTAAATCACACCACTATCGGAATACCCTTTAATTTTTAGTTTTATTTTTTATAGTTGTTTATATAGTGAACTAAGTTTTAATTACTATTTGTAAATTTCAAGTGTATCCCACCTATAGTTCACAAAATAGGCACATATTCGTGAATAACACCTCTCTATCGGAACACCCTATAAGTTTTAGTATTTGTTGCTATAGCGGCAACAGCTATACATCATCTGTGAAAATTTCAAGAGTCTGCCTATTACGGTTCCAGAGATAAAAAGCGCTGACAGACGGACAAAGGGACAGACCTTGTAGCGAAAACAATAGGGTTACGTTTTTACACTTTGTGTACGGAACCCTAATAAAAACAAGTAATAGTGCTATATTCTGCCGTGCCGAATCTTTTAAATAAGTCGTATGAGAAAAAACTCATTATTCATGTTTTAAATAAATAGAAGACAGCGGCTACGCAACTAAATGAAAACAAATTCCGTTGGCTACAATTGTCGCTGTGTAGTCAGCTACTTAATGATATTGAAGACGACAGCTACATCGTAAACTCTGTTGTAGAAATACTTATTTTACATTTATAAAATTAAATAACTTTTTCAAAAAATTATAAATATTTCCTCCAAAACTTTTTGTTTGTAAATGAATTTGTAATTTACAATTTTGTGACATTTTCCTTTGTGGAATAAAATAGAAATTAGCCCAAGTTGATGACAGCCCCAACGGTGGTCGTGTACCCATGTAGCTATACTGGCTTCATAATAATCGTTTACCTATAAACGTGTGTATTTTATTTCGACAGTTTGTAGTCGGTATCCTGATGTTGTCTATTTGTTTAATGCGTCTAGGTTTTAAAACAGAGATCTCATCTATTTAAAAATCAAACGCATTTAAAGAAATATGTTACTCTATATACATACAGTACCGGTCCAAATAATAGCATCAGCGACAAAATGTAGTTTCTCATTCCAACGGAAAAATAAGTGGTAGATGAGTCCAGAATTGTATTATTTAAAAGCAAGGGATCGCATTCCTACTTAAGAAGACCCCCAAACTCAGAATTCAAACCAAACGCAGAATTCAACCCAAAACTAAAACCGTAAAACACGGTGGATCTAGCGTCATGGTATGGGGTAGTTTTTCCCACTATGGTGTACGACCTACAAAACCACTATAAGAACATTTATATTGGTAGACTCGAGGAAGTAATGCTTCCTTATGCTTCTGAAGAAATGCCATTGGTGTGGGTCTTCCAGCAAGATAATGACACGAGGCACACAAGCAAGCTTGCGACAAAGTGGTTACGGGACAATAAAGTCAATGTGATGGAATGGCCCGCTCAGAGCACAGACCAATTAAGAATTTATGGACAGATATAAAAAACAGTGTCTCAAATGCTACCAACTAACATCGAAGCGCTTTGGACAGCTGTCCGGCAAATCTATAGTAAAATTGCAAAGGAAAGATGCCATAATCTTGTAAATTCGATGCCAAAACGTTGTGCAGACGTTATTACAAATAAAGGACATGCAAGAAGGTATTAATTAGAATATAGAAATCATGCTCAATGTAATAAATGCATCCTTTATAATTCTTTTTAATTTTTTCTTAATTTAGTGTTTAATATTAGTACAAATTGAAGTGAAGTGCTATTTTTTTGACTGATTGTTTTTCAAGTTATTTTTTTAATAAAGTATAAATTTCAAAATAAAATAATTTGCAAAAGTAAAATTTATTATTTTATGTAGTTATACAGTTTCCTAGGCGTCCTGTGACAAATTTTTAAATATATCAATTTAACCTATAGGAAAATATGTGTCGGAGACATATTTTCTTAGGCTTGGTGCTATTTTTTTGACCGCAGCTGTACATATGTACATACATATACATATTCTTAATATTAAAAATATGTTATGTTACATTCATGATTTTCATTTTCACATATTGAATTTTTTTTTTAATTTTTCGAAAATTGTTTGTAAAAATATTTTTTGAAAAATTTTTGTGAAATTTATTCCGAAAATTTTTTGGAAAATTTTTTAAAAAATTTTTTTCAAAAAATTTTCTAAAAATAAAAATATCGTTTTAAAAATGATTTGTAAAGTTTTTTGTAAATATGTATTAAAAAAAAAATTCAATATATTTAAAAAAATTAAAATTTTTTTTTTAATTTTATTGACATTTTTTTATTTTTTAAGTTTAGGACCTTCCTGCAATCTATATTATGTTAGAATGCTCAGACTAAAGCAAAAAATCCTTAAAAAAAAATTCCTCAAAATATATATATATATATATATATATATATATATATATATATATATATATATATATATATATATATGTGTGCCCGTTAACTGCTCCTATTTACCAGTGGGCACCCTGTGGGTTCATTGGCTACCTCTATGTGTTTTACTTTCTATAAAGGTCTTTAATACATATCAAAGAAGAAAAACCCTACCAATCTGAAAACAAACAAAAATCACCCCACGCAGGTTTTTATGGATCCCCCAGATCTCTATGTACTCCTTGCGATCTACCTATTGCGGTCTAATATTTTTTTGACAAAAAACATCACATAAGAATCATTAAAGCCCAAAAAAATGGAAAAAAACGTGAAAAAATAAAAATGGGTGGGCGTGGTTTTTTGCCCGCAGCCTCCAATGTTGCTGAATTGCAATCCCAAAATTTTCGAAACTATGCCTGACAGATTGGTGTGCTTAAATTTTTTGTTGCTTGGCAAATGACATTACTACCCGCACAGACGGATAGATGGACAGACGGACATCGCTTAATCAACTTCTCTATGTAAAAGGATACAGAATATATATACTTTATGGGGTCGGAAATGAATATTGCAGACGGAATGACAAACTTATATACACTCTTTCCACTTATGGTGAAGGGTATAAAGAACAGAAATAAAGAAGTAACCACGATTTTACAACAAAATAATTTTCCTAAGGAGCTGAACTTAACTAAGGAGCTGAACTGAACTAAGGATCTCATATGAGCTCAGTGTGGTGATCAGCTCTCTTATATCAGTTGAGTGATAACTTCAAATGAAGTAGGTCGTTCATCATCAACTATACAACTCCAGTATTTAAACCATTATATGATTGCGCAAAAACATATTGATTTACCCTCGTAAATAAACTAGAAGTAAATGTGGCTAACGAAAGAATAAATACGAGTGAATGAATAACTGAATATGACAGGTGGCATAAATATTGTTGTTTTTTATCTTGTATGTATGTGTGAGTTTTATTATTTTTTGTCTTTTTGTTGTCTTTTTGTTGCTGCTGGTGTTATATAAAGGACATTTCTGTTATAAAATTGATGACCTGTTAGGTATTTCAAAATATGACACGTTTATGGTGCTATTGACAGAGAATGGTACAGAGTTTACGTGTTAGTACATAATAATAAAAAACAAATGCTGCTTGTGATTGAAAAAATAAGTAAAAAACAATAATTTGATCTTAAAATTGAAAATGAAATAAGGCAGACTTTGAAAAAATAAAAACAAAACTAAGAAAAAACGTTTTATTGAAAGTTTAAGTGTTAAATTGTTTTTATTAATTTTTTTTTAACAGTTTGTTACAAATTTTTGGCTGAATAATAAGTTGCCATTTTGTTTTATTTTAAATTTTTATTAACTAAATGACAGAATAACCAGGCACGCTTCAAAGAAATATATGTTTTTCTAATCACCAGTTGTTAATAAATTTTTAGTTTGTTTGTGGTTTGTTGTAGGTGTAGGATGTAAACTTATTTTAGAAAATTTATAATCATTCAAAAAACATTAGCAATTTAAGGCACCCTTCCGAAAGTTTTTTAAAAATTTATGTTGCTATTAAACATAATTTACAGTGGCGTGAAACATACAAAAATGTTTAACTTACGGTTTGACTTACGGTATAAACACTAATGAGACGAACCGTGTGAACTTCGCAGAGTACGACGAATTCGTCGACAGAAATTTGCTTTGTATATACGCCGACTATAACACAATGAGGAAGAACAAAATTTCAAGAAGTGTCAATAGCAAAAAATCCATTTTAATCTGGATATTTGTATATCCTTTGGTACCAGGTTATATGTACATATGTGTAAATATTGGTTGTTTTTCACTTCTTCGATAATATCTTCACTGTTATGCATTTTTGTTTAAATTATGATAAAAATACATCAAATTGTATAAATTAATTAATTTATAAAGAAATTTTATTTACATTCATCAGCTGATAGTCCGACCATATTTCAACAGCAAAAAAGCACAAGTGAAAAGAAAATAAATAACAACAAATACATTGAAAACAAAATTAAAAAGTTTTGATTTTAATTGTATACTATTTATAAAAAAGAAATCAATTCTTTAAATAAAAATTAATTTTATATATTAAAATACTTAAAAGATTCAAAAGAAATACGGGCACTTGTAGCAATTTCGTCGTCGTTCTTTGTCATAAGAAATATAAATAAATCTATCGCAGAGTTCGTTATGTTTTACCACTTTCGTAGACACACCGACTGTGTGCATGTCCATATACATAATTGAATTTTATTTTTTTTTTCCACGAATATTAGAAACGAAAAATTCATCGTTCGTCCCAGTAGTGTTTATAACATTAAAAAAAATAAATTGTAGTTCATGGTTATCCTAAGGAAAAAGCAGATTTGTTTATCGAAGTAGTGTTCAACGGACATTGTGCTTAACATTAACATAACATTGTGTTAACATCAATTCAATTTAGAAAATACTGCGATCAAAACTTGCACGTACTCTGAGTTGCACGATGAGATTTCGAAAAAAGTACTTTGAACATGTTCTGCCTTGGAGTCACGTAGAACAAAATTACTGGAAGGATCACTGTTTTCTTCAGGGATTATGAATAATCTTTCAGCTTATAAGACTATTGGCTTCATCTGTAGCCTAGAACTGTTTCGGTGAACTAAAGGCTGTCCACATGATCCCTTGTACGGCGGTACTTTGGGTCTATTGCATATATGGTCTTAACTTTTAAACTCTTATAGACGGACACTCAAAACTTGCGTACAGTACTATTTACGGCAACCTTACTTTCATTGAGTCACGTGTAACCACCACCTAGCCTTTACTCTTGACTTTAGTAATTTCAGATTGTGTACTGTCGACATTTTTTCTCATCACGGAGTCTGTAGTAATTGCTAGCAATTCTACAGGGTAAAAAATACCCCATGGCATCCACATTTAACAATTTTCTGCCCGTAGTCCTAAGTCTTACGCTAGCCAGTGCTGGATACGCACACACAACATGCGCTACCGTCGCAGCCTCTTCCAGGCACAGCCTTCGATTTCATCTGAGGTAGATAATACTTGAAGTTTCTACGACCTGTCACTAACGCAGTTATCCAGCTTAGGGTATTTTCTGCCATGGGGCTCTTTGAGCACCATTCAAGCCTGTCTACATGTAGTAGCATTCCTTCAACTTTTCAGGTTTATTGAGTTCATCAATTGCAGGACTATCGCTCGTATTAAGTCATTTCCCAGTGGGCAATTCTTTGTTAAATCGGCCGATATTTTCAAGATGTCTTAATTTTGACTTTTGAAAATCGCGAAAATATGAATATTTGTAAATCTAACAACAAGAATATGGGATCTAATTTTTTTTTTTAATTTTTAGTTGTTTCTAAGCCCACTATTGCTGACTGTTATAAAACATTTTAAATTATTTAAAGATTCCATAGAGGACTTAAGTTTGTAAATAATATTTGAAAAGATCAAAATAAATCACACAAATCATAGGAAAAAGATAAAAATAGTCAAATCAATAAAGCAAGAAAATAAATTTAATTGAGAAAAACAAACGTGTAGGTGTATGTAAATAAACACATGTAAATAACTTAATTTATATTTGTGTTTATATTTAAATTTATTAGATAAACGATAAAATGTTTTATTCAAAAGAAAAAATTATTCCCACAGTCATAGCAAATGCAAAACTGTATAAGTCTATCTGTTAGTAAAAATGCATAAAGTATTAAAAAAGCAACTGATAAAATTGTAGCAAATTAAAAAAATATTAAATAAGTTAAAGTATTTTTCTATATTATGTTACATTTCAAATAATTGCTAAACCTAATAACACACAAACACAGTAATTGTTACTGTATTTAAAAGTTATACAAGTAACTAATCGTAACACTTAAGCCCTTTTCACACTATTATACTGTTAAAGTACTTAAATTCAATGAGAAAGTGTGATAGTGTGAAAGCAGTATGTTATCAAAATGTGAAATAATACGGAAAGAAATTTAACATCTCATTATACCAAACCATTTTTAGAAAATGTTCAAAACGATAACATTTTTCATTGTATCAGGGTTGTGTTTTTTTTTTTTTTTTAACCAAAGAACCAAGCTGAGTGAGTCGCAGCCTATAGTTCGCCGCCCCTGATAATATTTTTTCTTTGTCCTGCACCTGCCTTAAATTGCCATCAGTCTTAACGCCTACATATGTACTTTGTTTCTGCCATGCTTAGAAACGGATGTACGTATTATTTTTTTTGTTTTGTTTTTTATTTTTTCTTATTAACCGAAAACTTGAACGGCCAAACAAACTTAAGACCCGGCACCTCTGCCGTCCACATAAAATTGCTCAGCCGACGCCGTTTAATGTCTCGTCTCGGTTTGTTCCTTTGCTGATATTTTTCATTTTATTTGAAGTGTGATAGTGTGAAAACGAAATGTAAAATGTTACGTTAGATTTTTTGACAATCACACAATTCTCATTGGATTTCTATCTTACAAAATCCAATGAAAATCTTAATACTAAGTATTATAGTGTGAAAGGGGCTTTGGTGGTATGAGTGATATTTTTTACCATTAAATGTTATAACGTATAAGTAACCATGTTCATGCGTGTTTATTACGTGAAACTAAATGGTAATAGATCAAGTTGTAACCATACTCAAGTAAAAGATAAAGATTAATAACTAAACCACCCCTTTAATTAATTTGTAAATGTAGTAACCACCAACAAAAAACTGGTATGTATTGTGTTTTTTTATTATTTTTGTTTAAGTTAAAAGTATTTAAATATAATTTTTTTAAATTTTCGAACATACTTTAAAATTTATAAATTTTATATTCAATTTTCAAAAATAGGTGCGATCCCCTACTTTTTGGGAAAAGTTTGGTAAAATGAGAGAAAACAAAAATAACCTCTCTTAGAGTCAAAAAAGCCCGAAAGTACGGGAACGCAAAAAACCAACTTTTTTTTCCCAAAACGTGATGTCAAAGTATTTTGCATTCGCACATAATAAAAATTAAAAACACAAATATTTTGTATACATGACATTTTTTTCTTATATTTTATGTAAAAACTTTCAAATAATAGTTTTTGTGAACATAAAAACATACATACATACATACATACATACATACATACATACATACATACATACATACATACATACATACATACATACATACATACATACATACATACATACATACATACATACATACATACATACATACATACATACATACATACATAGATACATACATACATACATACATACATACATACATACATACATACATACATACATACATACATACATACATACATACATACATACATACATACATACATACATACATACTTACATACATATTATTTTCAAAAATTTTATTGTTTTGTATTTTCATAATCAACCCAAAGAAAAAGTTTGGGCTGTTTCGTGCAAGAAGAACAAGAATACTTTCTCTCAAAATTACTCTCTTTTACCCAATCTTGCAATACGGGAAAAGTTTTCGGTATAACTGGGATCCCGAGGGCTCTCCATATTGAGTACGGGATCGCACCTAATGTAAGTATAATAAAACCAGGGACCCCAAATAGAAGTTATCAAAAAATATTAAACTAAAAAACTCTTTATGATAGAGTCAACGGAGATCTATGTATACTGTCATATATCAATAGATTTGTATTGACGAGCTCTTTCAGAATCTATGGTGATCTTAAAAAATCGATCTCAACTCCATAGTTAAGTGTTATTTTTCAACGAAAAAATAAAAATTCAAACGAAACTTTTAAAAAAAGATTTTTATTTTGGCGTCATAAAGTAAAATTTTCTTGAGGAGTTTTATTTTTTCCGTCAGAAAATAAAACTCATTTTGGTTATTTGCATAATTTTTTATGGACAGATTTGAACGGAGGCCGCTCAATACCAATTTAAGAGCTAAAATGCTCTTTCCACGCTTCCCTGGGTTGCAGGAACAAACTGTTGACTTTTTTTTTTGCCAATTTATGGATATGGAAAATGTATTTTTTTTTTCACCCCAGAGAAAAAATTTTCATTTTCGAAGAAAACTTTTTTTCAACCATTTTTTCGCTCTCTTGTTCTACTCTTAAAGAGATGCATGAGATGTGACGCAATTATCCGTCGAAAATGGGAAAACATTCGGTGAAGATCTTTAATCAAGCAATAACCAATTAAAAACCTATATTACTTTAATGACGATTTATTAAATTAAAAAGCAAGGTGATTATATTGGTTATCAATTTATAAGAAATGACTTTTATTTTCTAACAAAAAAAAAATAATTTTTACGGCAAAATAAAATTCTTTTTTTTTAACTTTCATTTGAGTTTTTATTTTTAAGTTCAAAAATAACTGTTTTAGATGGATTTTTTTATTTAATTCTCAATAAAACTTAATAAATTATTTTTATAAAACTATAATCGTTATTAACGATCCCTGAAAAAAACTAAAAGCTATGAACATTTTGTTATAATAATAAGATTACATAAAATTAAGTCTTAATAATTTATACACAACTTAATTTCGAAAATTCGAACATTCGAACTTATGTTCGAAATTTCGAACATTCTCTAAAAATAAATATTTTAGTATTAAAATAACTTAATTTAATAAAAATTTAAATGAAGAGGATTACTTCGTAATGTAAAGTTTGATTTAAATATATTTAAATATCGAAAAAAACCTAATTTTCCCAATTTTTCTTTAATATTATCACCTAATTTATATACAATTTTATATTTATATATATAAATATTTATAATAAAAATGAAAGTTTTGAAAATTTTGTAAAAAAAATGAAGGCCTTAAGAATATATAAACAACTTAATTACGAAATTTCGAAGATTCTCCTAAAATAAATATTTTAGTATAAAATTTTCTAATTTAATAAACAGCTAATGAATTTAATTTCGAAATTTCGAACATTTTCTAATTATAAATATTTTATTATAAACATAACTAAATTCATTTGTTGCAGAGTTCGCATTGTGACAAAATTATCTGAATTTATTTGAATAAATTAGTGGAGTTTGCAACAAAATACTACCCAAAGAAAATAGATACAAAAAATACTGAAGAGGAATGGAGCGATCCAGATAATTAAACACCTAATTTATAGAAAATATTTGTTCAACACTATTGAGTAGTTTAAAAAGACTACACGAACTTGAGCCTACTTAAGAAAATTCATTTTGGAGATTGGTAAAAAAAATATTTAATGAAAGCATCGATACCACCGATGATGACCTGTTTATTTGACTAAAATCCGAAAACTAAACACATTCATGCATGTTCGTTATCATGCTGAAATAAAACTTTTAATTCACTTAACGCGGTTGTTGCCGCTTCTAATTAACGCCATCGAGTGCCTCGATAGACCGATTGGTAGTGCGCTAGTCTATCAGTCTGGGTTTTGTGGGTTCGATTCCCGCCAAAGCCTCTGGGTGTTTTCTTCACACAAGCAAAAAAGCCTCGCAGGTAGTGTTGTCTTGAAAAAAAAAACGTGTCTCCAACAGCTGTAAACAGTCGTTACCGCTGATTGTTCGACCATTTTTGAGGCAATTGATGTCAATGACACCGCGTTCATTCCAAAAACTTTTGGGCCACTTTCACCATCTTGGTCTTTTGAGCGTTTCTAGCTTTCTAGCTTATAGTCTCTTGCAATATTTTATTGCCACTGTTTATTACCACGGTTACGAAACAATTCGATTTTAAATAACTACGATGGAAATTAAAAAATTCACAAAAATTGCAAACTGCCCTCGTGTTTGGTAATGCTGTATATGCTGCTGATTTCCATCTAGGCGAGTTGATTTTTAAAGTTATCTTGTTTTGTCCTGTACTGTAACCTTGTCTAAATAAATTTTACATTTCCATGGCTAATGACTTTTTGAGCACCTTTCGTTCATCTATATAACTACTAGATGTCTCCATAGACTGACTGACAGTGCGCTAGTCTATTAGTCTGAAAGAAGTTGAGGTTTCGATTCTCGCGAAATACTCAGGATGTTTGCTGCAGCCAAGACAGAAGCTTCACAGGTGGTGATGTCTTAAAAAAAACCTATATTTTTTAACTCTTCAGGTTTTAAGGGCTGTTTTAGACCTTAGCTCCTCTTATTCCATTACCCGGCACATTTTCTCAATATTCTCTAATATTCCATGCGTCCCTTTAATCACATCGGTGTTACAAAATGGTGAATAAACTACATCGGTTCATTGCTGCTGCAATAAATCGATAGGTGATCCCCCAAAATGCTAAATGAAGTACAGGTTTATCAGTAAGTCAGCTTTTAATTCTAAAAGTCGTTGAATAAGGCCAGCTTGCTACAAGCTGATGTGTAGTGGCTATCAATTTCATGCGCAATGGTGAATGCAATGCCTTTTTCTATTAATAAGTTCAATGGCGAAAATCCCTGTAGTGCCTTTATTGCTTGTATTGAATATTATATCTATATAGTACCACATACATACATACATTTACGAAAAGAATTCTTTTCAATTCATCGAGCTTAACTTGCAATGTGTTTTAAGAGGCTTTTGACTTGGCTAAACATTTATTTTGTTATCACGTCATTGTGCTTGAGGCGCAAAGTTTTACATTTTTTTAACAATTTTTTTTTTTTAATTTCACTTAGCAAGAGGTCCAAGCATAATTTTGTTGTGTTAAATATTCGATAAAGAACAAAAAGACATTTTCGAAAGACAAACTGGCAAAACCACGTATAAACAAGAGAATTTTATATTAAACAAAATTCAAAAGAAAAACTTCTTGCTAAATAAAAATGTTTGCCAAAGTACTTGACTTTTCTTCAGTAAACCTTCAACACTTTTTAAAAGTGCAACTGCAACCATATGGAAAAATAAAAGAAAAGAAAATATGATAAAAATGAAGATGATTAAGAAATATAAATGAAAAACATTGATTCTTCCTTAACTGGAAGTGTGCAAGAATAATCTTTTAAATTGTTTACCAATTTCTAGAAAAATTTAATTAAAAGTTCAATCAACTTTATTTAATTAAAAATGTGTTATTGAACCTTTTAGCGGAAGTATAAGTATTAAAGGCTGTGTGTGTGTTCTGTCTGTGAACAAGGAGTTAGATATACATTAAGCTACATACACATAGATAACTGAGGAAGGAAGTTAACATATTCGTTCAAATACCTTTTTTTAGTTCTTTGTTTGTTTAGTGATTTGCCTTTTAATTTATGAATATTTTACTATGCGGTAGATAAACAATTTATGGTTTTTACTGGGATCCTTAAACGAAGATATAATTTTCAATATTAGTACGCAAGTCTACTTGGTAATTTTTGCAGAATATTATGATGAAATTTATATAAAACAAAAAAAAAAAAATAAAACAAAACAAAAAAACTCCAACATTTGTGTAAATAGGAATTATGCTCTTAGAATTTCTCAGTAGCGCTGATATTAATGGTGGTTAAAATAAATGGATTTCAAGGGCCGATGTTGATTTTGAATAAAACAGAAATTATTTTAGAAATTATTGTCATTTCTTTTTATATTGATAATATTGGCATGGTTCAATTATGTATGGAACAAAATATCGGCCGCCGCGATTTCGGCGGCACACCGCCATTCAATACTCCAAATTTTCGATGACGCTGAGGCATAATTGAGGTTCAATGCCGTTAATGTGCCGAATTATCTCATCCTTTAGCTCTAGAATTGTTGCTGGCTTATCGTCGTACGTCTTGCAAATAACCTTAAAGAAAGAAGTCCAACAGTGTCAAATCACATGATCTTGGCGGCTAATTGACATCGCCACTACGTGATTTGTCGCGCAAAAGAGCCATTATTTTGTTAGCTGTGTGGCAAGTAGCACCGTCTTGTTGAAACTACATATCGCCCTCATCCATATCTTTCAATTCGGGCCATAAAAACTTCGTTATCATCTCACGATAGCGAACACCATTCACAATAACTGCCTGACCGGCCTCACTTTGGAAAAAATACGGCCCGATGATGCCCTGCCAGCCCATAAACCGCACCAAACAGTCACTCTTTGTAAGTGCATTATTTTTCGACAATCACTCTTGGATTATCATTCGCCCAAATGCGGCAATTCTGCTTATTGACGAATCCACTGAGGTTAAAATGTGCCTCATCACTGAACATGATTTTCTTCGAAAATTGATCATCCATTGTTGCCATTTCTTGCCACCATTCTGACCATTGACGACGTTTGGAATGATCAAGAGGCTTTAGTTCTTGAGTCAATTGCACCTTGCAAGCGTGTAAATGCAAGTCTTTATACATAATGCTCATCAACGACGAACGTGAGAGGTGCAACTGTAGGGCACGACGAGGAGTTGAGGTAGACGGCTCTTCAGCCACATTATCGTGAACAGCAGCAATATTATCTGCAGTACGTTGTTTTCACATCTCATTTCTTTTCTTTTTTTCCAATTGTACGCACATTTAAACGATTAATTTTACCGAAAAAATCACGAAGTGTACGATTTGCATAAGCCTGAATAACTTTAACGCCTTGCTCGATTGTGTCTCAAATTGAGTTATTCTGATATTGAGAAGTGTCAAATTAAGTGCAGAAAAAAAACTTGACGCTTAGGTGTGGTTCACATTCAACATCGGCCCTTAAAATTTATTATATATTCTTAATAATTCATTTTGTAATAAAACTAATAGGGTCGATGCTTCCCTATTATTGCCTATTTGCCAATACGATACAAATACTTAAATACTTAGTTTTGACAGAGAGTTATCTATCTTAATATCTCTCAACAATACTAGTCGTATCAGAACTTTTATGATGCGTGAGGAGACTGTGTCTGCAACAGTTTCAATAGACAAGGTTGATGTTGCTGCAGCAGTTGTTTCGTGTGTACATAAGTAGTAAAGCAGATGACCCAAACACATTATTGCTATGGTTAACTCGTGTGAAATTAAAATAATAAATAAAGAATGATAATAAAGAGTATTATGACAAGAAATTTAGCAACAGAAGGACAACAAACATATATAGGTTGCGAAATTGAGTTTTAGTTTCCTTTTATCTGTCTCGCAAAAACTTGCTAAATCTCGCCAATTTTCTTCATTTCAGAAAAATTTTCCGCATTTCGGAAAAATTGTAAAAAACTAGACCACCCTCATTAACTTTTTTCACAATCTGTTTGTCAAACTTGTGCAATATATCTGCAATAGTTTTGGAATTAAGAGCGATAGTTTCATAATTATCAATATCTATATACGAGGACTGATATATATATATATATATATATATATATATATATATATATATATATATATATATATATTTCTGGCCTAATAATGAAAATGCGAATATTTATTATTAAAAATGATTTATACACTTTTGCATGCGCTTAAACCAATTTTTCCAATCCGATGGTGACACCTTCAACACATGGATTTTGAACGCTTCAACAGCATCTTCTGGTGACGAAAATAGTTCACCACACATTTTGTTTTCTTGATGTGCGGGAATAAGAAGAAGTCATTGGATACCAAGTCAGGGCTATACGGCGGATGACCCATCAATTCGACGTTTTGGCCGGTCAAAAAGGCGCTGTTGTTCAAACCTACGTTGTTCAAACGAAACAGACGCCACATGACCAGTTTTGCCGAACAAACAGCTTCGAAGTGCTTCTTCCACGAACAGCTTTCGTTGGATTTGGCTCGTCTTCGAAGACCCAAACGGGCTACTGCTTTTTTTTCTGGCACAACGGCCGTTTTTACACGACCTTCACGGAATTCATCTTTGAGCAAGCGTCGGCCACGATTGAATTCATTATACCAATATTTCACAGTGCTATAGGCTGGTGTTTCATTGCCATATAAAGATTTAAGTTCATCAATGCACTCTTGTCGTGATAATCCACGTCCATAGTTGTAAAAAAGGATGGCACGAAAATGTTCACGAGTTAATTCCATTAATTTTTTTGCCAAATTAATTTTTTCAAGTCACTGTAAACAACACAAATGATGGTCGTACGTCAAAAAGTTTTAAGTACGGTTATGCTAAAGAAATATCAAACTCCTGCATTTAATCAAAAATTAACTCACTGTCTGTCTGTCTTCCTATCTATGTTCGTAATGTAAATCATATTTTGTCATTATTTTAAAAGAGCGCCATCTATTGCGTAACCGTGTTTAAAATACACCGCTTTCAAAAATAAAAGATGCCTTAAAGTATGCCTTTAAATCGGTAAAAAAATGTCCCTAATTTCCCTGCTTTTTATCCACTGTCTCTTGGAAATGAGATATCCTATATTGAAAATTCCTATATTGAAATCAGAATACTAAGGTACATCCTCACAAAATTTTGTTAAAATCCATCCAGTAGTTTTTACGTGATGCGAACACATAAAAGAAATACAGAAAGACAGGAAATGAATTGCCTTTTTATTATATGTATAGATCAGGTATGTGTTTAACAAATACGTATCTCACTCTATTTATTTAATTTATATTCAGATGAAATTTGAAGTCAGGCTTAAACAAATAAACACAAAGTAGCTATCATTGCTGACCGAAGGTTGGCTGAAGCAAAAACAAATATAAGGTGGTAAATATTAAAATAAAAATATTAAACAAGAGGGAAGCTTTAGGTAGTGGTAGTTTTCGTTCTCACCAACTGACGATTGATAATTGAATACAAGTTTTCTTGTATTCATTTATCTGGGTTTGGTTGGTTAAATAGATGATGTTTACAACTAAACACTACCCAAAGTAGATAGATACATACGAAGAGTGCTAGAAAATGTTCATTCCGTTCTGCTGGTGTCTAAAAAATTTAATTTTCCCAATTTTTCTTTATTATTATCACCTAATTTGTAATTTAATTTGTTCTTTCTTAGAGAGAATAAAACGAACTTAAGCTTGACTTCAAATTTCATCTGAATGTAAAATAAATAGTTCGACCAATAAAATTCCAAATGTTCAATATTTAATTTATTTTTTTTTTTTTATATTTCAGACCAGCACTCAGGGGACGACCCCTGGTCATTCAATGCATTGTGCCAGAACTAGGAAATTAGGTTATGGGAAGGAGGATAGAGGGAGTAGCGATAAATTTCATTACAATATGGTCATATTATATTTTACAATGTTATTTTTAAGGTAGACTATACTATGGTCTTAACATAACAATATTACTATTTTTATTGTGTTAATAAAAACAAATTATTGCCATAATAAAACCATATTACTACCATGTTATGGTTACCTCAACCATATTTTTTCTTTCCGTGTATCAAAAGCTTTATGGGTACAAATTTCAAATGAACTGTTGTAAATAGCTTTTGAAAAACAGCTGGGTAAAATGTATGCGCCACTATGTGAAAACATATAAATAATTACTTTCCTGGAAAATAGCCTTTATCTGTGTTATTGTTGCTTTTGATATGTTCCACTTAAATTCACATTTTTAACAACGACATAATTGTCTCTTTATATATTGAGTTGGTCGGTCGTTCATTGTCTACGTTAGAACATTGCAGAACGTTAAGTGTTTTTAATAACTTTAATACTCTTTTGCCGAAAAAAACTCTTGTGGTGAAATATGGTAATGAAGCAATGCAGTACTGAATGAGGCAAATGGGCCAAAAGCACAATTTACATAGATATGTATGAATGTTACATATGTTTGTTTGTTTGTGAGGTATATGAAAAAGAAATAAAAATCACAAATAAATGCAAAAAAATGGCTCTGCATTGTCTGGCCAGTCCTTAACAACAATTTTGGATTTTCTTTATGTGATTGTTTTTTTTTTTTTTTTGTTTGTTAAAAATGTTCAATTTATTTTTTTTAATACAGGGTTTACAATTTTTTTCTATGCTTCCAGTTGATCATTTCATACTAACAAATAGACAATGCAAATTGACGGAGCATAGTGGGGGATTTGTTCGAAAAAAGTGAAAACAAATCTGTTGTTTTGAAACGGTAGGCCCGATCGCATTAAATGGGTAAAATAGGCTAGGCAGGCATTTAATATATCAATGTATTCTTGTTTAAAAATGTATATAATTTTTAATAAGTCACAAATTTGTAAAAGACTTTTTGCAATAAAAAAAGCGAAAAATTATTTATAATTAATTCGTTTTATTCTCTGTAAAGCCTACTACTCTGTTCGAATATGTGAAAAATGATGAGCAACATTTATTATTTCACAAGGAAAATTTGACATTTGAAATTTTGTGTCTATCCCGCAATTTGGAAGAATTTTACGATTTTATAACTTTTAAATACGCCACATTGCTATAAAAAATTTTCCACAAAGAAATTGAAAAAAAATTCCACATGAAATAATGCTCATTTGCTTTATTTTACAGTTTTGATAAAATGTTGCCAGAAACATTTCAATGTTTTTCCACAGTAAAAACAGGGTACTAGATACTTCAGCAACATTTTTTCATAACTTTTTCATACAAAGTTTTTATGTATGTATGTATTTTGACAGTATTCCGCATGAAAAACTGAACAGACTACCAGGCTTAAGTTGAAAGAATATTTTTTACAAGTAAAACCTAGTACTCAGTTCAGTTTTTCATGCGGAATGCATGTACATACATAAAAAATTTGTATGAAAAAGTCATGAAAAAATGTTCCAGAAGTAGTTCTGATGGAAAAACATTGAAATGTTTCTGGCAACATTTTATCAAAGCTGGAATTTTTCAAACTACAGATTTTGCTAACATTTGTAAAATAATGTGGTACATTTAAAAACAATAAAATCGTAAAATTCTTCCCAATCGCGAGATAGTGTGGTATTTTAAATGTCAAATTTTACTTGTGAAATAATAAATGTTGCTCAACATTTTTCAGAAATTCGAACAGAGTACTAGGTGATAACTTTTAGGTGATAACTTTTATAAAGAATATTTTTATGCCTTTCACCACAAGTGAAAAGGGTATATGTATGTATATCGTTCCGTGTGTAATTTCTACAATATTCATTTCAGACCCCATGAAATATATATAGTCATCATCCTTATACATAGAAAAATTAATTGAACGATGTTCTTCTGTCCTTCTGTCCGTGTTGATTTGCCAAAGCACCAGACAAGGTAAAGAAGTTTCAATCCCACCAATCTGCCAAACATAGTTTCGAAAGTTTTAGGAATGCATTTCAGCAACATCAGACGATTCTATTCGAGGCTGTGGTCAAAAATCCACGCCCACCTATATTTTTTCACGTTGTTTTAATTTTTTTCGGTCATAATGATTCTCTTTTGTTTTTTGTTAGACAGCGACAAGTAGCTCGCCAGGAGTGCATACAGATCTCGGGATATCAATAACCCCTACGAGGGGCGATTTTTTGTTTGCTTTTAGGCTAGCAAGGTTTTTCTGCTTTGATTTTTATTAAGGGCCTGCCTAGAAATCAATACACATAGAGATAGCCAATAGACCCACAGGGTGCCCACTGGTAACCAGTGGTAAACAATTTTTTCTATAAAATTTTTACAAAAAAAATTTCTATAAAATTGTTAAAAAAAAAATTTATTTAAAATTTAAAAAAAAAATTCTATTAAATTTTTGCAAAAAACTTTTTCTATCACGTCACTGCCGGCATACCCTTTAAACTTAAATTTTATTTTTTACACTTTTTTATTTAGCGAACACAGTTTTAAATAACCTGTGTAAATTTTAAGAGACTGTTAAAAATAAGACATATTTGTTATAGCCGCCTTAGTACAGTACATCTTCTGTGAAAATTTCAAGAGTCTACCTTTTATGGTTCCAGAGATAGAAGGCGCTGACAGACGGACTGACATTGTAGCCTTGTGTAAGATTATTTTTGAGAACCTACTAAAATCGTTTAATCATTACGCTGTGCTAGTCGCAAATTTTAACAAGCTGGGTACCTTGCTGGTAAAGCTAATTCGAGTACGCAGAATTCAATGGCATTAGCCGTTTTTCGAAGTTAGCGCTCGTATTCGCGATATTCGCGATTTAAAATTTGTACGCTAAAGTACTATAAAACGATATTTTAATACTGTGTTGACCATAGTGGTGATCAGTAAAAAAAGCATGACTGGCTTCAATGTAAAACAGTTAAATTGTGAAAAAAAAACATTGTTGAAAATCCACTTGTATCAATTGATAAAGTTTTGTTACCGCCACTACATATAAAACTAGGCATTGTGAAAAACTATTAAAGTACATAATCCGGATGGAAATTCGCTTAACGAATTATGTGGAATTTTTCCAAGATTAAGTAGTACGAAAATAAAAGAAGGTTTGTATTAATTTATCTTATACTAATTTGCTGAAAATTTGAATTCATATTTCGTTTTTTACAGGAATACTTAATGGGCCGGATATCCGTCGCTTGATGAAGGATAAGTTATTTGAAGATATACTCAGTATGGATGAGCTTGAGGCATGGAACTCTGTAAAAGCGGTTATTGACAACGTTTTAGGAATTAATCGGTCTGACAACTGGCGCATTCATATAGAAAAAATGCTTACCACTTTTCATCGTATTAATGTTAAAATGTCTTTAAAGATTCATTTTTTGCAGTTTCATACCAACCAGTTTGCTGAATAATCACCAGCTGAGTCTGACGAGCAGGGAGAGCGATTCAAGTCATGGCCAGACTTGAACACTGGTATAGTGGTAAAAAATTGGATTCGCTGTTAGGTGACATTTGCTGGAACTTACAAGAAGAATTGAAACAGAAGAATCATAAATACATGATTAAACGATGTGACAATAAAGCACATTTGATAAATTAATAGCAAAATAAAAAAAAAAAACAATAATAAAAAAAAATCGCAAATTAATTACTTCGCGCAAACAAAAATTACCGCGTTTTTATAATTTTGTATTGATTTTTCGCGAAAAAAAATAGATTTTGGAGAAAAAAATAAGAATGTCATGTAATCTTTTGTTTATTCTACTAAGTTGAATTGATTTAAATTTAAAAATTATCACAAGTGTATAAAAATACCATACCAGTACAAAAGTACTTTAGCTTACAAATATTAAATTGCGAGTATCGCAAATACGAGCGCTAACTTCTAAAAACGGCTAATGCCATTGATTTCAGCGTACTCGAATTAGCTTTACCATTAGGGTGCCCAGCTTGTTAAAAAAATAAGGGTCAAATTCGAGCATAGTGTTATTAATCGAAAGGTGGTGCAATAAAAATGTTATAATTGGGGTAACGCCAGCTGAATTGAACTAAGGAGTTGACTGAACTTGTGACGATGAAAGTCAGTGGAGCCTCGTTTTCACCACACATACATATACATATATTATTTTAGAGTGAATTATTTATGTTATTTTTGTTATATTCTTCTTATTGTATTGTTTAAAGTGTTATTAATTGTTTATTACTACGATTTTTTATTACTTGTATTATTGCAACAAGTTCAAATATTTGAAATTAAGATTTCCGTTAGAATATGCTATCTAGTGGCGCATAGCGGTCGTAAATTATTAACACATCCACTTTGATATTTTTAGTAAGAAAAATTGGTACCAAAATATAGAACTAAGTTTTGGTGGCTGCAGATTGTGTATAAAAGCAGTGGAAATGATATAATTTGATCAGCCTTATCGCAGCGATTGCAAAGGTAAGACCATTATTATTGGTGGTAACCCGCTGTAATAATTTATTACCTATTGGCTGATTACTAAGTAGAGAAATTGGTGGTAACTGTAAGCTGTTTCTTTACTCACCAGGCTTTATTAGTATTCCCGTGGTAACCTGCAGGTTTCCCACTAATAATACGTGAGGGTAGATTGGTGAGCGGAGTTGACAAAGTGTTCCCGTGGTAACCCGCAGGTTCACTCAACAACCTAACCAGTCTGTGTAAGAGCTGCCTTTGTCTGATTTGCGTTGAATAAGTGTTCCCGTGGTAACCCGTAGGTTCACTTCGCAACGTAAGCAGACTGTGTAAGGCCGCATTTGACGGGTTTTTGCTAATGCTGTGTTCCCGTGGTAACCCGCAGGTTCATAGTAGTTATTAGCACTCCGTGTTAGAAAGCTGGGAGAGCTCATAGTGGATGAGTTATTAATAATTGCTGCCACTAAGTAGAATTAATTAAGACGCCTAATTGTAAATAAAGACATTACGAAACGTTTTCGATCGGTGTTTCTTTCCATACGGTCTAAAGAAAATAAATTTTCTGTGACAAAACCTTCGGACACCGGTGAGTTTACCCCAGCCGAAGAAACGTCGTTACAAACTAGTGAGCTGAACTGAGGATCTGAACTAAACTAAGGAGCTGAATTGAATTAAGGAGATGATATGAGCTTTGGTCAGTAGAGTGATTAGTTCAACTAAACTAACGTTCATAATCTACATAATTGTAACATCAAGAAATTTTACTTTTGAAAGTTTAAGTATGATTTGATTATTTATGCTAATAAATTTACATGAGTCTCTTTTCAGTATGTGAACGTGAGTACATTTTTGTTCATTCACCTTTATTCTCCCTTTCGTCAACCATTTTTCTAAATAAAATATGCGCTTGTATAAAAGCTGTGTCGTTAGCAAATGTCGGTGTGTGGGCTCCGTTATTAATTGCCATGTCCGAAGTATACAACAAGTATAAAAGGAGGCTTAATATACGACCTTGGGAAACTGCAGCTTTAATTAGCTGAGGTAAGCTTAAAAAATCCTCTTCTTTCACTATGAACCTTCGATCAACCAAATAACTTTCTGAAAGCTTATAAAAGCTTTCGGGGAAGTTCAGCCTTATGAAAGCCGAATTGATAGTTTGGAATACATCCTTTGTCGCTCAGAACTGGGTTCAGCTTAGTTATTAATATTCTCTCAAACAGCTTTGAAATGTTAGATAGAAGGCTTAAGGTATGCTCAGCTATATGAATCGAAACATTTGAAGTAAAAACGTTTTGTAAATGGCCTACAAATAGATTGGTCTTTTCGGTATATTGTCTTGCCCAACCTCCACATGAACACCATAGTAAATAATCTGATTGTGGAGTTGTGTCGAGATTTTCCAGGTCATTTTTCAGAGATGCTATTCCTCGGTATTCCAGCAGCCCTCTAAGCAGTTTCGTGCATTCCTTTAGTCTGCTTTTAAGTTGTGGAAATCTGTGTAATTGCTACACTCTTCGAATTCTAATTTTTTCAGTTAAGAGCTGTTCCACATCTACAGCTAATTTGATGTTTTTGTCCAATTCAATAAGATACAGATCTACGTCTTCTTTTGTTCTTAGCAGTAATGCAATGAGCAATGGGTGCTAAGATAGTTTCTGTATTTTAACCAATTTATGCTTGTGCTTTTCAGTGGTGATAGAACAGATCTCTTGTTGGTTCCAAGTAGAAACAAGTTAGAAAATAATATGGTACTTACATAACAATAATATTGTTATTATCATTATTATCATTATCCTTATCATTGTCATTGTCATTGTCATTATCATTATCGTTATCATTATCAGTATCATTATTATTATATTTTCAAGGTACGCGACAAGGTATGTTCACAAACTGGAAATCCATCCCAACCCACTTGCACGAGACATCCTTAACTTTGGTGGCCATACTCGGCTAAGAAGGAGGGATACCCTTGCATCAATCCGAGCGCCTAATTGATGACCGATAGAAGTGTATTACTTGCAGAACCATAAGTTTTTTGTCTAGCACTGGTTAGGCTTAAATTTTAATTTTTAATTATAAGATTTGTAGACTTATTGTTAGTTTAAATTTTTTGAAGATACAATAAATAAAATAAAGCTTTAAAAAAAATTATCATTATCATAATCATAATCATAATCATAATCACAATCACAATCATAATCATTATCATTATGATTATTATTATCATTATCGTTATCACTATCATTATCATTACCATTACCATTATCATTGTCATTATCATTATCAATATCGTTATCATTATCATTATCATTTTCACTGTTATTATCATCATCATTACCATTGCCATTGTCATTGTCATTGTCATTGTCATTATCATTATCATTATCATTATCATTATCATTATCATTATCATTATCATTATCATTATCATTATCATTATCATTATCATTATCATTATCATTATCATTATCATTATCATTATCATTATCATTATCATTATCATTATCATTATCATTATCATTATCATTATCATTATCATTATCATTATCATTACCATTATCATTATCATTGTCATTATCATTATCAGTATCGTTATCGTTATCATTGTCACTGTCATTATCATTACCATTGTCATTGTCATTGTCATTGTCATTATCATTATCATTATCGTTATCACTATCATTACCATTATCATTATTATTATTGTGTTATAATATGGTTAGTATACAACCATATAATTCAATCATAATATGTTGCTCTTAGATTATGGTTTTTCTTTGCGTGCAATAACATCAGGTATCTGTTGCCGATCAGCTGACCAATACGTATAAAACAACTAAACATACTTCCAGAAACTAAACTAAAGGATGGGCACACTTACACTTAAACATACAATCATTGCAAAAAAAAATTACATTTAGAAAAAATGTAACAAATGAACCTTAAATGTCTAATGCAATTAGTTATAAAATCGTAAATTGTTGTTGTCTCGTATTAGAATGTATTTTCGAAATCCCATTAGTTGTTGTTTGTTTTTTCAATTTCAATAAAATGAAACATTTTAAATGACTAATTTTTTATTGTGCTGAATGCACAAATTGTTTTTGTGTCAACCAGCAAATAAAATTAATTAATTAAAAAAAAATATTTTTCATTCATCAAAATTAACTCTTTTGATCTCACGATAAAGAATTGAGTTAATTTGTATTGTTTTTGTTTGTTTTTTTTTTTTTTTTGTCTTTAATTTGAAAAGAAACAATAATAACAAATTAATAAATTAGTGAAATGTTTAACATTTAAAATGTTAATTAAGAAAATTAAGCAAAAATAAGGAAAAGCAAATAAAAAATTTTATTTAAATTGAAATTGAAGTGTTAATTGACTGTTAAATCGGAAATGGATGTTTAATAATCATTTAACAGCAATAATGTTAAATAATATAAAAAGCAAATTATTAATATCATTTTTTTCTTCTACAAAAAAATATTTTTTTTTTACTAATCTTGCTTTCATTTATTGTTTGCTTGTCGTTTTTACAGCCGTTTGGGTTGGTAAACTGTTGTTTTGAGTTCAAAGCTTTTGTTGGATTTGTCATGCTTTCTAAAAACGTTTAAACAGTGATTGCAAAATTTTTTTACTTAAGGGTTTTCAAAGATTGAACATACATCATAAATCGGTTAAAAAAATATGATGGTAATGAAATTTTAACAAGAAATATTTTTTTATTGAAGAATTGTCAATAAATTTTAGTGGCTTTTTTCACACAATGCTTACTTTCCTTTAATTATAAAAGTTTCTGTAATAACAAACCTAGTGATAAATAACACAGGTCTACAAAATTAAACTTGTTGACAGATGTTTTTATTTTGAAAACTGAGTTTATATAATTTTGGTAGGCTGATTTCAAAAAACTCTATGCATTTAATTGTATCACATAAGATTTTTTCGCAAATATTAAAGGGAAAAAACAATATTTCTAGAAAAAATTATTTGTTTATTGAATAGAAAGATGGAATACAAGTTAAAAAAGTGGGAAAAATTCTTTATTCAGTCTTTTTTAAGTGAAATAAGGGGTGATCCATTTCGAGGTTCCCTACTTTTTTAAAGAAAAAAAACAGAAAATTCAAATTTAATGGAGAATTTTTATTATCATTTAAAAGAACATTCTTTTTGAAGATTATGTCTATTAAATGTTGGCCGTTGCTACGTTGCAGATTGTCCATCCGTTGAGTTTAATTTTCGATGACTTGTTCGAGCATTTCGACTGGTAACTGGCGAATGACACGCTTGATGTTTTCCTCCAAGGCCTAAATTATAGCGGGTTTTTCCGCATAAACTCTATATTTTACATATCCCCAAATTAAAAATTCTAACGATGTGATATCACACGATCTTGGTGGCCCAACGATCGACCGGCCCAAAATTATGTGCTCACCGAAATGTTCTCTCAATAAATCCGTTGATTAATGCGATGTGTGGGATGTGGCGCAGTCTTGCTGAAACCAAATGTCGCCAAGATCACGAGCTTCAATTTCAGGCATCAAATAGTCGGTTATCATAGCACGATAACGGTCGTTATTGACGGTTACGTTCGCACCCGCATCATTTTTAAAGAATTATGGACCGATGATTTTTTTTGGATGAAGTGGCAGCTCTTAAATTTCTTCAGGTTGCTCTTCGTCCCAAATGCGGCAATTTTGTTTGTTTACATACCCATTGAGCCAGAAATGGGCCTCATCGCTAAACAAAATTTGCCTCGAAAACGTCGGATCTTCATGGAACTTTTCAAGAGCCCATAGAGCCAAGCGATTCAGGCGTAAGTATTTCCTTTATGAAATACCAAACAATACTAAACAAAAATAACAAAGGCTATTGAAAAAAGTATCTCTTCTTTAATCACCCTATATTTGTCTTTTTGCCAGAAAGCTGCGTTGTGTGGACGTTCGGCTGTGTTTCTAAGGGCATATCCCGTTTCAAAATCGAATTAATACAATTTTGCTAACAGGTGTAAGGCTTGTTCTAGAAGGCCGTTCGACTATTCCACTCTCAAAGAAAGCATGGAAATTTTGTATAATCTCCTTGTTGTTCTAGTAGCATGCACACCACTCTAAGGTCATCTGATGTTCTTTTCTATAAAAATGTTCTTTTCTATAAAAGAAGCTCTAAATGTTCATAGGTTTCCTTTAAATGAACCGAATGAGCAACGGCGGCTGAGGTGATTTTATTGCCGTTGGGGGTGATGTAGCTTAGGGGGGTGCTGTAACTTAGGTGGTTAGCACGTTGACTACTAAGCAATGGTCACGAGTTCAATACTCAGCCGTGCCAACATCAATTTGTCTGATATGTATTAATTTCTCTTTATAATAATGCATATCACAGCGCCCTCCTTCGCCGGTATAACCACATAGCACTAAGTCGCCGGCGAAGTAAAATAATTATAAATTGGCTACGATAGCTTCAAACTAATTCGCCTAAATAACACCAGAGGCGCTGCAATACTGTTCTAAAAATAACACAGCACAACAAAATAAAAAAAATTTCATGTGCTCTTAAAACCACTATATAACTTTGATGTATCATGACTACCTTTGTACAAAAATGGTAAAATTTTTAAATTCTATGGATAGATTTTTTTTAAAAATTTTTTTTTTAAAATTGCAATTTTTTTGAGACGTTTCTTCAAATAATTAATGATAACTCAAAAACTACTAGTCCGATATTATTAAAATAAATTCAGAAAAATTAAGATTTGCATAGCCTTTAATTCGTCTATTTTTTACGTAAAAATGGCAAAAATTTTCGTTTTAAAAAAATCATAAAAAATCGAAAACGGCAAAAAACTTCCAGATTCATTTTTTTATCGCATAGCGACATATAATAGCAACAAAATGAGATATCGACCATAAAAATCGATTGATTTTTTTCGAATTTATTCACAATTTAGTGAATTCGCTCATTTTCACAAAATTTTAGTTTTTGCTTGATATACGCATTATAGCGGGTTTTCAAATGTGTGAAAAACATAAATTTTCCAATTTCAAGGGGTGCATGTCGGATTAATGTTAGATTTGATGAGAAACTTCCACCCACAAAATTTTAGTCGAATTCGACAACGTTAACACGTAGCGCATAGGCCCCAAATCTGAAAAAAAGCGTTTAAATCGAAAATAATTGACAAATTTTCAGTTTTTGCAAAATTAACGCTATTTATTTCCCTTTTGCAAAAAAGTGGATCCTGGTCCTTAGGGCAAACACAATGAGATTTACAATAAGCTACATGTCTTTAAGTTTTCGAGTTATTACAATTTTCACTGGCCATTATATGTCCTTGAGAACTTGCCGAAGACAATTTACAAAAACATTTTACTTTAAAATTTTTTATTTTTTTCTTTTTTAACAATAAAATATAAAATTTCGCTAAAATTGACTGATATCTTCCTATTACACAACGCAACAAAATAAAAAAATTAGATGCTTTTGAAACCACTATACAATATCCAGGTACTGCCAAAGTGTTTTGGATGAATGAGAAATGTATGGCAAAACAAGTACGCGAAATACTGTTTTGGGCAAAACACGTATTTCTGTGGGACACGTGTTACTGTGGAAATACAGTATTGAATGTAGAAAATTGTTTGGAACAGATCTTTATGGCATTTTTATGATTTCAGAATTAAAAAAGTAAGCAATAAAGGAAAATTTTTTTAATTTTTACGATTTCAGTAGAAATCTGATAAACGATGAAATGCTCCTTTTCTGTTGGCTACCTGTCGCCCTTGCTTCATTTTGACAATTGCGGCGGCAAAGTAATAAACGTTCATAAATTTGCGTGCACGCCGAATGGGTTTTTCCGCTGGCTACCTGTAAAGATTGATTTTTTGCATAGCATTCCTTAATGTTTTTTACGATTCTTGGAATAGGTAAAAAATAGGACAACATTAAGGGTTGTTCGAAATTTTAGTATCATTATTTATAAGAGCTCCTTGAGCCATTTCTATTCATTCAACAAGTGTTTGCGGTAACAGAAGCATAATTTTCAATCAGCCATGAGCAAGAAAACTAGAACATTTTTATGTAAAAACAATCCGGACTCATTTTGTTATGTGTGCGGCCAATATATTAACGAAAAAAAAAAACGGAAATGCTTCTCAGCTTCATTTCAAAAGTCATATGAAGATTGCTTTAATATAAATCCGAAGAATTTTAACGAACATTGGACGCCGAGTACTATATGTACTTC
>OX451218.1:87900778-87992375 GCA_949628195.1 Phasia obesa
ATGGCAACTAAAACCGAAATGCTCAAGCCCTTAAACAAATTCTAGATAATAAAAGCTTTTGAAACTTTTTTGTTATGCGCTTGTTAGTCCCTAATTTTATTTATTTTTTTTATTACTTACAAACGTGCTTTGCCAATAATGCGGAATTCATTGAGAATAAGCGACGTGTCATTTTGTTTAAATATTATTTGTAACTTTGACGCGTTAGAAAGTTAAAAAAGTTTCAGTTTTATTGCCATTTTTGCTCAAATTAATGAACAAAATCTGAAATCACTTACTGTACATTTTAAAGCATTTAATTGATTTTTCATACATGTTTCGATTAACTTCTTGTTTTTTTTTAAGAATTTTATTGTCGAACGGCTTCTGGTTGAAAAAAGAAGAATTACAGATAAGAGAAAAGAGAGGGAGAGAGAGGCAGTTGTATCGGTCTCGCCAACTTAAAATACAAGTACATACTTGATACATTTCTTTTAATACCAAATACTTGGTAGGTTTCGATAAAAGAATACTCGAATCGGTAAAAAAATTCTAAAAGAATTCGTAAAATGGGCTAAAATTAGTGCAATTCAATCACACAAACTTCAACTAAGATGCGAGTTCCAGAAATCTGACTGAAATTCGCTATAAATAATTATATATGTTTGTCGAAAAACGGCTTTCGGACTACTGCTTGAAGCTACCACAAGTATTCCTGAAATAGTGAGCGCCCACTAACTCAATATATTAAAACAAGTACACGCAAAGAAAAAACATGGTTGAGGTAATTATAATCTAAGAACAAAATATTATGGTTAAATTATATGGTTGTAGTCAAACCATATTATTGTTAAACCTTATAATATTATGGTTAAACTAAACAATAGTATAGACTATAAAATGCCATATGATATTTTTATTTATTTTTATTTTATTTATTTAATTTTTAAAAAATTAAAAAAAAAGTAGTTTTATTATAAATTAAATAAAATACAAGCTTTATAAGATCATCGACCAATCATTTTCCGTATACAAGGCCAACAATAACAACCTTAAAGCTTGAACCGGGAATATCACCGAGCGGAAATACGACCGACCGAAACCAGCAACTAACACTTCATCGTTTTCTTCGACGTAGTACAAGCTACCGTCAAAAGGTACAAAAGCCGCGATTTTGCGTTCTTAATCAATACCACTTAATCAACTGCACTTATGGATAGAAGAATTAGGTTGTTTGGTATTAACACCAACTTTTTTAAGTACAATTCCCTTGGCATGGGAAGCACCAACAAAAGGATTAGCCTTCCATCTTACACCCAAATGAGTCTTTTTGTAGTCTTTGTTAGCCTAACGTTGATCACGACCGTGGTTGACGTGCTTTCTAGCAGTGATGAGACAATTTTTCCAGCAGCATTTTTTTATTTGTTATTTCCAATATATCTGTGAATCAATCAATGTATCAATGCAATCCTCATGTAGATTTTAATGCCACATAAATTAGTTAAACACCATACTTATTTTATGTCGTAGCTAATAATTTAATTTGTATGTAAAGGGTGTTTTTTATAGAGGTATAGAACTTTAAGTTGCAATAAAACAACGATGGATTATTCGATTGACATGAATTTTATTTATCCGAAAGATAATCTTGTGGCATTACATTTTAAATATGATTTCTGGCATATGACCGCCACGGCTGGCGCGGATGTAGTCCAATCTGGAAGTCAAATTTTCGATGACTTTTTCCAACATTTGTGGCCGTATATCGGCAATAACACGGCGAATGTTGTCTTCCAAATGGTCAAGCGTTTGTGGCTTATCCGCATAGACCAATGACTTTACATAGCCCCACAGAAAGTAGTCTAGCGGTGTTAAATCATAAAATCTTGGAGGCCAATTCACAGGTCCAAAACGTAAAATTAGGCGGTCACCAAACATGTCTTTCAATAAATCTATTATGGCACGAGCTGTGTGACATCTTTCGCCGTCTTGTTGAAACCACATCTCCTGGACATCATGGTTATTCAATTCAGGAATGAAAAAGTTAGTAATCATCAACCGATCACCATTGACTGTAACGTTCTGGCCACCATCGTTTTTGATAAAGTACGGACCAATGATTCCACCAGCCCATAAAGCGCACCAAACAGTCAGTTTTTCTGGATGTAACGGTGTTTCGACATACACTTGAGGATTATCTTCACTCCAAATGCCGCAGTTTTGTTTGTTGACATAGCCATTCAACCAGAAGTGCGCTTCATCGCTAAACAAAATTCGCTTATGAAAATCGGGAACAACGGTAATCTCGTTTTGGGCCCATTTACAAACGTTGTTCAGGCGTGAGTCTATTCATGATGAATTGCCAAACCAAACTGAGAATAAATCACTTGACAGCTGTTAAATCGGTCGCCATCTTGAAAAGTAATGCCAACTTAAAGTTCTATACCTCTATACTCCCCATTTTTCAAACTAGTGCGAATCAGTGATAAAGAAAGGGGAAAAAGGACAATTTATGTATATCACTTACTGCAACATGTGTTCATTCATATTAACCTCCAAAGAGTGGTGTAGATCATGTAGCTAGCACTTTGACTACTAAGGGGTTGTTACGAGTTCGATACCCAACCGTAACAATATCGATTGTTTTGATATCATATTTATCTTCTATATATATAAAAAGAAGTGTAAACATTGATGTCATCACTAACTGCAGAAACGGGTCGACCTATTTAAGCCCACATTTCAGGGTATATTGGGGATGGTTTGTGTGAAGTTTGCATGAAATCAACCCAGTGGTTCCGGAGATATGGCATTTACATTTTCCTATATATTCCCATAGAAATATCAACAAAATGCCCTAATTTTCCGTATTATGATATTTTGTTCGATCATCATTTTATTTGTACGCTGACCATTCGATTTTTCACTTGCTATACACCTGAATTGTATCATAGGTATGTGTTACTTTTTCTTTGCGTTTCCTTAATCACCTCCTCGATTGGTTGAACCCGATATGTGATGCTGTTGTTGAGATGTGTGCAAATGCTTTGTCGCACGCAAAACTATAATTGTTTCTCCTCTGTTGAGAGTTAATCTACAGGGTGTACAAAACCGAAAAAGGTTAATCATTTCGCAAGCACTTAGAAGGGCTCTAAGGGTAGACCCAGGCAACGCTGGGTAAAATACACTAGTATTATCATATTTACAATACCTTTCTTATTATAGCGCACTATTTTACCGGTATTACTCTGTTGCACTAAATCGCCGGCAAATTAAAACAGGTATTTAAAGTGTGACAGAGGCGCTGCAGTGTTTCCGAAAATGAAGCTTTATTATCACTTTAAAATCAGCTTAACTATATAAGAGGATACCAATAGAAGTAACACGTGTAACTTGGCATAAACATTAATTATCCCCACGTACATTTTCTGAAATATTATTAACCATAACTGCCGTGTAAAAAACAACATAAATGTAGATACATACAAAAAACCTACCTTATAATTCTCATTTAGTTAATATTAAAATAAGTATAAGTAATAAAGGTTGGCAGTCAACCGGCATTTTGCAACCCTCCACAGGATGGGCACTTGAAACATCCAAAAGTTTCGGATACTATACGCTACAATCGTATAATAGAAGAAGAGCCGGTTGGTTTATCCATATAAGCCAGTTGATTTTTCAGATACATCTATCTGACTTCGGTCATCCGAACCTGCGAACTAGTTATCATCCGAACCTGCGAACTAGTTATCTCCCGAACCTGCGTATCCACATAACACACCGGAACCAGCTATTTGACGAACCAGTCGGGTTGGCGTTCGTCGGTTTTCGTAATTTTTCGTAATTTATCGTAATTTTGTATTCGTATTGTAATTAATTATTATAGTAAATAAAGGAAAACAGATTAATTAAGCCCAAGAAGGGAAAAATAATCTTTTATATTACTTAAGATTTGTGGATCCGTAAGTAGACCCTGGACGAGACTAAGCTACCTCAGCCTACGACAAAACCACGTTACACACGATTAATAAGACATTAAAGTATCACGGTTTTAAGGCTTGACAGATCAGACGCAATAATCATCTTTTTTCCAAGATCTAAACAAAACAAAAACTTCACAATCGATTTTAAAAATTGTGTTGTTTTTTTTTTTTTGCTTAGAAAGATCCTAGGAGTAAGCCTATCGAAGTTGGTTTATGACCAATTCTATTTGGAAACTAGTTAGTTTCAAGATTCGGCAATAAAAACGGGATATTTTTGCCGTTTTTTGTGAATTATTAAAAAGAAAACTCATAAATTTGTGTAAATTTAAAATTGCTGGTATATCTTAAAACAGAATAGAGCGAAAGATTCTCGATATAAAAATTTATAAAAAATTTAAAATTTTAATGTAAATAAAACTCATATACAAAAACGTATAGAATATAGATTTTAAAATTTCCACCGTTTTGTAGGAAACCATAACTCTACTAGAAGTATTAAAAAAATTTACATTTTGTTGCTTAGTGTAAACAACATTTTGCTAATAAATATTAATATGGCAACAGAAATTATATAAATTATTTTAATTATGTTAAATGTGCCGACATGCATAAATTCATAAATTATTGCACAATATATTGCAGTGTTATTGCTTTAATTTATGTACAATTATTTGAATTTCATTGACACGATTCTACATTTTGTAGTTTCTAGGAAGTTCTTTATTCTTGATCATTTACTCCGTTGCTTATGCACTAAGTAAAATAACAAAAAAATGGAACTCAATTAAATGCTACAAAACTATTAATTTTCTTCATTCATTCAATCGTTCATTCATTTCATCAGCAAAAGAAGAAGTTTCTTATCTAGATTTTTCAGTTGTTGAATTCTTTGTTATTTTTTTTTTTTAATTAATTTTTGTATTTTTTCTCCATTTGCTCACCAGTAATAATAATAATAATAATAATAATAATAATAATAATAATAATAATAATAATAGTTCTTTTGTCAACCTAAATTGTGTAAGTTATTTTGCAAAAAAGAAAATAAAAGGAAAATCTACAGAAGTTGATTTAGTTGTTCGGCGAACACTCACTCTCGTACATTGAGAATTCAGGCAAGTTTATGATGTCAATAACTTTTATGTGTCTATTAAGTCAGACAGCTAAAAAAAATATAAGAAATATAGAAACAAGCTGTATTCACACACGTTGTGTGCGTCCTGACAATATTTTGTTCGAATTTGCGTATTTACTTTATATAAAGGTACCCTCCCTGCATAAAATTTTAACATTTATATAAAAATCTAAAATTCTAAAAATTATTGTAAAGTGTTTAAAGTATTTTAATAACAATGTATTTCCTCAAAGTAAAAATACAAATTGTATTCAATTGGTTATTAAGCAGTAAGTAATGCATATTTTTATTTAAAACAGCGCCATCTGTTGCGCAACCGTGTTTAAAATATACTTTCAATTCATATTTTGTCATTATTTTAAAACAGCGCCATCTGTTGCCCAACCGTGTTTAAAATATTCCTTTTCCAAAAATAAAAGATGTCCTAAAGTATGAAGTACCTTTAAATCGGTAAAAAAAAATCTGTGCACTTTCACTGCTTTTTCTCCACTTGCTCTTAAAAATAACAGATTTTTGCGGAAAAAATTGGAATCAGGATACTAAGGTACCTTCTCACAAAATTTTGTTAAAATCCCGACAGGAAATGAGTTACTGTTTTATTATATATGTATTATTATTTATTCCTCTAACTCCTACTGGAGCATAGGGCGCCTATGTATAGGGCGTCTATATGTATAGATTAAGAAAAATATTATTAACATTGCACAGTGCGGTTAAAAGGAAAATATGTGGCTGCAAAAAAAATGTGCACGTTGAAGGGAATCACAATGCACCATCCAGCTCTCCGAGTGGATGTGCCATAGTGCTATATCTATACATACATATCGTCACCCAAAATGCAAAAGGCCGTAACTACACTTTTTAGTTTTTTACAGGAGAAGGAATAAACGTTATAAATTAAAGACTATTAGTTTTCATTTTTTACAAAAATTTAAACTAAAAAACAATAACGCAATAACACACATTGAAAGATAATCAAAGCCAACTTTGTTTTGATTTTTTTTTTTTTTTGGAAAAGTGCAGTTACGGCTCTTTGGTTTAGTTGACGTTGCAGTTACGGCCTTTTGTTTTTCACCAATAAAGTCGTTATTTTTGGACGTATACATGTAAAATTTGCTGTGTAGATGTGTTTCGGTTAAGTTCGTCATAATCAATCAAAAAGTAAATTTTGAATTTTTGAGTAGTTACGGCCTTTTGCATTTTAGGTGACGATATGTATAATAAAACTGTAACAGGACCATTTCTATACATGAAATATTTTTGTTTTGGTGCAGTTAGTAATCGAAATGGAATACGAAACAGCAATTTTAAGAATTTTTGTCTGTCTGTCTGTCTGTCTGTCTGTCTGTGTTCACATCACGTAAAAAATACTGGATGAATTTTAATAAAATTTTTTAAAGAGATACCTTAGTGTCTGGCTTCAAATACAGGAGACTTTTTTCCGTAAAAATACACCCCAATTATGAATATTGCTATTGGCTATGCCAAAATTTTTCTCAGTGGTAATACCATTACCAGGTTAGGGCATCATGGTAGGTACTGACGCTAAATTTGAATCAGACACCGCACCTTTAATGCGAGATAATGATATATAGAAAATAAAAATTTCTCAAAATCTCATGTTAAGTATTAAAACGTTTTTAAATAAGAATTTAACCCTGTTGCGTAAATCACTTAATACAGTGGGATTGGTTTTAAGTTTATAAAATCACTAGATATTGGTGTTTTGATGATTCAATTTATTTTAAACTAATAAATTTTAAAATAAATAATATCAAATTAAATTAAAATAAAATACCGGCTTAGATGATGAAGCCAGCTAAAATTTTTAGCCGATATTAGCCGAAGAGTTGTGCGGCGGCTAACTGCTTCCATTCTATGTCGGCGGCGGCTAATAGCCAATCGGCTTCGCGCTCTGAACAGAATTCTTTTTTTTTAAGTAAATTTCCATAATTTGAAGGCGCTGTTCTGGCGATAAACAGTTCACGCAACTCATCAGCAAACCTTACTAAGATGAAATGTCAACAAAGTTTGAAATTCTCAGCTGTGAAACCATAGTTATCGATATCGATAGCTCTCATGCGGCTAAAGAAAACACCAAGTAAAAAAACTAACGGAACTAGCCAATTGTCGAAACTTTTTGCTTCTCTTATGATTCTTAAAAAACATACCCTCGTACTTAAATAGACAAAACAAAAACTAACATACATTTGAACTTCAAGTAAGAACCTCAATAATCTTTAAAATGTTTTCTGGGACATTAATTGATTTTTCATTAAATATATTCATTCACTTTTTTTGCTTTTTGAAGCAAAATAAATAAAATTAAAAAAACTATTTAGAATATGAGAAGAAAAAAGAAGTCACTTACTTACCTTAAAGTAATTTAAATTTACACAACCAATAGAGATGAAAATGAAAACAATTTAATCATGGAGTACATTTCAGGCAGAGACTAATACAACAAAAAAAACCAAACAAAATCCAATTTATCTGGTTACTTTTAATATATTATTAATTTTTTTTTTAGAATTGAAGATGTTGTATTCGTTCACTCTGTTGTCGGATTGCTTTGTTGGCCGTTTTCGCAGCAATAAAATTGCAAACAATTTATGTTTTAAATTAAACTGCGTTTAAAACTTTTCAAGTGATGACAGTATTGTTGTTGGTGTTGTTTTTTTTTAAGGTGGTTGTTTTAAATTATTTTATTTTTTTACTCACAATCTACCCAGACACAATGAGCAGAGTTACTTGTGATTTTGTTGTTATTGTTTTTGTGTATTGTCATCGATCCAAAGGAAACAATAGAGTTTAATTTAAATGTTGTTGAGGTGAATTTTTTTTTAGTTTTGTTTTGTTCTTCTGTTTTATTTTATTTCAAAATATTTTTTCATATTTATTTTTGTTTAATTTATTTTGTTCTTGTAATTTGTATTTTATCTGCAAAATTCAAAAGGAAAAAAAGATTTAGATATTTTAGCACTTTTTAGATAAATTTTTCTTTTAAGGTTTTTATCCTTTTTTTTTGTTATTTTGGTTTTTCTTTTCATTCACAATTTTCATAGTTGTTGCTTTGTTGTTGTATTCTTATTTTTTTAAACGCACGCGACAGAAAAACGTGTTTGTTGTTAAAAGAAATGGGCGAAAATCCATTGTTTTTCAAACAAAAGAAAAATGGTAACTGCGTAGTACTTGATGTTAGCAGACATAAAAAATTAACTTTATGATTCAAGACATGTACCTACTTATATAATTGGGTACTAAAGAACTAAAAAAATTATCTTCTATACATATAATAAAATAGTAACTTAGTACCGTCTATCTGTCTGCTTTTCCTTTGCGTTCGCAACACGTAAAAACTACTGGATAAATTTTAACAAGATTTTGTGAAGAGGTACCTCACCACCTTGGTTCCAATATAGAATATTTTTTTTTCGGAAAAAATATATTATTTCCAAGAGAAAGTGAAGAAAAAGCAGTGAAAGTACGCAGTTATTTTAGTAATAAAATAAATACATAAACCATAACTGAACTGAACTGAACTAACCCGATATGACCACTTTATTTTTTATAATTCTTGCAAAAAAATCCGACTTCAAAACAGATAGAAGGGCACCAATACTAAACTAAAAATATAAGAAGTAATCTGTTAGATTTACACCAAATAAAAAATGCGCCAAAATTAGAGGAAAAAAGTACATAAAAAAAGCAACATTCACACGAATTGATAACCTCCTTATTTTTTGAAGTCGGTTCATAAAGTAAACACATAAACTGATATGCAGCATAGTTTAAAGCGACACTAAAAATGTAAGGGTCTTTGGTGTGCATTGCTTTCAAAGCAAAATCGAATAAAATATTACAAGGTCGCTGACGAAGAATTTCAACAAAGAAATAAAACCTTTTACAACAATACCATTAATAACAAAAAGAAATAGCCTAGATGCAGGTTGTAATCCTAATAACTAGTCATTTCCAAAAAGAAAAAATAAATTACTCAAATGCGAGTCAGACTCACAAATGTTGAGTTTCCCACTATGTTCAATACAACTTTTAAAGTACAAAATATTAATTTTTTTACGGCTTTTACGCGGCCCCTTCATTATTTCATTATATGTTGCAACTACACGATTAGATAAATTTCAAATGTCTGCTTATTGTGGAAATCATTTCACTATCGGAACACCCTTTAATTTTTAGTAATTGTTATTAGAGCGGCCATAGCAATATGTATACATTTTATGCAGATTTCAAGAGTGTACCTATAATAGTTCAAAAATAAAGTAATATGCTTGTTAATTACGTCACTATCGAAACACCCTTTAGTTCTTAGTTTTATTTTTTATACTTAGTATTGAATACTTTATATAAATTTTAAAATTGCGGAACAAGCCTAGTCGGCCTAACCTCACGGTGGTCTTACCACCGAGTGAAACTTAGGCGTAGACTAGCGCCCCCATTGTGTAGTATAACAACACTTTACGATTGCCACCAATCGCTTTTTGTGTGTGATACAGTCACAATGAGTAGCAATTTATATAATATGGCAAGCCTTTCCAAGGCAAGCCTAGATCCACATTATAACCTCTTGCTTAGGGGTTTGGAGACTATCCAAACTCCGTCTGTTGAGAGTGCAACAGCACACTTGATCGACCGTGCACCATACCTACATAAATCGATCTTAAACCACAACCACCACGTGTACCCCCGAAGGGGACCTCACCAATAACCGGTCACAGAGAGGATAGGGGCCACCGATTCCCGTGGTACCAGTCCTTTGGGCACTGGTTGGGCCTCGAAGAGGATTCATAATAAAACAGACCTGTTCTTCATAGCATTGTTGAAGTTTTGTAAAAAAATCTTATCACCCTTTTATAAATTCACTGCATATACATACATACATATGCTTTATAATATATTTAAAACTTTTTGTTATAATTAATGCTATATTTATACAAAGGTACATACATATTAAAACTTATTAAAGCAACGATTTGTTGAAGCTTATTTTTCTCATTAAATTTAACAAAAGCAAATAGAAATAACTTTTCATCGGCAAGCGCTTACTTTCGCAATAAATAAAGGACTCATTATAAAGTAACAGGTACAATTATAATTAAAAGTTTTCATACTCTGTTCATTGAAAAACGTGAAACGGAAGAAAAGTGTAGAACAACATTGAACGGCGATAACAACAAACAATTATGATAATAATGACGACAACAATTCTGCTAAAAAAGAAAGAAACAAACAAAAACAAAGAACCCAATGAATGAGTGAAAATGATGTTATAAGCAACAACAATAACAATGTTTAATGCAAACAAATTACTAAAAAAATATATTAAAAAAGAAAGAACCACCTATCACTAATGCAACCAGCCAACCTTAAATACTGGTTCTAAATACACGTATTTGTTTAACATAGGAATCTTAACAACACAAAAAAAAACAAAAAATAAGGGTAATAAATAAAATTGTACCTTGGTCGGAACTTGCCAGATGAAATTTGTAGAAAAACGTAATATTTCTAAAAGTCCCTTATTTGTCAAACGGCTTATTTCAATAGAAAACCTTTAATGGATCACCCTTTAAAAGAGTGATCCATTTGGAGGTACTTTTTTTAATAGGCTTTTTTGTGTCGTGTCATGCTGTCATGTTATTTTTGTTCAGTATTGTTTGTCATTTCATAATGGAAAGACTTACGCCTGAATCGCTTCGCTCTATGGGCTCTTGAAAAGTTCCAAGAAGATCCGACGTTTTCGAGGCAAATTTTGTTTAGCCATAAGGCTCTTTTTTGGCTCAATGGGTATGTAAGCAAACAAAATTGCCGCATTTGGGACGAAGAGCAACCTGAAGAGATTCAAGAGCTGCCACTTCATCCAAAAAAAGAAACGTGGTGTGGTTTGTGAGCCGGTGGAATCATCGGTCCATATTTCTTTAAAAATGATGCCGGTGCGAACCTAACCGTCAATGGCGACGGTTATCGTGCCATGATAACTGACTATTTGATGTCTGAAACTTCAGATGTCTGAAACTTCATCAATCAATGGATTCGCTGAGCACATAATTTCACGTTTTGGGCCGTTTTCTGTTTTTTTTCAGCAACCGTTCTTAAGCATCTGGCCTTAGTGTTAAACTTGAAGTGTAACCTGATTTCTATAAAGTAGTATCTTGGGACCCATTTGTTGTATATTTCAAACATTGTCCTTTGATGACGACACAGATCTCTCAGGCACTCACGAAAGTTTTCAAGAAGCATCACGATATCTACAAGACCAGGCACTCATAACATGATTAATTAAAACCAAAAAGATCGAATATCTCGGTATAGACCCTAATCGTCGCTTTACTTTATACAGAAGCAAAGTTGACAAAAAGGTGAGATAGAAGATCACTGACTCTGACTGGTGTAAATAAATAAAAATATATATAAATAAAAATATATTTTATCCTAATAACACCCACCTAATACTTACTCTCCAGTACTATCTAAGACTTGGCTTGATAATGATGTTCTCACATAGAAAGCACTCGAAAAACGTATCAAACAAAGAGTCAGTGACAAACGGTCTTCACCAAAAGGTATGTCGACAAAATTTTATTTACTGGAACAAATCCAATAAACCTAATACCAGATATAAAAATCGTCAAAATGAAGATAAACCGATAAATCTGGCAACCATGTCTGAAACAAGCACTTTTGTTAGATAATTTTCTGGTTGTTTTCACTGTTGGATAAAACAAAAAGCACAGTAAATGCAAAAAAAAATGTTTAGCAAAAGAATACTCACTTATACATAAGTTGGCAAAGAGTGAATGCACGAGGAGGTGTAGCAGGCCGAAGAAAGAAAAAACAGAAACAATAAATGTTAACAAAAAGGGCGCGACAAAAGATACAAGTGCAGGAAGCATTTGCAGAAAAACCAGTGTGGCACAAAAAAATGGCAAAAATAAAAAAGAACAAGTGGAAAAAGAAAAGAATGAAAACAAACATAAAAATAGAATGTTAAAAAGGAAACTATTCATGGTCAAGTACGACCCTACATTACCCTACATTATTTTTGCAAGCAATACAAGCAGTAAGTGAAAAAACCGTAAAGAATGTAGGTCAATATGTTTTGTTTTATAAAAATCATAAAACTTTAAAGAGTATTTGTAGGAAAGGTTATTTTTATAAACAGTGTAAGAATTATATTATATGTCCTTTAATACAACAAAAAACGAACTTGGCAAAATGCTGTTGAAGTTTTCAAAATGGATGCTTTACTGTATGAGCCGGCATAAATATACCTATAACATCAGTTTAGCTTGAGATATAATTCTAAATTTTTCTTTACAGATAGATAAGGGATTAAGGATTTAAATCATAAGCAATGGCATATTTTTTAGCATTTGAAAATACATATGTACATATGTATATACATATTTTAATGTATTGCTAGTTTACAAAAAAATGTCTCAAGTGTTAAGGGTGCTGTAGCTCAAGTGGTTAGCACGTTGACTACTAAAGCATAGTCACCAGTTCATTACCCAGCTGTAGCAACATCAATTTTTCTAAAATGCGTATAGGAACTAGCTCTTTTCCCCCAACAAATAAATTGCATTTTTTTAAAAACGTTATATGTAATTAGCATAATATTAAATAATTAATTATATTTACAATAGTACATATCCATATATCATAAATTCGCCGGGTAAAGATAAATCTATACATATAATAAAATAGTAACTCACTTCCGTCTGTCTGTCTGTCTGCTTTTCATTGACGTTCGCATTACGTAAAAACTACTGGATGGATTTTAACAAAATCTTGTAAGGAGGTACCTAAGTATCCTGGTCCCAATATAGGATATTTTCCGCAAAAGTATCTTAGAAAGTGGAGAAAAAGCAGTGAAAGTACGCAGTTGAACTAACCGGATAAAAAAAATATATAAACTAATACGTAGCATATCTTATGGCGGAACTAAAAACGCCGATATTACCACATAGCACTAAATCGCCGTCGAAGTAATATAATTATAAATTGGCTATACTAGCTTCAAACTAATTCGCCTAAAGAACACCAGAAGCGCTTGCGAAGCTTTACTATCGCACTAACCATCTGCCTTATCTACTACTATCCTTTTCTAAAGGAAGTAGTAACACAGTTAATGTAGGCATTAATTGCCTGAGTGTTACTTCTCTTAAAAAAAAAAATAAAAACGTGGATTGCTTTCAAAGCAAAATCGAAAAAAATATTAAAGGACGCTGACGAAGTGGTGGGCACAGCTAGTAATTAATAAAATGGCTATAGTAGATTCCAATTAATGCAGCTAAATAACACCAGAGGCGCTGCATCACTGTTCTAAAAATAAACATAACGTACAATTACAGTATTGCTGAAAGTGAAGTTTTTACTATCACACTAACCATCTATCTGTCTTATCTACTCCTCCTTTCCAAATTAAGTAAGACGATTAATATAGAAATTAATTAATTGTCGTTAAGAAATAGCAATGCCCTCGTTACACATAACGGCAACACAAACGTGCCTTTCAGTACAACCACCGGCGGTAAACAAGGATGCATACTGTCTGTCATCTTTGCTTTTTTTTCACTATCACATCAAATGCTATTTTATGCAATATAATAGTAACAAGGAGAGGAATCGATCGTCTCATGAGTGCATCTAGCATCAGCATCTAGAATAAATAAATTACGCTGATGATATCTTGCTATTGAGCAGCAGTAAAGATCACATACATTCTAAAATCGATTACCTCGTTTCAACCGGTGTCAATATAGGCCTACGAGTTGAGCATGATACGCATGATGAAATCGTGATCAGTCTCATGCCCAGAAGCGTCCGATTTTTATATAAACGGTACGCCGATTAAAGAAGTTGAAAAATTCTGCTATTTGTGTATCGAGATCACATTGTAACGAGGCACTATACATAAAGTGGAAAATCGCATAGTTAAGGCCAGGGGGGTTACTTTGTCATTCGATTCGAAATAAAACCTTTTCGAAACACAATCATACAAATTCGAATGATTTTGCTTTCGATTCGAATTACGCAGTAACCCCTCAGAATTGCCTTCCATAAAAAGATCTAAAAAAAAATTTTCCTGACGACTAAAAAAATATACATATTTACGTCGACGCATACGTTAAATCATCTTTTACAAACCGATGTCCGAAATATGCTGAGGATATTGTGGACACAAACAATCAGTAACGAAGAAATTTTGGAACCAACAAAGGAAGAAAATATAAAAATTCAAATGTAACGATGAAAGTACTCCTGGCTGGGACATACACTACGAAAACTGTTTTATATATGTCATGCCACACTGGAATGAAATTCGCTAGACAAACGCGAAATTGGTGGCTGTAGTGAGCCTCCTGATGGTGTTTTCTAATCACCGATAATTCGTTTTAAATGATTACCGTTAGTTTTTAAAATCCAATTTTGGCAGCATAAATCGTTAAAATTTACCCATGTGCGACGACGGAACGATAATTCGACGTATTCTTTAACACTTCGCGTTACGGCAGCAGTATTCTCTTCGATACGATCATTTCATTGTCTTGTTGATGGTTTTGAATCGAGAAGAGTAAAATTAGTTTAAAAACGATCAACAACTGCACGAATTGCTCGCTGACTACGTCAATTATTTTGACCGTAAAATGGAGAAAGTGCTCTATGCACTTCGTGAACAAATTAAAATTTTTTTTTTCTTTTACCACAACGACTCATGATGACTTGCCAAGGCTTAGATACTAAACAGAAATGTCAACACAGTTTGATATTATCAGCTGTCAAACCATAGTTATAATTAGATACGTAAGTAAATTCCAAGAGAAAATAATATCAAATTTGATCCGTGTTCAAAAAATCAATGTAAAATCTTACGACTGATTTTTTTCGTTTACACTATTTGTAAAATGAAAACCGCTGTTTTGAGTTTTTTTCTATTGTTTACAAATGTATCAGCTGAGCTTTTCTTGCGCTATATCTAGCTGTTTTTGGGTTAATTCGACTCGAGTTGGCTTGGAAAAATTGGCACTTAGAAAAATGCATCCTTAATCCGATGGGGTGCGACGGTTGTATGACAGCAATTCGACTGTCAAATTTCAATCCGTATTATCTCCCAATGTCTCAAAAATTCATTATACATTATGTTTAGACGATACCATTCGTGCTCTTCTACAAATAAATCTGACGTGTCGTACGATTTCTGTGACCACATAAACCGCACTTAAAACATACCCGATATAAAAAGCATTATTTTTAAAACAAATTTAAGTCTCATCTATGTAGAATTAAAATAAATCAGTCAAGTGCGAGTTATTCTCACACACGAAGAGGGTTCCGTAGTATGTTAAGAACGACTTTAAAAATTCAAGTTGTTAATTTTTTATGTCTTATGGGGCACCCTTTAATTTTAAAATTAAAGTCATATTCTCGAAAATTGCATCATTATTGGAACACCCTTTAAATTTTAGTAATTATTGTTATAACGGCCATGGTAATACACTTTCTATAAAAAATATTAGGCATTGTGGTTCCAAAAATAAGGTAATATTCATTGAAAACATATCACTAATGAACACCCTTCAGTTTTTAGTAATTCTTTACACATCTACTGTAAACATTTCAAGAGTCTACCTATTACGGTTTATAAAATAAGACTATTTACGTAAAAATCATATCACTGTCGGAACACCCTTTAATTTTATTATTTGTCAATTCCCTGTCTATAAACCATTCAAGACTCTACATATTACGATTAAAACAATAAATAATACGTGAAAAACATGTCACAGTCAGAACACCCTTTAATTATTACATCGGCGTGGCAACACATCTTCTGTACAATATTTAAAGAGTCTACCTAATACGGTTCAAGAAATAATGCGTTATATATGAAAATCATATCACTGCCGGAAAACCATTTAATTTTTATTATTTTTTATAGGGGTCATAGTAATACCCCATCTGTGAAAATTTCAAGAGTCTACCTATTATGGTTTAAAAATTAGGCCATATTTATGCAAATCACGTCACTGTTGGAACACCCTTTAATTTTTACTATTTGTTTTAGTGGCCATAATACACCTCCTGTAAGATTCTACCTCTTATCGCTCTAAACTTAGGCCATATACATGCAAAACACATCACTATCGAAACACCTGTTATTATTTAACATCAATTTTGTATTCTTGTTTATAAAGCGAACATAGTTATAATTACTGTCTGCAAATTTAAAGTGTTTGCCTCCTACAGCTCAAGAAATAAAGACGGAATCGTAATTAACACGTCACTTTCGGAACACCCTATTCGTTTTAGTATTTGTTGCTATAGCGGCCACAGGTATACATACACCTTCTCTGAAAATTTCAAGTGTCTACCTATTATGGTTCAAAACAGGCCATATACATGCGAATCACGTCACTATCGGAACACCCTTTAGTTTTTAGATTGATTTTTTATACTTTTTTATATAGCGAACTAAGTTTTAATTAGTGTTTTAAGTATATGCCTCCTACAGTTCAAGAAATAAACACATATACAGGAATAACACGTCTCTATCGGAACACCCTATAAGTTTTAGTATTTATTGCTATAGCGGCAACAGTTATACATCTTCTGTGAAAATTTCAAAATTCTACCTATTATGGTTCCAGAGATAAAAGACGCTGACAGACGGACGGACAGACATTGTAGCGAAAACAATAGGGTTACGTTTTCACCCTTTGGGTACGGAACCTTAAAAAAATACCAGTAGGCTGAAAGTTGAAATACAGGATTTTACTTGGATAACCCTTCAAGGGCCTACTTATTTCTTTTACTCGACTCTTTTCGGTTAAATTATCATTAAAGATTTTTTCTACTTTAGCAAAATGATAAAGTAGCAAATGCGCAAAGTAGGGTGCACTTGTACACATACATACATATGTATGTGTCTAAATCTATGTTAATATTTAGAATGAACTTCAACAGCCACAGACAAGTCCATAAAGGAACCGTCACGATTTACCATAAAAAAAAAGCACTAAACCATATGAGCCATGCGGAAACACAGGCAAAATGGAGAAATGAAGAAATATGAGGATTCGCAAAAAATAAGGGAATAAGAAATTTCAAAAGGAACCAATAGAGGAAACTCAAGGAAAACAAAAGCACAAAGTGCAAGAAAAAGAACATCAGACTCAAGTTTAATTAGACAAAAGCTGACGCAAAGCATGTTTTTTCTTTATTTCGTTCAAACTTAGTGTAATTTTCATTTAAGATTATTGTCGTTAGATATTTGTTGCTAAAGATATATTTTTTATAACTTGTTTAAAATTTGTCTATTGCTCATTACAATTACAATTTACATAACAATGAAATATTTTTGCAAAACATGTTATTATTACAATTATTATTATTATTATTATTGAGTGTAGAAAAATACTATAAATAAATAAAATGGAAATTTTGTTAAACGCTGCTAAGACGCACACCAGCAGTCACTTTCTTTTTGACCGATTTGATTATCTAACAGATACGTATGTGTGCACTGAGATAAATAAATATTTATTTTAAATATTTTTTGGACATAATGATAAATTAAACATTTTCTAATAATTTGAATAAACGATTGCTTTTTGTTGGAAAATTTAACTTTTTTGTATTCCTCTTTGGTTGCTTGTTATTTTTTTTTCTTTTTTTTTTTTGTTGTTACGCAAATATTGATTTTCCTGTAGTATTTATTTATTTTGTGTTGTTTAATTCCATTAGTTTACAACAAACATCACACAGTTTCCACTGTATTCCAATACTATACTATATTATCTTTAATTAAGAACTTTACATTTGTATTTTCTAAATTAAAATTTTATCTTCAAACTTGTTTATTTTATTTACACACACACACACACGCTCCTATATATAATTTTAATTATTTTTTCAAAGATGTCGTAAATACATATTTGTTTTATAAATTAAATTTTTGAACACAAATAAAAATCTATCTAGATTTTTAGTCAATAAAATATTTATTACAATTTTTGTTTTTTTTTTTTTGTATTTAACCAGCACCAGATGATTTCAAAAAAAAACTGCTATTGTTTTTCAATTCCAACCGTTCGCTTTGAAATCTCTTCGTAGACTGAATTAAAAGTGTTTAAAAGTTTTTGTCAAATAAGATACACTTCTTTTTGTTGGATACTCGTACTAAATTATCTCTATATTATTCATGCTCATGCTCATTTAACCTTACTTTAGTAGCCAGGGATGGCAAGATTAATATAATTCAAAATTGAATGACACAATGGTGCTTATTTGATACGATTTCGAAATTTCACGTTTTAATATTTCAAATGTCTTAATTTACAAACTATTATTATAGTAATTTAGTAAACTTTATTTTACTTTTTCATTATATATCACTTAAAGAATAAAACAAGTAGCCTAAAAATATGAAGTAATTGTGCATTTAGATTACACCGAAATTTTATTCAAAATCTAAATCGTTTTTACTGCATTTTTTGACATTATCGAGATTTCATAACATCTGATTTCCATAAAGCAAGCTTTTTTTGTGTCGAAGAAAATAGAGTACAGACTACTCTATCCCCCTTTGGGAAACATTATATTTATATTGTCCTTTGTTTACAATTTCACTACACATATTTTTCCAACTTAATTTAAATTTTCCATTTCATTAATTTTAATGTTCAAGTGAGATGTAATTTTTTCATGTGCAGCGTAGTACTTTTAGATCAATTTAGGAAAATCCATACTTGCATCACTAAGTACTACCAGGCTTCGGGTAGATTTCGTTAAAAACTAGTGATGAAAAAGTAATAATTTGGATTAATAGCTCGCTATTAATGAAAAATTGTAATAGATTTTAATTTGTATGGGAAATCTAGTAAAAGAAACAACTCGATTTTGCTAGAAGTCTCGTAAGTACTAGATTTCGGTGTAATATAAATGCACTATAAGAAAAACCCACTTAGATCCGAATTTCGGTCGTTATGTGTTTTATTTTCGTTAGCCCTCTTGGGAGCATATGCCTTCCACAAAGCATTTCTATCTTACATGATTTGTTGCAGTTGTTTTCGCGTGTTTCCATGTTTTGTGTGCCAAAGGCTGTGCCCGCAAGATTCAGTTTATTGTTAATTTGCCTTTGGTTAGTTTCGTTAATCGGTTGACAGTTATTATTAAAGATTTAAAGATTGTGATTGTATTTTTTACCACAATATCATCGCTGTTTTGGTAGCTTACTAGAACTAGTTATAACTAAAACAAAATTAAACTTACAGATTGTAACCTCAGTTTGTCGTTTGCAAACTGAAAATATGATTCCATAGAATTCATATAGATACAAATATTGGCTGGTACTTCCTTTTAATCTTCTAGTATACTCCCGTATTATTTCCCGACTTCTGCTTTACCCAATGACATTTTTAGATTTTTGTGAATGTTTGAGTTGTGAATATATCAGTAAGACCGTGTTCACTTAAATAATCATATCCTGAATTTGTGCAAAGAATTATGCCAGAATTTAGAAACTATGTTATGAGAAGGGGAAAACGAGAGTAGAGTGTGTGGACATTCGATTTTAATTTTCTTACATTAAAAGGAAAGACCTCTGGAGGTCTTTGGGGACTTTGGGGAGCCGGTCCATATATGAAAGCTGTATTCCATTTATTGCCAAATAACTTATTTAATTGAGGCACCGGTCATGGTGAATACCAAAATATTTGACTTCTCAGAGTTGAGGTATTATTGGGATATATGTATATAGGGTGTCCGCCGGGAAAGTATACTATTTTCTTTGTTTATAATTTTTGATTAAATGAAAGAGAATAGATCTTATAGTGATAAATGTTTTATTTAATGTCTGCAATTATGTAAGGAATACAATATCAGATAAATGTCCCCTCTGTTAGCCTCCCAAATTCGAGCCCTTTTGTGTAATTTTTTCATTACATTCTCACACATTTCACGGGGTATTTTATTAATGTCATCACAATTAATTTGTTTGAGTTGCTCAAGCGATTCTGGTTTGTTTGCATAAACCTTGCTTTTTAGATGCAAAGCAGTATACCTTTCCGGTGGACACCCTGTATGTGGGTATGTATGTACAACTATTTATTAAATTAAATTTCCAAATGCACATATGTATGTAACATTGATTGTCGAATGTCTTGCCTTTAGATTAAAAGATGCCTAATAAGCTTTTTCTTGATGGCATATTATAAATTATAAACACCTACCAAATAACAATATTTAATTATAATTTTAGAACTTAAAAGTATATTTTAAAGACGTGATATATTGCAGAGAAACAACAACTTAATATTTTAAATACCATTGATTTACATAAAAAAAATAATAAAATTCATGTAAAAGATTTGTTAATAAAATGTATTTAAAAAAACGGTTGCAAGGTATGGTGGACCACTGGAATTTTAACTTGTTCAATTTATTATATATGTACCCAATGTGTTAAATTTTTATTTTAAAATTTATAGTTTTTAGAATTGTTTGTCAAATAGAAATAAAATATTTTTATTCTTCATATTTTCTTTAAAACGAAAACAACTCGTGTCTTTTATTTAATAAATATTATAAAAACTACATTCTTACTTTACAAGGTATATTTATTTTACTAGGTAGTGTCGTCCGTCCAGCTGATTTAGTAGTTCGAAATGTCAAAAGTTGCATTTGTTTAGATATTTTATAGTAGAGAAGTGAAAAAGCAATAACACACATACATGCCTTCTCAATAAACTTCTATGTATTTTGACATTTCGAACAAAGCAGTAACAAATTCCATGTTGTTGTTGTATTTTTCAAACGGTCGCTTAAAATTGATACAATATAAATAAAAATTTAAATTTACAAAAAATATGTTTAGTAAAATTTAAGTATAAAAAGTACAATTTATAATGCCGTTTTGTACATTTCCGATAATTCGTTTTCCAACCCTGTAACTTAATGCATTTTGTACTCTATTAGTGAGAAATTTAGAGCCTTTTCGTTGCTTGTTTTATTACGCCAATCAATTATTATTTTTGTTGTTGTTGTTGTTTAGTTTGTTGTACATCAACTTGTTTGTTACTCTCTGCTTAAACTTCAAAGAATTTCTTTAAATAATTTTTGATTAAATTGCATTTATTTAATTCTTCTTTCATACGCATTTTTGTCAATGAGAACTGGTTAAGAGCGCAACTAGTTAAATGTTTATTTTGGTTTTTAATTTTGCTCTCTAAAGATAGAGATGCGTATCTCTCAAATACCTACTCTTTTAATTTTTTGGTTTAAATGAATTTAAGGGTTTATGACTGTGCTTAGGTAGGGCCAAGATATTTTTGGTAGGAATTTTGTAGTACAAGAACTTAATTGGATTAACAGGTTTATGGTAAGTAATAAATATAAATTCGTAGCGCATTTTATGAAAGAAAAAAAAATAATAAGATGGTATTTAAAATTTGGCTGGTATTAATTAATCAATTTTTTCTTTTTAAATCAACTAGAATCGCAGATACCCGACTAGAAACCAGAAAAAACAATGAAGTATTTTTAAGTGCATTTATTTCTGAAATTATATTCGTTTAAAATCCGGTCGCATTAAGCTTTTGATAACTTTTATTACATCACAAATCAATTTTTCACTTTTTAAAAAATTTTAAATTAAATTTATATTTAAAATAACTTTCTTGAATAATAAAGATTAATACCAATAAATAAAGTATTTATTTCAGACCCCATACTAAAAAGTTACTTTATTTATAATTAGCACTGCCCGCCACGTCGTATGTGTCCTGAAAATATTTTATTCGATCTTGCTTTGAAAGTAATCCACACGAAATTTATATAAAATTCTAAAATTATAGTAGAATTTAAAATTTTTTTCTGCTGACAAAAATAAAAGGTGCTGGCAAGTTTGCAGTGCCATTGAATCTTTATTATCTCTTGTATCCTATTTCAAAAAATGGTATTTTGTATTCCATATCGATTAATATCTGCGCCAGCAACAAAACTTTCTAAATATAATTCATGTACAGAAACGGTCCTGTTACAGTTTTATTGTATCATTGTGTACTTGTGTCCTTACAACTTTTTTTAATCTCAGCAGGCACTCACTCCTCTTAGGGTCCGTACCCAAAGGACAAAAACGTAGAACAATTGGGTTTTCTCCACAATGTCTTTCAGTTTGTCAGCGCCTTTCATCTCTGAAAATTTTATACAAGTTGTATTATTATGGCCACTAAAACAACAAACTAAACAACAACGAAAGCGACGTGTTATTCGCGTATATGTCTTTATTTTTTACATCGTAAGAGGAAGGCACTTGATTAAAACTATGTTTGCTATATAAACAAAAAATAAACCCTCAAAACTATAGGGTGTTCCGACAGTGACATGATTTGCATGCATATGGCCTAAGACTCTTGAAATTTTCACAGAATGTAAAATGCGACTGGCGAATATATAAAATAGAAAACACATCACTATGGCTGCTATAACAACAATTAGTAATATTTAAAAGGTGTTCCAATAGCGACGCGATTATCGCGAATATGGCTTTACTAAATGTTTTTTTATGCAGAGTGTAAAAAATGCTATAGTACAAAATATCAAAAATAATAACTAAAGGGTGTTGCGAAAGTGACAAAAATTTTACGTATGCAGCCTTATTTTTGAAACGGCATGGGTAGACACTTTATTACTCATATTCATCTTCTATATAAATAATATCAAATGTCGTTCGTTAGTAATCGCATCAATCGCATAGCGAAGCACAGGCCTGATTGGAATAGTGGGAGGTACCCCTCCCATACAAAGTGAACAATTATTATAGTCTAACTGGAGATCCGCAACAGGTAGAGTCTTACACAAGTAACCCTCATACTAATGTGCATAGTCGAATAAAACACAGACTGGATTGGGACAATGGGCGTGGACCTCCCTTACAATGTGAAAAAATATTATCGTACACCTAGAGTATAGCAAAATATAGACTGGAGGGCTACAGTGGGCGTGGTACCTCCCATACAAAGTGAAAAATTATCGTATGCCTAGTGTACTACAATTTGTAGAGTCTTAAAAATTTGTACAAGTAACCCTCATACAAATGTAATTAATTTTAGAACAAACAAATTTTTTATAAAAATTTTGTTCTAAAATACATTTCATTAATTTGTACAGATTAGTGTTGGAAAATTCTACTACTTTCAATTACTCGATACAACTCAATACTTTTCAATTCGGTACTCAATACTTCCGTTTATATACTAGCAGAGGAAATTTATCGTCGTAGTTAGCAAATATTTTTATAAATTTATTACTAAAAATACTACCGTAAAAGTATCAATTAACTACTTTTGTGTATTGAGTACCCAAAAAAATTATCTAGTATCGAGTACTCGGTACCCACTACTCAATACTTTGCCAGCACTAGTACAGACTATCTAAAAATTAAGTGACACACACGACTGTAACAAGTTCCTAGATATCGCAATTTTGAGCAATTTAGCCTTCTCTTCTAAACGTTATAGACAGACACTTGATATTAACCCATGGCATTTAGTATAGTATTTAAGTAGGTTAGGTTAGGTTAAGCAGGCAGCTGTAGTACACAGCTCACTTGGGTCCACGTATTGGTCCCTTTGTGTTACCTGCGGAAAGAAATAAGAAATAAAAGTAAGATGGGGGGGGAGGTAAAGAAAAGAGAGAGATAAGTTAAGAAAATAGAAGTGTCAAGAGGTCGCCACAGATAGCATATTGGCCGAGACAGCAAACAAGCGTATTCATGCCTCGCCGAGTAGGAGTGGGTTGGAGAACCAACCGCAGCTCCTCAGAAAAGAATTAATTCTTCTTGGATCCAGTAGTGAAACACAAGATAGGCTCCCGAAATACCGTTGTCCAAGATTTTGAAGTCGTTGGTATACCAGTGCAGGGCATAGGCTGAGGAGGTGAACGACCGTCTCCTCCTCCTCCTCATCTTGGCAGCTTCTGCAAAAGTCGTTGTAAGGGAGGCCCATTCTTCTTGCATGGGCTCCGAATAGACAATGCCCAGTGACCGTAGATATCAAGTCACGCAGTTGTGTTTTCGGCATCCCAAGTAATGAATCCGTCTTCTTCTGATCTAGTAAGGGCCAAATCGTCCTTGCCGACAAGCAAGTTGACTCATCGGACCATCTGGCCTGGGCTAGGTCATAAAGAGCACGGTTTATTCGTTGCCCGCATGCAGAGAGGGGAATGCCACAATAGACGTCAATGGCGCCATCATGAAGCAGAGTTCCCTTCTTTGCTAGTTCGTCAGCAACATTGTTGCCTAAGGTAGTCCCATGTCCCCGCACCCATTTAAAGGTGACCGTTGAATTTTCCGCCATCGCATTTAAGGATGTGCGGCATTCCAGGACAAGATTTGATGTGCTTAACACACCTTTTAGGGACATAATGGCAGCTTTAGTGTCGGTACAAAACCAGATATCCCTATTCGATATTCTGTGATACCTTAGCCAGTTTGCCGCTTTTTTGATAGCAGATATTTCTGCTTGTAGAACATTACATTCATTTGGGAGTCTGAAACACATCTTGATTCAAAATTCCTCTATATAGTAGTAGTATTTAAGTACTAGTATAAAAAAATAATTAAAAATTAAAGGTTTCTGGGGTTTTCTGGGACGTGAAAAATAATAAAAAAAAAAAAATAATATATTGCAGGTAGTATGAAATCCTAATTATTTAAGAATAAAGTAAATACGTAAGAGTCTTAAAATTTGATGTGGATTACTTTACAACGTGTATGGTCACAGCTAGTGGTCATATACATATTTTAATTTTGGCACCACAGCACAAAATGTTTGTCTATTTATTTAAGTAAAATCGGTTATGTGTATATTACTTATAATTCGATGCTATTAACTTATGAAATCTGCCGTATAATTAACTTTTACTTTATTAATCTTAAGTATAGATACACATATGAGTACGTAACGAAATATAATAAGTTTCGTTTTAAAGTTTTAATAGTTTGTTGGGATTTTTTGTAACAAACTGACATAAAATAAATGTTACGATTGAAAGGTCGTATGCAATTATTTTTTAATATTTATTAAATAATTGATTGCAACTGCAAAATATATTTAAATTTATCGATCATAGTTAAGAACACCTTTACCTGTTGTAGTGAAAACAACCAGGGAAGCTACTGCGTATTTCGATTCGAAAGAAATCTTTTTCGAAATGCAATGTTAAAGTCATACAAATACGAATGATTTCATTTTCGAATCGAAATACGCAGTAACCCCCCAGAGCTATCAGAGTACACTTATTATAATAGTATTAAAACACTTTTCGGTAATCGAATCCACAACCTTCAGACACATACTACCTACTAGCCTAATGAGTCACCTAATTCATATTTTATATTAACGAAAAGCTATGAAATCAGATCATATTATTTATGGTAACAAATTTTTTTAATCAAGAAAACAAGTCATATATAAGTTGTTATTAGTAAAATATATTATTAATTTTGTAAAGTTGTCTTTTCACATTGGATAACATTTTTTTAAATATATGTACTTGATTAATGCGAATTATTCGAATAATTTAAAAACCTTAATTGATAAATCGACAAGAATTTAAATTGCAAAATCGATTAATTGTTTGCTCGAATAAAATAAAAACCCGATTAATTTGACACTCTAATTGGAACAGTGGCCGTGGTACCTTCCATTCAAAGTGATAAATTATTATCGTGTACCCAGAGAATGATAAGGTATATTCTTGAAATTTGGTACATGTAACCTTCTCAGTAATGTGTATGGTCAAGTGCATGAGGCAAATGAATATGTTTTTATACTTAACAACTGTGCCTCGGTTAATGAAGCGACGTTAATTTGGGTTAAAGAACACATAGGCGCAGCTGGGAATGATGCAGCGGATCAGAACCCAGAATAGTACGGGAAAATGGCCTAATGCGAGAGAAGGTCTTATAATGGGTGAACTCACTAAATCTGAAAAGGTGGAGAGAGGTTACTAAATGCAGACAGCCTCGAATAGTACTCAAATTGTCCCTCAAATTGTAATGTGCTCAGACAGTTCATGGAAACTTCAAGTATCATCTAGCCATAGACGCAGATGATACTTGCTCATTGTGTGTGACTGTCCAGCACTGCATAAGACTTAAGACCACGGGCAGAAACTTGTTAAATGAGGATGCCATTTATTTTATTTTATTTTATTTAATATTAGTCTATGGATACAATCCTTACAGACAATTTAAAATACATATTAAGTTAATCTTAAGAAAAAAAAATAAAAAGGTAAATTAGGAATTTAAAAAACAATGATATTATGTTGAATTACTTTTACATTTCATCAACAAAATTATACAAACTATTTAATTGACGACATATACGAATAAATGGATCAGCTACGTCATAATTAGTTTTAAACAATTAAACAATAATTCTTGCAAAAAAAAACCGACTACAAATCAAAGATATGTGTAACGGTTCCAAAGATATGGCCATATAGCTTAAACAATATCACCTAGGGGACACCCTTTAATGTGCAATTTTCAATTAAACACTTATTTTAAAGGACATATTCTTTGTAAATTTGAAATGTCTGTCTAAAACGGTTCAAAAGTTTGGCCAAATGCATCAATTTACATCAACTATTGAGACACCCTTAAAAATTTAAAATATTTATAAGGGTTATTATACGGGACATAGTAGTGGAGATTCTGTCTAATTTTCAAGTGTTTGTCTATAGCGGTTCAAAAGATAGGGATAGATAGGTTAAATTATATCAATTATGGGGACACCCTTTAGTTTCCAAATTTAAATTATATGCTTGATGTTATAAAGGACTTAGATATACAGGTTCTTTGTAAATTTCAACCGTCTCTCTTACGGTTCAAAAGTTTTGCATCATCAAATTACATAAACTATTGGGACACCCTTTAACTTCTAATTATAAATATTTAATTTCTGATTATAAATATAGGACATTCCGTCCAATTTTCAAGTGATTGTCTACAATGGTTCAAATGGTTCATATATTAAAATTGACGTCACATATGGGGACACTTTAATTTTTAAGTTTATTTTTTTATTAATTTCTGTTATTCGCAGCTATAGTAATAAGCAGTTTTTTTAAATTTTAAAAGGGTGCCCTTTACGGTTCATAATACACGTAAAAAACACGTATGTTGTATGGGGACACCATTAATTTTCAAAATTCTGATTTTCTCCGGCCATGGATGGAGGGATCTAAGCCTTGGCCAAATACAAGAAATTACTAGAGACATTTTCACTTTGTAACTATAATATGCACATTACACTAACGTGCATAAAACGTAGCAAAACAAATAGGCTGAAATTATTATCGTATATCTAAGTCCCCTTTTACATTATGCAACTTTTGTCGCAGCAATTCTTTCTTATTAGAAAAGAGGCGGGAGAGGCATTTAAAGGGGTATACATATTCCTGTACTCTTTAAATTCATTTGGTCCTCTCACTCATAGTTTAAATTTAAGTTAGGTTTAAAATGTAAATAAATATGACTTCCAAACAAATTACTGCAATAAAAATTGCACGATATGTTCAAATGCAGAGTACCGAAATGTGTGAATGTGTACATTTTATTTTTTAACTGCTTCTTCTCATTCATGTGTGAGAGACTACAAAATATTTTTTGTTATTTCATTATTAATGCTATGATTTATTTTGAGTCTTTCTATTCAAAAGTGAATAAATGAAAGAATATTTTGTTATTCACGCAAGTACACATACATATTTGAAAATTTACTATTTTGTCAATTTTTATAAATGAAGAGATCGTAGAAAAAAGTGCACTAAGCATTCGCATACATTAAAATGTACGGCAACTACCGGCGCTCCCCGGCGTATGCAGTAACTTTATTTCTTTCTTCTGCATGTGCTATCGTAGCAGAAAATTCTTTTATGATCATTTATGAGAAATTTTGTAAATGTTGAACGTTCAAAAATGATGTACATTTATGAAAAAAATATGAAAAAAAAAAAAATAGTATTGAGAAGAAGCTAATTTATATCCAATAATTCTTGTTGATCACTCTTCTTGTATGTATTAAAGAAAAAAGACAAACAGATCTACGCATTCATGTATGAACATAGGCAGAACATTTTTTGTTGTTCGTTTATGAACGTGAAAAATAATTATAAAATTTTAAAATTCCCATTTATGACAAATATTATGAATGTTGATTTTTGAATTTTCGTAAATGAAAAATTCTGAATCCTGCACAGAAGAAAAGAGAAAGATTGCAGCAATAAAAGTTGCATAATGTAATTCAGCACTAAGGAACTACAGGGTGGCCCAAAAAAGACTGAAGGATAGCATATTGCAGGCGTGCCTGATGATCTTGGGGAAGCAGTTGCTGTACCATTTGAATTTTATACGGAAACATTTTAAGATCCCGCTTCAAAATTCTTTGCAGGGATGTTCTGGAGATTCCCAATTGAGCAGAACGATAGCGAGTAGAGACAGATGGATCTTCGTTTACACTCTGCCGTACAGCCTCCACAACTGCTTCATTGCGCACAGATCGACCTCTTCCTCTTCCTGGAAGAGGAAGAGGAGAGGTGTTCCTCAAAACGGGAGACTAAGTTCCTAATCATGTTGTCACTGGGTGCTGTTCGGACATTAAAATGACGACGATAATTTCTTTGAGTTGTAATAATTGACCTTCCAGAAGAATAAAAAAATTCAATGATTTTGACGCGTTTCTGCACATCATATGTAGCCATGATTTATCTCCAAAAACCAGTAAATAACCTGAAAAAGACAAAAAGAAAATAATTAAACACAAAAAAGATATAACTATTTTTAATCCTTCAGTCTTTTTTGGGCCACCCTGTGGTATAATATGTAGAAATTTTGTACGAGAATCACCCATATCATTGCATAGTCGAGCAAAAACTAGCTTAATGGTAAGGACGCGAGGAGGCCGGATATGTCCCATGCAAAGTAATTATCCTATATCTAGAGCACTGCGACACTATCTAAATCTGATAGGGGTAGAGAAGAACACCGGGAATCGTTAATATAATGCTTTTATGAAAAATAGAGTAAAAAATATAATCTTAATCTAAGAAATGGATACTTTCTTTCGATGTTCATTTAAAATTTTCAAGCTGAAAATTAAATTTTCAAGCTGAAAATTTTAAATGTACAGAAATCTCCTGATGTCACAAATGGAGAAGATTGCACCACATACAGTAGGAGGCAGAGGTGACTACATGTTTGTATTTCTTCTATTGCTAGGTGCATAAAAATAGTAATAATGAAGCGATTTTTAAATTTCTTTTTATGTGTTTTTTCCTATTTAGTTATTAAGAAAACTGCTTTAAAAAAATCAAAAAACAATACGCAATGAGAGAATATTTAATAACAATAAAATAACTCGAATGTACTCAGTTTTGCTCATATTTTTATTTTCGATTTTGTTGCTATAATCTTGAGTTTTGTTAATATACAACTTAATTTTAAATTTTTCTTGAATATCTTTATGTATATAACAAAACGTGTTCTTTTTTGGTTTGAAACAAAAAGTTAATATTTTTAAAACATTTAAAAAAAAACCATGACGAACCGTAAAAAATTCGATGGTAATTATGCCAATGGAAGGCTGTTCATCATAAGTATATAATAGCTAATTTATGATGGGAAAGATGAGAGCTGATAGGTATTTAACGCTAAAGGTAGCTTTCCTAGCAGTTAATACAAATGTCAGACTATAGTCAGCAAGAAGAGGGATACACAACATTGGATAACTCGCACCTTGAAAAAACCTAAACCGAATCGAAATACGAAGTAACCCCCCAGCAGCATTGATATACAAAAATGTTCCGGCACGTTTGCAACTCGCCATGCATCACAAAGATTGGTCTGTTGATGACTGGAAGAGCGTAATATGGTCAGATGAGTCCAAATTAAACCGATATTAGTCTGTTGGGAAAGAGTATTACTGGCCCCGACAGCAAGAGGTAATTCAAAGACGCCATATTAAACAAATGGTTAGGCACATCGAAGACAACATCATACGAGTGGGGTTGTCATTGCAAAAAAATTATGTCATCATGCAAACATACCTCCCAATTTTAAAGGCTTAAGCGCATATTCTAGGGAAGAACCTGTGTTTTAGTAGGTTGGAGATCCGAAACACACCTAAAATCATTGAGGAATAACTAACTATGGACCAAGTATTCAAAATATAAAATATTTTAAATGTTACCAGAAAGGGCAAAATTGAGTACATAAGAGTTATTTCTATTTTATTCTGATTTTTCTCTAAATATGTGGTTTTTAGGGTTCCGTACCCAAAGGATAAAAACGTAACCCTCCTGTCTGTTCGTCTGTCAGCACCTTTTATCTCTGGCACCATAATAGGTAGACTCTTGAAATTTTTACAGAAGATGTATAAAAAAATCAATCTAAAAACTAAAGGGTGTTCCGACAGAGACGTGATTTGCATGTATATGGCCTGAGTTTTGAACCATAATAGGTAGACTCTTGAAATTTTCAGAGAAGGTATAAAGTATATCTGTGACCGCTTTAGCAACAAATACTAAAACTTATAGGGTGTCGCGAAAGGTACGTGTTATTTACAATTATGTCTTTATTTCTTGAACTGTGGGAGGCAACCACTTAAAATATGCAGGGTGTTCCGATAGTGACGTGATTTGTATGCATATGTCCTAAGTTTTGAACAATGATAGAATATTAAAATTTGTACAGGAGGTGTATTACTATGGCAACTATAACAAATAGTAAAAATTAAAGGGTGTTCCGACAGTGACGTGATTTGCATGGGTATGGTCTAATTTTTTAGCCATAATAGGTAGACTCTTGAAATTTTCACATTTGAGGATTACTATGACAGCTCTCAAAAAAAATACAATCAAAATTAAAGGGTTTTCCGGCAGTCACATGATTTCCATGTATATTCCGATATGACAATTACTAAAAATTAAAGGGTGTTCCGACAGTGACATGTTTTTCACTCATGTTTTTAGACTCTTGATATATTTATAGAAAGGGGGTTGACATGGCGCTATAACAATTAATAAAATTAAAGCGTGTTCCGCAAGTGACGTGATTTAATGAATATGGCCTAATTTTAAAACCATAATAGGTAGACTCTTGAAATTTTCCCAGATGTGGTATTACTATGACCCCTATAAAAAATAATAAAAATTATAGGGTTTTCTGGCAGTGACGTGATTTTCATATATAACGTCTTATTTGTTGAACCGTAATAAGTAGACTTAAAATTTTGCCACGGCCGATGTGACAATTACTAAAAATTAAAGGATGTTCTGACAGTGACATGTTTTTCACGTATAGTGACTTATTTTTTGAATCGTAATATGTAGACTGTTGATATATTTATAGAAAGGGAATTGACAAATAATAAAATTAAAGGGTGTTCCGACAGTGATATGATTTTTACGTAAATAGCTTTATTTTATAAAGCGTAATAGGTAGACTCTTGAAATGTTTACAGTAGATGTGTTACTTCGGCCGCTATAACAATTACTAATAATTGAAGGGTGTCCATTAGTAACATGTTTTTTACGAATATTGCCTTATTTTTTGAACCGCAATGGGTAGGCTCCTGATATTTTTATAGAAATTGCATTACCATGGCCGCTATAACAAAAATTACTAAAATTTAAAGAGTGTTCCAATAATGATGAAATTTTCGAGAATATGACTTTAATTTTAAAATTAAAATAATAAAAATAAAACACAAACAAATTACCAACTGGAATTTTTAAGTTATACTAAACATAGTACCCAACCCTACTTGTGTGAGTCTATTTTGCACTTGACTAATTTATTTCTTTTGTTTTAAAAACATTATTATTAATAACTAAATAATAAGCAAGATAAGAAATTAAATCGCTTCACTATTAATATTTTTATATGCCTTTTTTATTTTCATGTATAGGGAATATCGAAGCAGACCACTTCCTTAAAGGGTCGCTTTTCGACAACCGAAATGTGTAGTGATTTCAGACTGTCGACTGGTAACTGTCGGCCAACTTTCTCATCACGCAGTAATTGCTAGCATATGTGCTCAGGTCCCCTTCCACATTTAACAAGCTTCTGCCACTGGTCCTAAGTCTTACGCTAGCCAGTGCTGGACATTCACACACAATGTACGCTACCGTCTCAGCCTCCTCTAGGCACATTCTGCAAGTATCATCTTCGATAAAACTTTTTATACACCTGCAAATGCAGAAAACACAAACATGTACAGATATCTTGGAAACTGTGGACTTGATTTTGTTAAACTTTTTATGACTTTTGGAAATTGCTAAATTTGACCACAACTTCTTGAATATCTACAAAACTATTGAGCGGATTCAAAAATAATATGAGTATGATTTGAGGAGTATTTGAATGTGAATCTGAAAAAAAGTGCAATAATGTATATAAACACATAATGTTTATAAACACAGAATATTTATAAATACATTTTGCTTTTTGCATTTTTACATAGAAGATGATAAAAATACATAAATAGGTTTTGTTACCTTTAATACTGGAAAATTCACGACAAAGTGATTTTTTGGAAAAAATCAATGTATGGAATTTTCATTGACATAACTTCTGAGCTGACTGAGATATGCTTAAAAATTTTTAAATTAATTTTAATACATACATATGAAATTTATAGTCAAGCTTAAGTTCGTTTTTATTCTCCCAAAAATTTAATTTTAATATTTAAAATTTTAGCACCTAAATTTCTAAAGCGGGGAATATATGTTCCAAAAATGGGGGTTGTTTTCCATATGTTACCCTGCCTTTATTAACCACGGCGCTGTCAAATTCTTTTTGGAATGTGTAGCCAAGAGATTAGGTTTAAAAAATTGATTTACTTTTTCCAATCGGAAAATCGGAAAATTTAAAATTTTGCTGGAGGAAGAAACGTTAAAATTTATGCCCCAATTTTTTCGCATTTGCTACAGGTTATCCTTAAAATAGTTCAACAAAATTTACTAGTACCGAAGTAAGTTCAATTTATATAAGCAAAAAAAGCCATACCACTTTTTGGGTAAAACCTTAAAATATTGGTAGTTAAATTTTTTTTTTGAACGAAATGAGCTATCAGAAAAATGTATTATAATTTACTCTAAATTTTAGCAAGAGTAAAGCTGATGTCTTAAAATAATAAACCGATCATAAATAAGTTCACCACGCATACATTTCTCTAAGTCAATTTTCTCCTAAACATGTAAGCACAGATATTTTCAAGGATTATTTCAATTTAAAAAAATCCAAACATTTGAGTTATAAACAGATGACATTTAAAAAAATATATGTATTCCCGGGGCACCCAAATTTTGGGGCTTACCCACAAGCCCCACTTGCGCGAAGATCTCGACCGTCCGCACCTCTACTAAAAAACACCTCTTTGCTTTGCAAAGGTTTATGAGCTACAAAATTATTTTTAAAATAAAACGTTTTTAAACCACTGTGCCATGTCAGATTTTAAAAAATTGTGGACAAACATTTTTCCCGATCTTCTATTACCATCGCTAGTACGAAGTTTAAGCTCAAAATTTGCTCATATATATAAACCAAAATATACTCTATCCAAATTTTAAAGGAATCTTTTTATATATAGAATTTTTAAAATTTGACAACGAAATTAAATTTTTGGTTTAGAAAAATAAACCGAACCACTATATCTTTTTGCTCAGTGCAACAACAGAATGTAACATATTCTATTTAGCATAATCCAGTTTGAAAGAAAAAAGAAAATTAAAACCAGACTTTACTTGAATAAATATAAAAACAGGATATGAGAACTAGCTTGGGTAGAGGAAGAAAATCCCTATAAATAACCAAACCAAAGACTATCAAATATCACTTTGTGTACAAAGCTGCAAGTGAAGAGTAATCAGCGATGGCATCTTTAAAGTTAAAAAATTTACAACTCAGTATCGGCATCATAATGCTGTTACAAATTTATTTGTCTCAAGGCGCTTTACCAGGATTACAAACAACCACTTATGATGGTAAGCAAAAAAGAAACCACAAAACCAAAGTTTGTTTATTTTATTAAAGAAATTTTAACTTTTTATCTTGTCAGGCATACCGCCCAATTGGTTTGCAAATGTCGATGCAGCACCGTTTGTACGTTTGGGTTCTAAATACTATTATTTTGAGACACGAAGTAAGGCTAATTGGTTTGATGCAGTCCACAAATGTCGAACTATGCATGCCAATTTGGTGACCTATGAAGATGGTGCAGAATTCGATGCTGTCCACGATTACATACGACGTCAACAATACGATGGCGGTAATTATTATTGGGTGGCTTCTAATGACCTGGGCATGGAGGGTAAATTCTTCTCGGTTGGCACTGGCCTACCAATGACATTTGATCGCTTTACACAAGGTAACCCGGATAATAGTTTTGGCAACGAACATTGTGTGCATTCCTGGTTCCATCAGGGTCAATATTCAATGAATGATTTGGACTGTAAGAAGGAGTGCAATTATATATGTCAAGCTGAGAATCCTAAAACAATTGCATTTACTGTGTGGTAATATTTATTATTAATATTTCAAATTAATAAAACATATTTAATTTTGAAATTTATTGTAACAAATTAAGCAATAAAGAGATAATTTTGAGAAAGTTTTTTCGACTATTTTTAGCATTTGCTTCTCTTGTATATACAAACGGGTATAACAATAACAACATTAATTTTCATGAGCAATGATCATAATTTCTCCAGTGTTTAGAAAATCTACAGCAGGAACCAATTTTTTCCTTTTGCATTAACAAAGACTATAGGTCTGTTCAGTAACTTTCCTAGCAGAAACTAGCAACGAGAGAGTAAAACAGAAATTTACATTATTACTCTACTAAATATGAAAAAGTAAAAAAAAAGTAAAACTCTTTACTAGCAAAAGTTAGCAAGTGGACTACAGTGGCGTCAGGAAGGACTTAAAACTTGTACCGATTAGACCATAAAATAGTACCTTTGAAAACGTAATTGTACTGATAGGGCAAACATAAAGTAATTTGCCGTTGTTAGCCAGAAATGTTGCTTTAAAGAAGTTTAAACTGATAATAGTAATCAAGGAAACCATAGAATGCATTTAAGCTTTAGATGTCAATATTTTTGGTTAGTCAGTGCTAATAAACATTCTTATTTCAAAGAACTCTATATAATATTTACATTATTAATAACATTCCAAAACACAAATATGTTTATTGTTCAAAATATATTAAAAACTGTACAATAACAATTTTAAAAACAGAATTGTACCGAAAAAAGTACGATTGCAATAAATGTGTCATCCCTGATTTGTTTACTATTTATTATTTTAAAACAAAAAGGCCTAAAATGAAAACCTAAAATTAAAAAGGAAAAACTAAATTTTATCGTTTGATATCCTCGCTAAATTAATGAAAAACAATATACCAACAAAATTGTATTCACTTTTATATTATTTTCACTACTAAATACTGATATTTTCCTCAATTTTTCAAAAATGTCTTTTTTCATACAATTTTTCCAAAAAAGTATTTTGAACACAAAATCCGGAACAGCTGTTTGACTAATTCTTGCTAGTAAAAAATTTTACTAGCAAAAACTTGCAAGTAATTTTTTTTCTCTCACATTTTTATTCTCTTGTTTTGCTCTCTCGTTGCTAGTTTTTAGAGTTAATGAACGCTTTTCCAGCAACAATTAGTAACAATTAGTACTAATTTGCAGTTACTGAACAGAGCTTATAATTCACTATCATACTCGCATCTAAACCTAAACTGACAAACCTAAATAAACGCGCATAGCATAACGCACATAATAAAATCGAATAAATTTATATGAAAATAGAGATAAAATCGCTAGATAATGCAGAGAGTAGCTAAAATGTAATTATTCTTATAAAACAAAAAAAAACAATAACAGTTTGTTTGCATCCAACTTCACTACCTAAAGCTGAAAGTCTGTCAAAAAAGTAAGATCAGTGTAATTGTATGAGACAAGTTACAAGCACATCGCATAGAATGCTTAAGACGAATAGAACGCATGCAGTAGGTTTACTTTCTACTTTTCAACGCTTCGCAAGCGCCATGAAAAAGTATCAGCTGTTTTCATAGCCAAGCTGTTTTCATACAATGCTATCGATAAATATGTTTGTGTCATTGATTTCTTTTTTATGTATTTTTGTATTAAAAAGGTTTTTTTATTTTAGGAATTCTGTAATAAAGTATACAAATATTTTAAAGTATAAAATTCATTAAAATAAATTTTTACAACAATTCTTTCATCAACAAAATTTTCATTTTAGTTGTCGATTACTTTTACGAACTTAGTCTCATCTCTGTTATGTTTATTTAATTATATCAATTTATTAAACAACTGCAATTGAGAAGCTAATTAATGATTTTTGCACAAAACATTATGTGCATAAACTTAGTGAATTCCAAATTGAAAATTGTAAATTTCAATTTCACTCCCTATTTTAGCAAAAATTGTTTTTATTTCATTTACACTTCAGCTGCTCAAAAGAAAAACTTGGCGCATAAAAAGCGTTGTATGTAACTTGAAGTTTGAAAACCTTAGAACGCGTATAAAGTATGAGAAGCATATAAAGCGCATACGCGTAGAACGCGTGGTATGGACTTTCAGCTTAACGCTCTGTCCAAATTGATAGTTTACGCTCAACGCGTAACGACGCACAGAGGGAGAAATGTAAAAATTTAAGTACGCATCTCGACAGAAAACAAAATTCGGCATTATATAGTTAATTTTCAAGGCTTTTGCTTGCGATTTATCGCTTTGGGACACTTATAAAATCAGGATAGTTGAGTAAATCGCATAATTTTTTATTGACTTAATACGATATTGACAGGTTTGCAATATATTTTTTGTGGCTAAACGAATAAAGATTTTGTATTGATTTATGTGAAAGACTATATTAGCACCTACTTGTATTCATTTTTAGAAAAATTTTAATTTATATTTTTATGATAAAAAATTTTGTTCGAAATAAAAAAAAATAATTTTTTTGTTCACTTTTTATATATCTTTATAAAATTTAAAATCTTTACTTTTATACTAGAAAAAACGTTATGCGTTTTTGCGCCGTTTTCTTTGCGATTTTTTTTCCAAATTTGACATTTTTCTGTTTTTACTCATCTTGCATAGGTAGAGTAAGAAACCTATTTGTCGGTCATAAAATGTTTTTAGTTTCTAAGTTGTTTTAAATAAATTAATTGTTATTATTTGAAATAAAATTTATTGGTACTAGTGTAAATTATTTATTATCTATACATACTTATAATAAAACTGTGATTATCTGCCTGTCTGTTTGTGTTCGCATCACGTAAAAACTACTGGATGAATTATAATAAAATTTTACTATCTTGTTTTAAATATAGGATATTCTTTCCCCGTAAAAATATCTCATAGGGAGAGCAAGTAGCAAAAGTATGTGAATTTGCCGATTCAATGGAACTGCAAACTTGGCAGCAACTTTTATTTTTGTCAGCGGGTACTTTAAAACACAGTACTCTACAATAATTTTGGAATTTTATATAAATTTTAGATTTTTATATAAAGCCTATGTTTCCGAATAATTACCCAAGAATGGGTACCCTTATATAAAGTAATTACATAAATCATATCTGAAGCACTATAAAATTAAGAGTCTAAAAGTGGATTACTTTCAAAGCAAAATAAGAACGCTGACGAAGTGGCGGGTATAGCTAGTTATGAATAAATTAATTATTCTCAGATAAATTAAATACTAAAAAGTAATAGAACACAAAAATTACTTTTATTAATATTCTCTTCGGCATAAAAGCTTAAAAATTAATATTTTTTGGAAATTAGCAAAACAAATTGTTTTTTTAGGTTTACATGGACGTTTCGGTGGGTATGAATTTAGGTAAGTTTAGGTTTTTGAATATTTGCTGACTATAAAAGTTGCATTTACTAAACAAAATTATGGGAAAACTTAAAAATAAACAATAACAGTTTGTTTTCACCCAATTACCAAGCGTTGACGCCGCTATTTAGGTTTGATTCATGCATTTTGTAGATGAGAATTTTTGGCAGTTATTTTACGCGCTTGTTTAGGTTTAGCTGTAAGTCGTTTGATCTGTCAAAAGTGACATGTGTGCTCAGAAGTTACAATAGTGCGAATAAAGGCCATGATTCACTATCAAACTCAGTCGTACGATTTGTCATAAATTGCATGTGCGCTCAAAAAGTATGATAGTGTGGATTAAAAGTGTATGTGTGACAGACTTTTTGACAGATCTGTACGATTGTGTAGGATAGTGAATCCGGCCATTAGAAAAGATTGTGTGAACAGACTTTTTTACAAGTCTGTACGAATTGCTGAGCTTTTGAAAAAATTCATATAGTATTTTTTCCAACGCGATCACAGTTGCAAAATCTTTTTACCTTACCATACATGGGTGATTTTTTTGAGGTTAGGATTTTCATGCATTAGTATTTGACAGATCACGTGAGATTTCAGACATGGTGCCAAAGAGAAAGATGCTCAGTATGCTTTGACATTTCATCATGAATAGACTTACTAACGAGCAACGCTTGCAAATCATTGAATTTTATTACCAAAATCAGTGTTCGGTTCGAAATGTGTTTTATCGACAAATTTTGTTCAGCGATGAGGCTCATTTCTGGTTGAATGGCTACGTAAATAAGCAAAATTGCCGCATTTGGAGTGAAGAGCAACCAGAAGCCGTTCAAGAACTGCCCATGCATCCCGAAAAATGCACTGTTTGGTGTGGTTTGTACGCTGGTGGAATCATTGGACCGTATTTTTTCAAAGATGCTGTTGGACGCAACGTTACGGTGAATGGCGATCGCTATCGTTCGATGCTAACAAACTTTTTGTTGCCAAAAATGGAACAACTGAACTTGGTTGACATGTGGTTTCAACAAGATGGCGCTACATGCCACACAGCTCGCGATTCTATGGCCATTTTGAGGGAAAACTTCGGAGAACAATTCATCTCAAGAAATGGACCGGTAAGTTGGCCACCAAGATCGCATGATTTGACGCCTTTAGACTATTTTTTGTGGGGCTACGTCAAGTCTAAAGTCTACAGAAATAAGCCAGCAACTATTCCAGCTTTGGAAGACAACATTTCCGAAGAAATTCGGGCTATTCCGGCCGAAATGCTCGAAAAAGTTGCCCAAAATTGGACTTTCCGAATGGACCACCTAAGACGCAGCCGCGGTCAACATTTAAATGAAATTATCTTCAATAATTCTTGCAAAAAAAACCGACTTCAAAACAGATAGAAGGCACCAATTCTAAACTAAAAATGTAAGAAGTAATCTGTAAGAATTAGATTTAAACCAAATAAAAGATGCGCCAAAATTAGCGGAAGAAAGTATAGACTATGTGAATGTCAAGCCTCTCCCTATACTGTTCAAAAGTTAAGCTATTTTCACCAGCATTCGTATTTTATGGGGACACTATTCAAGCCTCTGTCTATAACGGTTTCAAAGATAGGGTCACATAGATCAAATAACATGACCTATTCGGACACCCTTTAATTTACAATATTAAATTAAAGACCTGTTGTTATAGAGGACTTGGTCACAAAGATTCTTTGTAAATTTCAACTATCTGTCTATAACGGTTAAAAAGTTTAACCATATATATCAAATTACATGAACTATTGGGACACGCTTTACATTATAATTCCAAATATTTATATTTGTTATCATACCAGAGAAAGTAGTGGACATTCTGCCTAATTTTCAAGTGTTTGTGTTTAACGGTTCAAAATATAGGGTCATATAGATCAAATTACGTAATTTATGGGGACACCCTTTAATTTCTAACTTCAAATTGTATACTTGCTATAGTGGACTTTGCAATACAGGTTCCTTGTAAATTTCAGCTGTCTGTCTCTAACAGTTCAAAAGTTTGGCCACATACATAGAATTACATTAACTATTGGGACACCCTTTAAGTTCCAAATTCAAAATTTTATACTTTTTGTTATAGCTGACTTAGCACTACAGGTTCTTTGTAAATTTCAGCGGTCTGTGTACAACTATTCAAAAGTATGGCCATATACATCAAATTAAATGAACTATTGGAGCACCCTTTAATTTAAAATTTGAGTATTTATACATTTTATTATAACGGTCATAGTAGTCGACATTCTGTCAAATTTTCAAGGTTTAGTCTATAACGGTTCAAAAGATAGACCCATATAGGTCATATTATGTCACCTATGGGGACACCCTTTAAATTTTAAATTTATTTTTTTATTAAATTCTGCTGTTGGGAGCTATAGCGGCACGCAATTTATTAAAATTTTAATTTGCTGCCCTTTACGGTTCTTAATACACGTAAAAAACATGTATGTTGTATGGGGACACCCTTTAATTTTTAATATAATGAACTGTTTTTAAAATGGGACCAACCTTGAAGCATAACCTTTCAAATAAAGCAAAAAATTTTAAAATCGGTTCAGAAATGGCTGAGTTCTGCGGTTACATACATAAAAAAAAAAGCAACATTCAGACGAATAGATAACCTCCTTCTTTTTTGAAGTCGGTTAAAAAGTAAATGTCATGGACCAATCTAACGTTTCAAATAAAGAACCGATGAGATTTTGCAAATTTTATGCGTTTTTTTTAAAAAAAAAGTTCTCAAGCTCTTAAAAAATCACTCGTTAGTATAGGTATGGTTGGTGTGTATGCTACTATTTTTGTGCTACAGGTCGTTAAGTTTCAGCCTTTGGTATATGGAGATAAAGAGCTGTGTAGTTTTTGGGCATATTCGGGAAGGGAGAACGGATAGTTTACTTGGCACCCCAAACCGTGTATACCACAATTTTAGTGAACGCTCAACAGGTCATACCGTCTGACATATTAAAATGAAATTCAGTATATGCCTTTGCAAAATCAGGATGGGGGAGGGGTAGGTTAGGTTAGGTTAATAGAGGATCACACATAATTAAATATGTGTGGATTCACAAGACCATTATTGATCCATAGTGACTCCTTTGATGATTTAATAACTCCCACTAAGTAGTCCCGTGGACTTCGTAAATTTGACAATTTGCTTAGCTCCCATACCCTTCAAGTCCTCCATATTCTGAAAGAAAAAAGAGCCAAAACATTTATTACGGCTGTGTGATAACGCAGGGCATTGACAAAGATAGTGGAATGTGTTTTCCTCTTCTTCGCCACAATATCTGCAGATATCATCATCACAAAGTCGAATTTTTTCAAGAAGTATCTAAGATCATTATGTCCTGTTATTATACCCACATACATTCTTAGTTCTGACTTACTCATACATAACAGCTTATCCCTTTCTCCAGTACCTTTTTCCACCAGCAATGATTTTGTCTGTGTGTATCCCAACGAATTATTCCACGTTGTGTCGGCATCATGTCTAAATATTGTTCTTATCCTCTCATATGTAGAATCAAGACCCGGGTATATGTCCTCACATCTGACGCTTATGTCTAAGTCAGCTCCAGCCCGCGCCAACTCGTCTGCAGCTTCGTTTCCTATAATGTTGTAATGACCGGTTACCCAGCACAGTTTCAGTGCGTGTTGTTCATTGAGAACTTGTAGCTCTCTGCGACAACGGCTGACTACTTTCGATCTAATACAACTATTTCCGAGTGCTTTTATAGCCGCCTGACTGTCTATGTAAATAGTGATATCACTTGAGAATATCGGTCTCATAGAAAGTAACCTGGCAGCCTCAGACACAGCAAAAATTTCGGCTTTGAAAATGGGGGAGGGGTAGTTTACTGGACACTTCAAACCGAAAATAATTAATTTTTCAAATTCGAATATACTTTGATTTTTTTCTTATGATATATGATATACATATGTATCTTGAGTGTAGGCAACTCCAGTTTTTTTTTTTAATAGTGTGGAACCTACTGCGTCATTTTGAAACCATTTTTTTAAATTCTGTACAAATGATTTTCCATTAGATGACGTAGTTCGCCCAATTTAAAATAAACAGATTTTACAATTCTTAAAACTTTTACTGTTTCTCTAAATAAATAAAATCAAAAAATTTAAAAACAGTGACAGTACTTATAAAATGCAAAGACTACAGTCTAGAGGTACTGTATAAAATAAAAAATAAACACACACAGTTGTATCTTAAAGATACTCGCATCCAAAACTGTTTAAACGGAAACTGCTTTACCCAAAGCATAATCAAAAGAAAAAGATATTTAAGTAAATGCCACAATAAAGAAAAGTAAACAATAACCACCTGCCAATTTCACAACTAAGAATGACAGTCAACAAATAAAACACTAAATAAACAGAGAGTCAAAAACTTAATATGAGAAAGAAATTCATAAGCAAGAGCGAAAATTTTCCATATATTACAATGCAATTAGCTCCACATTTGTAGATATGAAAAGTATCGAATAAATGAAAAACAGTTTAAATTGGAACGTATAACAGGCGAATGGGGGATGTTAAACACGCATAAAGTAAAATATATATGGAGAAAACAAAATAACTACTACAACAATAGTAAAAGTTGATGTAACAAACAACGGTAAAACGATGATAAATATACGTACAACGGTGATGGCATGACACTTAAACATGTTGGTTTGCTTTAAAACTCTTTGCAAATAAACCCACAACCGAAAATATATTTTCTTTCATTTTGTTATTGTGTTTCGGGGGGCTGGGGGCGAATTAGAATAACGTGAACTAAACAACTTGGGTGTTTTAGCTAGAGTGGTGACGAAGAGATAATTTAACTGTATATTATTTTATGTACATACTGACATACAAACATATGTATGTACATAACAAAGAAAAGTGAAAAATACAAATCAAAAATATCTGCTGCAAGTAACAATTTATTTCAACTGAATGAAGAAAAACGAATTTTTTCATACTAATACAGACAGACGTAGAGAAAACGTATTGCGTGAAGTAAGGTAACGGAAGAAAAATTCTTATTTTTAATTTGTGAAAAATTAAGATAAATAATAAAAGAAAATTTGTTATAAAATATTGTTAGTGCAGTTCTTTTATAACAAAAAAAAATAAATAAAACAAATTTGCTGGAAATTTAAAAGGTGTAAAATTTAAAAGTTAAGTTAAAGTCTTTCGAAGTTTTGTATTAGTTTTGCATACATACAAGCAATAACAGTTTATATTTGTTCCACCTTTCATTAAGCAATAAAAGTTATGCGATTTGCAAAGTGATATATGTATTTTTATAGAAGAAAAAACAACAAAATCCATTAAATTATATTTGTTAAATTTTATTATACATACAAAAGCATTAATAATGTCAACTGAAAGCAATAATACTCCGGTGGATCCCAGAGTTCAGGTAAGTACTAGTTGTCTATTAAACACACTCAAAGTACCCCTGATAACCCAGAAAATCTGATTTAAATTAAGCAACACCCTTTTTTGGCAATTTTTATACACGTATAAAACGAGAGCCTTAAACTTATTATCGGTTATCGCAGTTAATCGTTTTTTACTTACTTTGGCCAATATTGACCCTCATCAATAACTACCTATACTACTTATTTTTTTTATTTTTGGATCTATTTTCTTTTGATTTTCTCCTTTCTCGATTAAAAAGTATTTATAATAAATTCTTCTTTTTATATTTTTTTTTATTTATAGTATTAAAACATAAATTCATACTTACAGCTGTTGACAACTAATTAGAAATGCTTTGTAGTTTATCGAAAACCCTTTCCTTTTCAGTTTGTTCTATTTAAGTAACCTATATTTATATAAAAACAGTTGTGCAAATAGAAAGAGGAGGGGCCCTAATTAACAAAGAAAAATTTGTATTATTTGATCTGGTCTGAGCAACCAGTGAAATACGTATAGGAACTAGATCTTAATAAAAAAAATTACTTCTTCTGCAGGATATGCGCTCTTATCTACAAAATCGGGAAGATGAGTCTGCAAAATCTTCAAATAGTCTTCTTTCTTCATTATATTATAAATTTGTTGTAGTGGTCCAAGGTCCCACCACGTAAAGCAACCCCATACCATGGCGTTTTCTCCTCCGTGCTTAACAGTTTGCTTCACATGGCGCCTATGAATTTTTTCACCAGGTCGGAGCCAGCAATATTGTTTACCGTCGGATTAGAAACGGTTGAATTTGGATTCGTCTGACCAGATCACACGTTTCCAGTCGTCCAAGTTTAGTGCTCTTTGGCAAATTTTAACCGACAACGCAGGTTTTAATTTTTTACTGCTGCAATATAACCAGTGTCGGGAAGGGCTCTACATGCCGTCCAACGAGTAACGGGTTTTTCGATTGCTAACGAAGCATCTTTTGGTTTTAAAAACTTATCTCTTCTCATTTCTCTTATCATTAGACGTGCGTCCGCATTTGTTAGAAGTTTTTTACAACCTCTAAATTGAGGCTTGGGAACAACGGAACACCGGGTTTGTACCCTTACGACCACTGATTGAATCACTTTAAATTCTTTTGCAATTTCACGGGATGCTCTCCTCGGTGGATTTTGAAAGTTTCTTCATTATTTATTATTGTTAGGTATTTATTTGGTTTTTGCTCAAAAATTTGCACAATGTTTTTACCACAGATGCAAAAATGAGTACATAAGAGTTATTTTAGTTTTTTTTTCGTTTTTTTTTCATGGTGTTTGATGCATTTTGTTACAAATTTTATATAATTAAAAACTAGGTGCTTAATAAACGACAATAAATATTTTTGGATTTGCTTTATTACTTTTATACGTATTTATGAAACAAATAGTGCTCAAAGTACAAACATGTACTCATTTGTATATCTAATTAATATTAATCTTAAGCGTTTTTGCTTATTGAAGCTTAGTAACATATGTGATGTACTTTTCTTTAATTCTAAAATTTACTAAATATTATAAAACAAATTGTAAATTAAAAGTTAAAAAAATATTTAATATTACTATACATATACAAATTATATTCTAACTTAATCTACCCAACGCATACCTTCACTCATTGTAGTAAAACACCCAGAGTCTTTGGTGGGAATCGAACCCACAACCCCCAGACAGATACACTAGCGTACTACCTACTAGCCTACCAGAGCACCCAGAAAACACAAAATAATATTTTTGAAAAATATAGTTGGACAAAATCAGCATCTTTATACGCTGTTGAAAAGCACTTGTATTACACAACTTTTTAATATTTAATAATTACTATTCCCGGTGCGCTTCGCTACGCTCATACTCAAAAAATACAATAAGAACTTGAAAGTAAAAGTATGACAAAGTAAGCAGTTCTCTAGATGGAAGTATGCAGTTCTCTAGACGGCCCTCCTGTCCTAATCACCAAGCTTTAACTCGAAAACTATTCTTTCTATTCTCAGAGTACAAAATTTCAACACTGCACCTATTATACTTGTAGTTCCCTAGTTTCATGACGACCATGGAAGTAAAAGTATGACAAAGTATGCAGTTCTCTAGTAGGAGGATAATTACTTTGTATGTGGGTACCCGGCCCACCTGACCTAATCATCAAGCTTTAACTCGAAAACTATTCTTTCTATTCTCAGAGTACAAAATTTTAACACTCTACCTATTATAGTTCCTTAGTTTCACGACATATTTTTCACTTTGTATGTGTGATACGACGGCCATGCTCGATAATACGGGGGTTTGGAGTATATAATTTTAAAAATTATCTATTATAGTTCCTTAGTTATTTAATGATAAATATTTACATACATTACACTTACATACAAAGGAGTTACCACGCACAGTCTAATAAAGTAGAAAACTCTTACACAATTCCAAAACTCTATCTTTTAAAGTTCTCTAATTACATGATAACCATTTTTCTCTTTGTATGGGAGGTACCACGCCCACCATTTCAATCCAACCAATTTATTGCTTTACTATGCATATTAGTGAGGGAGTTAGTCGTACAAAGTTACAACACTCTACATGTTACAGTTCCCTAGGCACACGATAGTAATTTTTCACTTTGTATTAGAGGTACCACGCCCTCAGTTATATTGCAGTATTTTTTTTTTTTTGCTAAACTATGCATATTAATAATGTGGGTTACTTTTGCAAAATTTTAAAACTCTAGTTATTACAGATGAATTACTGGTGCAAAATTGCAAGAGTCTACCTATTATAGTTCTCTTGGTACACGGTAATAATTTTTCACTTTGTTCGGCAGATAACACGCCCACTACTTCCATCCAGCCAGTCTTTTCCTATGTTTTATCTATTACAGTTCCCAAGTAACACGATGATAAATATTTACTTCGTATAGGAAGTGCCACGCTCACTTGTAATATCAAAGAAGTATATACCTATTTTAACCACGGCATATGGGACAACAAACTGTGAAAATTCCAGGAAGATCGGTCCGTAAGATCTACACCGTAACTTAACTTATAAAAAATTATAATACAAAACAGAAATATTTTTGAAAAACAGTTTTTATTAGAATCTGGTAGATAATTTCATGGCATTTATTTTTTAAATATGATTTCCGGTATATGTGCGCCGTAGCTACGAGTTAATTGGTTCATCCGATCAGTTAAAATTTTGACTACTTTTTCAAATAATTCCGGCCGTATGGCGTCAATGGTTTAGTTTGAGTATTGCTTCAACAGTTGCTGGTGACATAACATAACACTATAAAAAGTAATCCGACAACAGGACAACTTCTGGAAATAAAGTTGTCACCCAATTGATTTTGCAATAAATCGATTGTTAATCGCACTGTATGGCAAGTTTAGCCGTCTTGATAGAACCAAATGCTGATTAATATTTGAAAACAAAACAAAACAGCATGGCAAACAGTCTATTTCAATGGATGTAATGGTGATTCGGTAACGGCATGAGGATTGTCTTCACTCCAAATACGCAAATTTTGCTTATTCACGTAACCATTTAACCAGAAAAGAGTTTCATCGCAACACAACCTGCGAAGCTTTTCTCGCTTGTCTACAGAAAACACCCAGAGGTGGGATACGAACCCACAACGCACAGACTAATAGCCTAGCGCTCTACTAAGCAGTCTAACGAGGCACTCATTTCACGGACAGATTTATTTTTTTCAAAGTATATTTCCATAATTTGGAAGCGTTGTTCTCTGACATTAAACAATTCATAATGACTTGCCAAACCTTAGTAAACAGAAATGTAAACACAGTTTTAACTTCTTAACTATCAAATCATAGTTATCGATAACGATAGTTGATGACTATAACAACTTCATTTCGGAAATTTGTCGTTTAAGTTATAGAAACAAGGCACTGGTCTGCCATTTAGTCCGGTATAAAAACAATATTTATCGAAAAGCACTTTACAAAGAAAATTTTAAGTAATTATTAGGCATTTCCAATTAGTTGTCGCACGTTGTTTGGATTAAACTAAGATGTAAACTAATTTTAAACACGACTAATTGCATTTAATAAAAATAAAATAAATACTAAAAAAAGAACAGTGTTTCTAATTAGATACCAGCAGCTGTAGATAGGTATTTGCAAAAAAAAAGAAAATATTTTTGCCTTCACCATGACATAAGCGCTATTAATAATTATATTCTTTTCAAAATTAAAATATCTCGTTTTGTTGGTTCTACTCCTAATAACAATGATTTTATTTTCTGTGTTGGCGTCTGTGCCAAAAATCATTGTTATTTTCTTACTCTAGCCCAAATATATTATTGGCCAAGAAAATAAATTATATTGAACTTTTAGTTTCATTTTATTTCTAGCAATATGTTACAAGTTGTGAATGTTACAGAGGAACATGTAATGTTGCCTACACAAAGAAAATGTGTACATAATTTTGTTGTAGCAACTATTCGTTCGGTTTCTTTAATTAAATTTTTAGGTTGTGAACATAAAATCCTATCAATAAAATTTTCAGTAAATGACATTATTTTTTTTTTTTTTGTTCTTATCAGCATTTCTAACGATACAATTAAATGGTTCAATTATTACACGTGACCCATTCGATTTAAAGCAAATTTAATTCTCACAGTTGTTTTCTCTGAATATAAAAAGATCGAAAACGTTTCGTTTAATTCTCTGTATTTTTTCTTTGTTAAAAATAAAATATTTAAAGCATTTTGTTGTGGTTCCACATCATATTGTTTGCACTGAGTAATATTATTGAAAAGATCGTAAAAAATGTAAGTGTATACAGGTATCCCTCCTATAACATTACCGTCATAACACAGTTCGAGATTAGTTATTAAATGAACTCTAATACTTTGTATTTACAGTTGACTGTTTTTACTTCTAAATTTATAGTTTAAGCGGCCAGTAATAGTGGTTTAAAATGGTTTTACATGGCGTGTGTTTGTCATATGACTTGTCAGTTTGATAACCCATATGTAATTTCATGTGTTTGTCAAAATAGACATTTTACATACGGTTTATAATTTTTGCTTTCAAACGTACATGTGTAATTACATCTGACATAACCTACAATATATATTTTTTCCGCCACACAGTTTTGTATTGCCAACCACAGCTGATGCAAAGATGGAAACGTAGTGCTTTTGCCACGCTTTTAGTGCTTTTGGTACCACAAAAAAACCTAAAATAACAAAATATCAAGTTGGCATTACAGGATGTCAGATGCTTTGTCACATCAAAATGGAACACGTTCTGTCATATGTCATATGTATTGTACACATGGAAAACACACATGTTATGTTTCAAAAGGTTTACATGATGTGTTTAGAATTTACACATGGAAAAGTGATAAGTCATATGAGAAATACACGCCGTGTAAAAGAACTTTTACAGTGTGGCCAGTTTGGCATTTTTGCAGCTAAATTTATTATTATATTTTTCAATTTATCCGCAACTTATTACTTATTTAGTATTTTTGGTATTATTTAATTTAAAAAAATACAATAATTTTGGTTCATGTTGATTATACGGAATTACTACAAATTATGATCAGTAGTGCAATTCACTAACTTTTAACGATCTAACACTTGTTAAATATATCAACATGTTTTTTGCTTGCACTAAGGCATTTGCGATTCACTAACCTATGGTTAACTTATGAAAAATACAAAAAAGAATAAATGGCAATGCTGCTAAACAAAATAGCGAAAAGAACAAAGAGGAATGAAAAATAATAAACGAAATATACAAAACTTTCCACAAAACTGCTTCATTTTTTGTTCTTTTTTAAATTTATTTCTAAAAAATTGTTTAAATTCATTTATATAAGGTAGGTAAAATACATATGTATGTTTTTTAATTATAAATATTAATAATTTACCCCCATATTTATAAAAAATAAAACTTATTTGAAATTTATTTTAATATAACTTTTATATGAAACATTAGTTCTAAAATAGATTACAAATATTTTTTATAAATATGGGGGTTAGAATATTTTACATTATACATCTAATGGCCGATCAAAAGATAATTTTGATATTTTGATAAAGTAAACGACACAAAAATAGTTGCAGTTAAATTAACAATACTCGACTTGTTAAGAAAAACAGCTGATTTATAACAACATCAAATGTTATTAAAAAGCATTTCTGAATAGCAAAGTCTTTCGTTTTGTTGTTAAATTTTTTTAACGAGTCAAGAATCGTTAAAATTGAATATCAAAAATTGAAAATCGCACTACAGAGCGTAGAGCAGTTAGTCGCCGCCGAATTCTTCGGCTAATATCGGCTAAAATTTTAGCTGGTTTCATCAGCAAAGCTGGTTTTTTTTATTTAATTTGATATTATTTATTTTAAAACTTGATGATTTTAAAATAAATTGCACCATTAAAACCCCATTATTTAGTGATTTTATAAACTTGAAGTGGTTTACAGAACAGAGTAAAATCACATGAGAGATTTAAAAACGATTTAAACATGAAATGTGATTTTGAGAAATTTCTAGTTTTCATATATATATACATATGGTTTTCTTACCACTGAGTATAATTTTGACATAGCCTAGCGCCCTCATTGTACAATATAAGTATTATTTATAGAACATGGACCCATGTTCTAACTCCTAAATTAAAAAGCCGACTAAAAGCCGAATGCATATCAAATAGCAGCGAAGTAAATATAACCGTCTAAGGCAGAATTTAACTTACAAATTCGGCAATTTTTTTGTACAAACATATCGCACCCAGGGAGAGATTAAACTCCCTGGGGCACTAATTGTCTTTGTAATCTACCGTTTTACGCCTTTGACGCAGTGTTTCGGGTAATATGGGGGAAACAAACGTCGGGATACACGTGCTGCATGTGGTTTCCGACAGCAATGTGGTAATGTTTGCAGGGATGGTGTACGGTTAGTGAAGTATGCTGTTGAACTCTCAACAGAAATCACCAATAGTGTCAGGAGTTTGATGGTCTCCAAAACAAGGGGTTAGAACATGGGTCCAGGCTTTCCATGTTCTATAAATTTCTTCTTATTTTAAAATACTTGTATTGTGCAATGAGGTGGCTAGGCTATGCCAAAATTTTACTTAGTGGTAAACCCACCATGAGGTTCGGCCATCATGGCAAGTACTGACGTTAAATCTTAATCAGACACCGCACCCTTAATGCGAAATAGTCATATGTATAAAAAGTAAAATTTTCTTAAATCCCTCATGTTATTTTAACCTTTTGTGTAAATCACTTAATACAGTGGGGCCGGTTTTAAGTTTATAAAATCATTGGATAATGGTGTTTTGATGATGCAATAAATTTTAAAATTATCAAGTTTTAAAATAAAAAATATATATAAAATTAAATAAAAAAACCAGTTTAGCTGATGAAGTCGGCTAAAATTTTTAGCCGATATTAGCCGAACACTTCGACGGCGGCAAATACCCGGCTATTAGCTAATCGGCTTCGGGCTCTGGTTTCTATTTGAGACCAACGATATGGAATTGCAAGCTTTAAAGTAAACTTTAAATTGAACCGCTTAAATCTACAAACGATCTATTCTGCGTTAAAAGTTTGTATAAACAAAATATTTGTCCTTTTATAGAAAAAAAAAAGTTTTTATATCTAAATCCTAAAAACGTTTTAATTTAAGACTTATTTTCTATACATATAATAAAATAGTAACTCATTTCCATCTGTCTATCTGCTTTTTTTACGTTCGCATCACGTAAAAACTACTGGATGGATGTTAACAAAATTTTGTGAGGATATACCTAAGTATCGTGATCCCAATATAGGATACTTTTTTCCGCAAAAATATCTTATTTCCAAGAGAAAGTGGAGAAAAATCAGTGAAAGTACGCATTTGAATTAACCAGATATGCATACTTTATTTTTTATAAAGAAAAAATACATAAACTGATATGCAGCATATTTCTTTCAAAGCAAAATCGAACAAAATATCGAAAGAACGCTGAATAAGTGGCGGGCACAGCTAGTTGATAAATAAAGCTTAGATTTTTATGGCACTTTTTACCAATTTTTGTCTTTTAATCAGTTTTGTTTCATTCAAATGATATACATACATATTTTTTGAAAAGAAATACTTTATAATGATGATATTATTCAAAATACAAATTTAGAATTTTAACATTATTTTTTAGCATATTGGATTTTTTTTTGGAATTAATTTAAATCAGATTTAGCTGCAACGTATTGTTAGACCTGGGCACACTGGTGGTCTTACAATTAAACTGTTAACTGTTATAACCATAAACGAATTTTATAATAAACTAGCTGTGCACGCTCGTTGTTCGATTTTGTAAGTAACAGCAAATTTATAAACTTTTTAAGACTTTTTTATAGTGCTTCAGTTATTTTTCATGTATTTGCTTTATACAGAGGTGGCCATCTAAAATTCATATATAAATTCTAAAATTATTGTAGAGTTCTGTAAATAATGTTTAAAATATCCGGCTAAAATAAAGGTGCTGTCAAGTTTGCCGTACCTTTAAATGGACAAAATAGCGTACTTTCACCACTTTTTCTCTATTTTTTTTTTTTGGAAATGAGATATTTTCGCTATATATATTTTTCAAGGTATCTCCTCAAACATTTTTATTAAAATACATCCAGTAGTTTTTACGTGATGCGAACACAGATAGACGAACGGAGAGACAAAAATTCCAAAAATTGCGGTATTGTATTCCATTCCGAATACTAAGTGCACCAGCAATAAAATTTTCAAAAAATATTTCATGTACAGTTTTATTATATGTATATGCATATATAAAATAAATTATTCTAGCGCTAACGTATTGATTCCAATATAATATTAATTGTATTCTTTCGCTTAAAATTATTTCTTTGTAAATATAGATAAATCTTTTATACATCTGTACACATAATAAAATAGTAACCCATTTCCGTCTGTCTATCTATCTGTCTGCTTATCTTTTACGTTCGCACCACGTAAAAACTACTGGATGGATTTTAACAAAATTTTGTGAGGGGGTACCATAGTATCCTGATTCCAATAAGCTATTTTTTCCACAAAAATATAGTGAAAGTACGCAGTTATTTTAGTTTTTTTTTTTTTTTTCATAAATTGTTTATTGTATCTTCAATATTTTTGAACTAACAATAATTACTCATATCTTAAGTCTAAAATAAAAATATACTTTTTAAGTCCAGCCAGTGCTAGACAAAAATAATGTTTGTTTCACGGATTTTGCAATCATTTGCGGGTCATCCCTCTAATGTACGGCCAAGAAAAGCAGTATCTCTTCATTTTAGTCGAATGTAACCAGGTTCGTTCAGCATGTTACGCGCTAAAGGGTTTGGATGAGATTCAAGCCTCTTTAGATATGTGACTGCATGTTTCGCTATTTCTGCTTTAACTGATGGCATGTTTAGGTCTTTGTGGATGTTCGAATTTTTTATATACCAGGGAGCAGATGTAATCATACGTAGTATCTTATTTTGGCGCCTTTGTATTTATGTATTTACTTTACTATTTTAGTAGTAAAGTAAATACCTAACCCATAACTGAAGCACTAACCACTAACAGATGACGCTGTTTTATTAAGTAAATACATAACCATAACTGAAGCATAGTTTAAGGCGTCACTAAAATATTAAGGGTTTTTGGTTTGGATTGCTTTCAAAGTAAAATCGAACAAAATATTGCAAGGACGCTCACGAGTGGCGGGCACAGCTAGTATTCAAAAATCACAATTTGTTTTTATTCTTTAGAACATACGGTGTTGTTTTAGAACATAATTACATTTGCCAAAAAAAAGAATGCCATTTTACAAGGTTTAAGCGGCCACCGAAAAATATCAGCTGACTTTAATATTGGATGAAATTAAGTATCAGATTAGATTGTTAAAAAATTACATTCAGTTTAATTTGTTGCCTAAAAAGGGGCTCTAAGAGATCAATGTTCGATAAAAATGGATTTTAGTTTTATGAAATGAGAAAAGATGTTAGTTTTACGAGGACAAAGTTCAATAGTAAATTGTTTCTATTATTTTTCCCACTTTTCTTTAAAAATTGATCACCTAATTTGTATAAAAAAATATTCTTGTACAACTATATTAGGTGTTAGAGAGAATAAACGAACTTAAGCCTTACTTCAGCAATTCATTTATATGTGAATTAATAGTTCGACTAATAAAATTAAATATTCAGTAATTGTTTTTATTTATTTATTTATTTATTTATTTAATATTACCATATAATTACAAGTTATATTCTAATTTAGATTATCCGAAGCTTTTATGAAAAATTTTGGTAAAGTTTATAGAGAAGGGTGTACTATATTCAAGACGGCCCACATTGAACGGTCCCCATATTAAAACTGGAAAAAAATCGAAGGAGTTATGGTAGCTTAATTAAATTTTTGGCACATACATATCTCTCTTGGCCTACTATTTTCAAAAATGAATTAACATTTTTAGAAATCCTTGTATTTTTCCGGGGACAATTAAATACCCAAATTTCCCCCATTTCAGTAATTATTATTTTTTGAATTATAATCTATCTATCTATTTTACATACAAAATCATAAAGCGTGATAGTTTTTTTTTATAAAATATAACCAATCTCTAGTTATTTAGGGTTGCCGTATACCTTTTTTGAATATAACATTATTTTAAATATTTTAGTTTTTTATTTTTTAAACTTTTGAACATACTCATAACCATTGGTATTCAAATAACATTATATGAATAGGGTTACCAAATGGACAACATTAAATATTTTAAAATTAAATTATTTTTTAAGATAAAAAACATATTTATATAAAGATTAATAATAAAGTTACAAACAAATTCAAATAACATAACAATTGTAAACAATTTCTTAATCACTAGAATAAGTTTCTGAGTCTGAATCGGTGTTAATAGATTAATTTACTATTATGTAATTACTAATTTATTGATCATTGTTGAAAGAGCTGCTTGTATTTATTGTATTTCTATTAGATGAAATTAATGGATCAGAAGAAATTGGGAGTTTATTCATTAACTCTTTATTACAATTTTCTCTGCTATTTTTTCGAGTGTACTGAAGTCTGTTCTTTCTTAAATGTTTTGTGAAGGCATTCTAAAGTATTCGCCCGTGCACCCACCTTGTACTAGTTCGACCTAGTTTAAAGTAAAGCCCATTATTATCATACATTTTCAAATATTAAAAATATCAACTGTAATTTTAATAAAAATATCAAATATGGATGATTTTTACAATCATTATATTTCAAAAGTTGGCATAGAACACACCTAAATATTTGTATACATATTTTAGTATATATAACAGAAAATAAAATTATTTATGCATAAAAGTAGTTTTTTGATGCGCCTATTTTTTCTGGTCCATCGAAGCTGACTATTTTTTTTTTTTTTTTTTTTGTAAGTGCATATTTTGGCTAAAAACTTCACAATTTTTTTTACAGTGTTGTTATAAATATTTGAATTTTAGGATTTTTTCATTGTTTCTGCTACATTTCTGAATAAAACAAATATAATTGCATGCATTTTTATTGAAAAATGAATTTTTGATATTTATTTTTCCCAACCCATTTTTTTGTTACTTAAAAATTATCAAAATAGTTCGACATTAAAGCCGTGTAACTTTTTATAGATGTAACGCACATGAAAAACCAAATCACCTCTGGAATCGAAAGTTTTTTTTTTTGATTTTTTTCCACTAGACAGTTTACTGTGCGGCCGGCCATAGTTTCCTTAAAAGAATATACATATGTATATACATACATATATCCTAAAATATATTATTGTTATTGAGTTAATTTATGACCTTTTCTGTAAATTAATTTTTCAATGTTTCTTATTACTTTGTTATCAATCAATAATCTTGTTATTTTTATTAATTTTAGGTTGAACTAGAAAAACTTAACACAGCAACAGACAATATTAACAAATATGAAGTAGAACTGGATGTAAGTATTGATTTTCTGTGCTTTTAATTAATTGATGGTTTCTCTAGCGAGAATAAAATAAATTGCATTGAAATTAAATTATATATATTTAAAAAAAAAAATTGTAATTTAATTTTCTTTTATCCTTTGAAATAAACGCATTGGTGGCATACAGGAAGCAAAATGTGAATTCAAACGTATTTTAGCTGAAAGCGTGGTTAGAATAAAACAGTCTGCACACAAACTAGGAAATTCTATAGAGGCTGCAAAGCCTTATTATGAATCACGAATATATGCAGCACAGGTGAGTACATATGGTAGGGATATAAGAGGCCAATAACAAAGAAAGAAAATATAAAGTAAAAATATTATAAAAAGTTATTTTTATTTTATTTAATTTAATAAATATAATGCAGAAGAAGCATGTGTTTTCATCACACTATAATATAACAAGTATGGCTGACTTCCAAAATGTATCAATAAAAAGTTTGTATACATTTCTACTACCGTATTAAAATCATGTACATACGCAAAGTTTCGCAACAATGCATCAACTGATGCCCTGATTGCTTGTTTGCTGCGTTACTAACACTTGTCGACGGCGTTTTAAAAGGGTATGCATTGTCAATGTTTTGTACTGAGGCGTTATGAAACACTAGACTTTGTTCGAAACCAAAGCAATTGACGTTTTGGAAGTCATCCTATTATTACTTCTTTTAATAGATCGATGGACTACTATTTTTAGCCACCCTCTCTCTGGTAACACAAAGCCTTATTCTTTCCTTGTTTTTTCTTTCAACGTGACCTTATTTATCAAAATGTTGCTTTTCACATATGAAAGCAACATTTGCTAATCGCATTGATTCAGTAAAAGAACTTGTTGGATATTAAGGTCAAGAAACAAAACATGGATGATGCGCTCGATTACGATTTCGTACCAATCTTTGAATGAGGTCGTACTACCAGAGTCAAAATTAATGGTCCCAAGTCTTAATGCACAGACGTGAGTTTTAAAATTATGTTTTATCTGTTAAAATGGATGACATAAGTATTAAGGAATCGGAAGCTCCTAATGTACTTGGCATAAAAATCCAGTACGATATTTGACGGACTAAGCTAATGTTTCTCTCTAAAGAAGCTTTCAATTGCCTCAGTTTTTTAAACAATATAAGATACACTTCGCTTCATATAATCTTCTTACTATTCATATAATTTTCTTACTATAGGTATAGTAAAGCATAAAATGGAATACAACTTCCATGCATCGCCATCAAAGTCTATTTTGGAGCTGAATAGCATCCCTAAAAAGTAAATTTCTTTAATTTTTCAAACTAAGATGTTTTTTCCACGATATATAAAGAAACATTTTCAATTCTATAGATTTACTGCAATATCGTTAGTATAAGGGAAATTGGTCTAATGGCACCAGAAAACTTCTCCTAAGAACCACAAGTTTTTGTATACAAACACTATCTGCGAAGCTTCTGGCATGGCTTTAGAAAATCAGATTGATAGACTAGCTAGGAACAATTAATTTTTAACCGACCGTGTCGTTTGTAGAATTAACTACCCACAGAGAAATATTCAAATGGAATGTTTACAAACCTTACTCCTTCTCTCTTCCATTGCATAAGCAAATTTCCTACTTTCGACACAATACATTTTATGAGTAGCAGTCATAACCTGAGAGCTGGTCCAAATAAAGCCAAGCACTTAATGTTATATGACCAATGCAGTATATTTATATTTAGATCTTTATGTTCGAGTTTTTAAACCAGCAAGTAACTGTTATCGTTCGTAGAATCTTTTGAAACTAAGGCCGTGCCCATTAACCGAATTCCATAACAACATATTGAAGTTTACAATCTAAGCTTAACCTTTGCTTCTGAACAATGACAAAAGATCATCGAGAAAAATGGACAGAACATAACAAAGGAATGGTTAAGCAAAAATTTAAAATTTTTCTTTTTACCTTTTTGTTTTTGGCAATTTTTTATTTATAGTATCTTCAATATAATTGAACTATCAATAATTACTCATATCTTAAGTCTAAAAATAAAAATATACATGTTAAGTCCAACCAGTGCTGGACAAAAAAAAATTTATGTTTCACGGTTACTGTAATTTGCGGGTTATCCCTCTGATGTACGGATGTGAGAAGCAGTGTCCCTCCTTCTTAGTCGAATGTAACCAGGTTCATTTAGTATGTTACGGTCCAGTGGATTAGGATGAGTTTCAAGCTTCTTTAAAAAGTTTCGCTATTTCCGCTTTAACTGATGGCACGTTTATATCTTTATGGATGTTCGAGCTTTTTATATACCAAGGAGCAGATGTAATTATACGAAGAATCTTATTTTGGCGCCTTTGAATATTTTCTACGTTGGTAGCTGAGGCAGTGCCCCATAATTGAATGCCATAACACCATATTGGTTTTAGAATTGACTTGTATAATAAAAGTTTGCAATCTAAAGCTAGAGTACAATTTCTGCCAATAAGCCATTTTAGTTGGACTGCTTTTAACTTCATTTCTGTTAACTTTGTTTCAATGTGGCGTTTCCATATAAGGCGCCGGTCAAGATATGTGCCGAGATATTTGACGTCTGAAAGCTGGGGTATCGTTTGGTTATTTATCCGAATAGGGGGGCAAGATTCTCTATGCAGTGTGAAAGTTATGTGAGTACATTTTTGTTTATTCACTTTTATACTCCATTTCTTCAACCATTTTTCTGTCGATGTGTGAACTCGGTTACTAGTTGGCATGTCTGAAGTATACAATAAGTATAAAAAGGGCCCTTTTTCTTTTTATATGAAATCCACAATCGCCCAGTTTTAACAGCTAAACCTAAACAAACGCGTAAGGCGTAACGACGTCTAGCGCCTAGCTTTGAATAAACCTAAATAAGAGAGCAACGCTTTGTAATAAACAGAAATGTTAGTATATTTTGTTTAGTAAAATCTAATAAATTTAAACGCCAAATAGAGATAAAATCGCTAGATAAAGCAGAAAGTACTTAAAATGGCACCGAACTTCCCTACTTAACGCTCTGTCAAAATTAAATTTTCCAATTACTAAGCGTTGACGCCTCTATTTAACAAAAACAGTTTGTTTGCACCCAACTTCCCTACCTAACGCTCTGTCAAAATTAAATTTTTCAATTATCAAGCTTTGACGCCGCTATTTAGGTTTGCTTTATACATTTTGTATATATACGAGAATTTCTGACAGTTATTTTACACCTTAAGCGCTTGTTCAGGTTTAGCTGTAAATGAGCAGGAAACTTTCAAATGTTTGCTTTGCACGACAGGCTTTTGGTAGCACGTTTTATCTGCCCCTTAAGCTTAATTTTTTTAAGCATTCCTCTTTGGCAATTATCACATTTTTAATGTCTAATTATAAACATTGATTTAAAGCACCATTATAAATTATTTACTTATTATTTTGTTTTTTTTTTTAGCTTGCTAAAGAGACTCAACAGGCAGCATCAAATTATGAGAAGGCAAAGTCTATACACGCAGCTGCCAAGGAAATGGTTTATCTGGCAGAACAGGGTTTGGGTGAAAAATCTACATTGGACACAGCATGTCAGGAGATGTTAAGTCATGCAGCTAGTAAGTGTTATAATTACATGATATTTTTAATGGCATTACTTAATGTTGCTTTTCTTGCTCCAACACATTTTTCAAGGCAAAGTAAATCAATCACAACTAGAGGTTACTGATGCTCGTAATTCATTAAAAATGTGTCAATTGAAGTTAGAAGTAGCAAATAACCGTGTGGGTAAATTGCAGGGTCAATTACGCCAAGCAATAAAAGCATCAAGGTAACAATTACACTGAAAGCAAAATATACTTTTATTCAAAAAACTTTTCCTTTTTTAACCGACTTCAAAAAAAGAAGGAGGTTATCAATTCGTCTGAATGTTGCTTTTTTATGTTTATGCCTGCAGAACTCAGTCGTTTCTGAACCGATTTTAAAAATTTTTTCTTTATTAGAAAGGATATGCTTACAGATTGGTCCCATTTTAAAAGAAGTTTAGAATTTTGAAAATTAATGGGTGTCCCTATACAACATACATTTTTTACGAGTATTATGAACCGTAAAGGGCACATTTTAAATTTTTAAAATACTGGGTATCACACTAGCTGCCAATAACAGAAATTAATACAAAAATAAACTTAACAATTAAAGAGTGTCCCCAATCTGACGTTAATTTAAATATATGGCCCTATCTTTGAACCATTGCAGACAATTGAAAATTGGACAGAATGTCCAATATTTATAATTAGAAATTAAATATTTATAATTAGAAATTAAAGGGTGTCCCAATAATTGATGTACAGATATGGCAAAACTTTTGAACCGTAGCAGAGAGATAGTTGAAATTTACAAAGAACCTGTATATCTAAGTCCGCTATAACATTAAGTATATAATTTAAATTTGGAAACTAAAGGGTATCCCCATATTTTATGTAATTTGACCTATCTGGCCCTATCTTTTGAACCGTTATAGACAAACACTTGAAATTTAGACAGAATCTCCACTACTATGTGCGGTATAATAACATCTATAAATATATAAAATTATAAATTAAAGGTTGTCTCAATAGATGATGTAAATTGATGCATATGGCCAAACTTTTGAACCGTTATAGACAGACAGTTGAAATTTACAAAGAATCTGTCCTTTAAAATAATTGTTTAGTTTAAAATTGTGCATTAAAGGGTGTCCCAATAAGTTTTATTATTTAACCTATATGGTCCTATCTTTTTTATTACTGTGTCAGTAAAAAGTGTAAAAAAATAAAGGTTGTCCTGGTATCTGACGTAATTTGTCGTATATCGCTTTATATCCTGAAACGTTATGGATAGACATTTGAATATACAGAACTCATATTACTATGTCCGTTAGAGCAACAAGCATATAATTATTTGATTTGGGTACTTGTTCTTACAGATTACTTCCTTTTAAATTTTTAGTTTAGAATTGATGCCCATATCTGTTTTGAAGTCGGTTTTTTTTTTGCAAGAATTATTAAGGAAATTAGTTTGAAATATTATTAAATTTAATTATTATTAAATTTTTTAAATAATTTAATAATTTTTAAAACCAATCTGTCGAATCCTCTCGAATTTGTATAAAACTAGATCGATAACGATTGCCGTAATTCCAATAAGAAAAATTACGAATAATTTTACTCAATAACGAATATAATAATTCTGTCCCATGACTTGATTTTTTGCGGTTAGAGAAAACAGGCTAAAGTTATCCTGTCGCACTATCCTCGATAAAAATATCACGATTTTTTCCGATTACATACATATATGTAAGTATGTAAGTATAGTTACCGACAGCTTTCTAGCTGTAGTGGAAATGCGTATGAGTGAGTCAGGGAGTCATTAGGTTAATGACTTCATACTAACCAAATATGCAATTTCTTTCCCCCAACAAATAAATTGCATTTTTATTATAAAACGTTATGGGTAATTAGCATATTAAATAATAATTATTTAAATTTCCCAAAAATTTTATTAATGCAATTTTTATTTTATTTTATAGAGTAGCTCGTATTTCCTGTCTTTACGTTTAAGCTTTCATTAATAATAACAATATTAATCAGCAATTACAATCCTATGGACCAATGCTTCTGCAACTGTTGCTCTCAACTTCTCTCTTTTTAAAGCTTAGTAGTTTGTCAGTCATCCTTGTTTTCTATTGCCTTTAAAAATGTTCTTCACTGTCACATTATTTTCCATACGCAATATATCGTCGCGTTTCTACTTAAACCAAAAAAAGGTTGAATTGTGTGCAAAACCCTGAACTTGGGCTGGAGCACTACCTTGCGCACCAATTAATAAAATTATTAACATTTAAAAACACTAATTTTAAATATTTATGTTTATATTTTACAATAAAGTTTTTAGTTGTTTTAATTTATTTATTTTTTATTTGATTGTTTTTTTATATTTTAGTTTAAATATTAGACGAAATTTACTTTTAATTAATTTATTGGCTTCTCAACATGATTTGAATAATTTGTAAGTAATTTATTTAAACAACCTAAGCAATTCTAAAAATAAATATTTTAACATTACTAAACGATATAACGCATTTTTCAGGCCTTATTACGAAACCCGAGCCAATTACAATGGTATATTGAAAGCACAAAAAGAGAAAATTAATAGTCTAGAGAGCAGAGTAGCCGAAGCTAAAATGACTTATAATGAAGCTTTAAAAAATCTAGAACGAATTTCTGAAGAAATTCATCGCCAGCGTCAGCAGAAGCAAAAGGATTTAATGAATTATGAAAGTATGTTAAGACAAGTGGAAGTTGATAATGCCTCTTCAAACTATTCCTCGCCAATGGGAAGTAGTAGTTACTCACAATTTCCATGCGATATAGATACATCGGATGAATACCTTGAGATGCCCGATAAATTGTCTACAAGTTCAAGTCCTATACGCCAAAAATATCCGGATGAACATGAATGTCCACATTTGCTGCATGATTTCGATGCGATCTTAACGTTTCCACAAAAAATCGCCAGCGGAATGCATAAGTCGGCAAGTACTAGTAACACAAGTGATAATCTGTTTGCCCAGGCACAAATGCATGGACCATACGAGATTAAATCCTCCATGGGTAGTGGACAAAATCTTACAAACGATAATAGTTCTAGCACGGGTAAAGGTGGTAGTGGTAGTGGTGGTGGGTGTGGTGGTGGTGGCAGAAGTGGTAGAAGTGGTATGGGAGAAAGTGATGATAATGATATAGAACAGTGGACCGAAATACGTTTATCGCATTCGGAAAGTACCAGCTCTAGCTATTCGAACCAAAGTTTACTTCACGATCATGCAGATGGTCAAGCCGAAGATGCTCAATCCCACCACTCTTCATCATCTTCGTCAGACGAACCTAAACGTAAAGTAACCTGTACTACGATATTTCAAGAAGAACAATTGGGTAAAAAGCAAACATTGACCCAATGGCTATCACGCTCCAATAGCCTTAAAGTCAGCGGTCGCCGCCAATCACTAGATCTCCTTATCGATGCCAGTGACAAAGTTAAAGATGTATTTTCGTTTGGATTCCAAAAAGTCGGTCGTACCTTAGAACGTCGCAATAGTGAGTCCGAAATGAATAGTGAAAGTAGTAATGGCTCCACAAATGTAACTATTGGTGGTAGTGTAATGGGTAGTAATAGTGGTGGTGGTGGAGGCAATATCTCCACATCTTCAACCTCATCAACTAGTGATTTCCTATTTTTCACAAGGTCAGTAGACCCATCAACAACCACGCATGATTATACAAATAATAAAAATCAAAAAAGCACTTTCACAAACTCTAGTATTTCTAACAATCATACTAATAGTCATAGTAGAGCTTTGCACAAAAAGACTGGATTATTTGGCGCTTTACAATATCACTTTACAAAATTAAAATAATTATTTCAAGAACAATAATTTGAACAGTATTCAAACCAAGTATTTTTTGCAATATATTCTATTTGTTTACACTAACACCACCTATATACTCGTATTTATACTATATAAGATATGAAACTACTCGTATATCAAAAAATTTTATTCACTTTATGAATGTACTTCTTTTTACAAAGGCAAGTACTTATAATTGGCTTCTGTAGTTATTTATATATTTTATATATTTTAAAATATTTCTAATTTTTTAAAGCTTTTAAATACTATTACATACTAACATATTTTTAAATCAGTCTTTACCATTTTAAAACTATAAACAATATGTGACCGCGCACAAAGAAATGGAACAAATGGTATATTTTTTTTTTTTAATCGGGGTAAAATTTAGTGGAGAATCGAATGGTAGTAATCCCGCCGATGCAAATTTATGTCGAAAATTTGGGTTTTCTGCATGGAAGACGAGGCAAAAAAAAACAAAAGATTTTTTAAAACTTTGAAGGGTTTCAGTGAACCATTTTAAAGGGTTACCTATTTTTTAATTGGGTAAAATTTTGTGAGATATCGAATAGAAATGTTTCTGAGGTTGAAAAACATGTTTTTCAGTGTTGAAAATTAAAAAGCGGTTACAATCGGTAATTTCTGAGTCATAACAAATATGTTAACAGCTTTTGCACCCGTTAAAAAACGTTAAAAAAATAGGGTAAACCTTAAACGGCATTCCTGTAAAATTTATTTATTTTCCCTTGAGCTCCCTTTCTATTTGCGCGGTCACATACACGTACATATTTCGCCAATTCTCATATATCTGCATGTTTCTTATTGTTGTGGTATCAGTTCTGATATTAACTTTGAATCAAATTATTAAATATGTAAGTGAGTTATAATCGAGACATGAGATGTACACTAGTACATCTTATGCCTTTTTGCTAAAATTTCATATAAAATTTATTTAATTAATTTTTTAGTTTAATAATTTTTCTTACACTAATAAACATTTCTAATTTCATAGGTCCAACCCTGGCTACAGCTAAATCAATTGCAACATTCTTTATTTATGGTCAGGAATTTTATTATTTACTTTGATAACCCTATTATGTATAAGTAATAGGTAATTTAGTTACAAGGCCTTTTTCCTGAACTACAGCGTTTGAACATTTTTTAATCGCCTCTATCAGTTTTCGGCAGATATATTTTTCCATTTTTTCTAGTGAAAAATTGTAAGGTCTTTTTGGTAATTAAAAGACTCTTTAATTATTCTTCCAAATAACTCCAAGCATACTCTATCGGATTAAGATCCGATGACTTTGGTAGATTATTTGATGGACATTGTAGTGCAACCAGCTCCTAACATTGATAGTCTTTTGCTTATGAAATAGGTAAGATTTTTTTTAAAATAATTGTTAATAAGTTAGCAACAAAACTTCAAGGAATAAAATTTTTGATTTGTCCCCTTGTTGAGCTACTGTACGAGTATATACATACATATGTATGTTTTTTCATTACCCATCTTAGTAGAATATGGTTTTAACAAAGCAAATACTTTTCTTTCTGTCGTTGCCTAGAAACAACGTTTGTTTTTTTTTTACTTAATGCCAAATTTTGGTACAATTGATCCGTATTTGGTACAATTTTATCATTGGAGCGGTACAATTGAAACATTGTCAGATCCCAACACTGGTGTATACACTGCCGAGCAATAGTGTCATTTTTGTACTGGGGTAGAAAAGCCACCTTAATCATTACAGATAAACGGAACGCTTTTCAAAATTTTGAGAAATAGCGTGTTCCTTACGTAAATCTCTCTAGTAAAAGTTTTAGTCATCCGGAACGTCAAGTTAAATTTTTTTTTTATCGAAAAAAAAATGTTCTGCTTATAAAGATTTGTAAAGTATTTGACAAAGAATACAAACCTGTACTTTATTTATTCTTATTCGTATTCATATTGTTTTTTTCCCAATTTCAAAATGCGCCTTTTTTTACTAAACGTGCAACCATGGCGCATTATTTTTCACGGTAACTGTTATTTGTGGGTTATCCCTCTGATGTACGGATAAGAGAAGCAGTGTCCCTCCTTCTTAGTCGAATGTAACCAGGTTCATTTAGTATGTTACGGGCCAGTGGATTCGTATGAGATTCAAGCTTCTTTAATTATCTTATGGCAAGTTTCGCTATTTCTGCTTTAACTGATGGCACGTTTAGATCTTTATTGATGTTCGAGTGTTTTATATACATACCAGGAGCAGATGTAATCATACGTAGAATTTTATTTTGGCGCCTTTGTATTTTTTCTACATTGTTAGCTGAGGCAATGCCCCATAATTGAATGCCATAACACCAAATTGGTTTTATAATTGACTCGTACAATAAAAGGTTGCAATCTAAAGCGAGAGTAGAATTTCTGCCAATAAGCCAATTTAGTTGGACGGCTTTTAACTTCATTTGTGTTAATTTGTATTCTATATGGCTTTACCAAGTAAGGTGCCGGTCAAGATGTATGCTGAGATATTTTACGTCTGAAACCTGTGGTACCGTTTGGTTATTTATGAGAATAGGGGGGCACGATTCCATACGCAGTGTGAAAGTTATATGAGTACATTTTTTTTCATTCACTTTTATTCTCCATTTCTTCAACCATTTTTCTAAATTGAATATGTGGTCTTGTAAATATTGTGATGCTACTTCGGGTCTTTCGTGAATGCTCAAAAAAGCTGTGTCGTCAGCAAATGTCGATGTGTGGACTCGGTTACTAGTTGGCATATCTGAAGTATACACTAAGTATAAAAAGGAACCCAATATACTACCTTGGGTAACTCCGGCTTCGATTGGTTGGAGTGAACTAAAAAAATCTCCTTCTTTCACAATAAATGTTCATTCGGTTAAATAACTAACTAGCAGCTTATATAGGTTTTTTGGCAAATTCAGTTTTAGCTTATATATTAGACCGCCATGCCATACCTTATCGAATGCTTGCGAAACGTTGATAAAAAGCGCAGAGCATTATTTTCTCTCTTCAAATGTCTTCTTAACAACATTGACTAACCTGTGCTATGTTTTGTTTTATGTACTATATGCTATGTACTATGTTTTTTCCCGAATTGATGGTTTGGAATACATCCTTTGACGCTCTAACAACAAACCTAATTAAGAGCATGAACAATAATGTTTTGTCATGAACATATATGTTTTGGAACGCAAAATAAAAGATAAAATCGCTAGATAAAGCAGTAAGTAACTAACAATGACAGTATTTTTTCAGCCAACTTCACTACTTAACGCTCTGTCAAAATCAAATTTTCAATTTCTAAAAGTAACTATTCATTTGCAATAACTGACATTATACAATAAAATTGCCTATGTACTTGGGACACTCACTGCGGCAGGAGTTATGCACAGCGAGTGTATGGTGAACGAAATCATCATTTTTTTAATGGCTCTCTTATGAACGGTAGAGCAGTAACAGATGTATACTCAGCAGAATTGCTTGGCCTGCTTCATGCTGGAAAGTCGTTAAGATATGTTCTCATTGCACTTGACAACTAGTTGGTTATAAAACGCGTGAAGCAGGTGAACGTGTACTCCAAACTAGTACTGGAATGTGTTTTAAGAGTTAAGAGATGTGCGATTCCATTAGTGTGGGATAAAGGGAATGAAGCAGCAGACCTACTAGCAAAAGAAGAATTTGCTGTAAATATCTGGGGGCAATAACACATAGAAGCCCTGGGGATTGCCCTAATATGAGAGAAGGTTCCACAATGCGTCACCTCGTTAAACCTGAAAAGGTGTAGGGAGGCCACTGCGTGTAGGCAGGCTCGAATGGTGCTCAAAAAGCCCTCAAAGAGCAGGTAGTCTAGTAAGGTGCTCAAATAAAATAAAAGTACCTTAAACTGGATAACCTTATTAGTGACAGGTAGAGGAAACTTCAAGTATCATCTATCCAAGATGGCAATTGAAAAGGATGATACTTGCAGACTGTGCAAGAGGCAGAAACGGCAGCTCTCATTGTGTGTGAATGTCCAGCACTGCCTAGCGTAAGACTTAGGACCACTGGCAAAAACTTGTTTAATGCGGATGCCATGAGGAACCTGAGCCTTCGAAAAATACCAGCAATTACTAGAGACTCCGTGATGAGAAAGAAAGCCGACAGTTACCAGTCGATAGTCTGAAATCACTAAAGTCAAGAGTAAAGGCTAGTGGTAGCTCGTGAATCACTGAAAGTAAGGTTGCCCATTAAGGAAGGGGTCTTCTTCGATATTTCCCCTACATTAACAAATGCCCAATATATGAGGTGATTTTGACTCTTTAAATTTGTCTACTCAACCAGCTAGTATACAAATTTGATATTAATTTGTCCTTATAGAACAGAAGATTTTGGAGTACATCGCCTTATCTTTTGACCCGTAATAGACAAACGGTTGACATTAACACAATGTTTGAAGCTTGTCCTTGCTCCAAATTGGGTTAACTTGCTTATTGACGTAACCATTTAACTAGAAATGAGCTTTATCATTAAGACAATTCTTTATTAAAAATGCTGATCTTCGGCCAGTTTCAAATAAGCCTAATCAGCAAAAACGCGACACACGAGCTATATTTTATAGCCGCATAATTTACGGGTAGTCGTAATCGCCGAATCGACATTTTGGCGTCTTTTTCAATACTTCGCATCGTAGCAGCATTATAAGTTGGCAAACCAATATTCATGCTTCGCTCTCTCATTCGTGCTTCACACTCCAATCATGTTTGAATCAACGTGCTTCGCCATACAAAATATTGAGATCGAAGCACTTTATTTTGAGATGATTAAGTTTGAATCAACTTGCGAAGCATGAATAATTTCTATCTTCTATAATTTTTATCGCAAGTTTATCTGAACTAGCTCTCTTTTTTTACATAAAAATATAAACAAAGAAAAAAATAAAATTAAAAGTGATGTTTAAATATAAATAAATAAGCAAATAACTAAAATACAACTTAAAATTGATAAATAAAACAAAAGTATATCAAGTTGTATAATAGCCCGTTCAAGCTACCACGAAATTAAGTCATTTCGTGATTTCGCCGAAATCAACTTGAAATTTCGTAATTTCGCATACATTTTACCATTGCCTAAATTAACTCATTCTACTTAATTTCATGCTGGTTTGTAGAAGAAGCTACTTTTTTTACAACCATGACCATATTTACAACGTTGAAAGTTCGTTTTGTTTGAAAAAAGTCAAATAAAATAATGGAAACATATACATAATTGTACATTAATTTTGTTGTAGTGTTGTTTTTTATTTAAATATTCGTGTATATTTTAAATCAATACGGAAGTGTTGTGCGAAAGCTTTTTGCAAAAGAATTAAATTATACAAATGTAACTAAACGTGATCAGCTGTTTGCGAAATTAACTCAAATGTCAAAAAGCCCAGTATAAAAACTTTAGATTTCGTTCGTAATTTCAGCTCGAAATTACTTAATTACGTGGCAGCCTTAACGGGCTATAAAACAAAATCGTGCAATAAATTTTAAAATCAAAACGAAGCACGTATGCGTCTTGTAAACGGTATGATTCGCAATCATGATTCAGAGAGCGAGTCAAGTACTTCGTTTTGTCGTGGAAACATGGTATTACTCAAGGCATATTTAACCAGGCACAAGGCGGAGCTAATATTAAAGAGAAATTTTTTCAATTTTTTTTATATGGAGTTTGACATTAATCAGGTTTTTTAAGAGAGAATAATATCTATTTTACTGTCAAAATCCATATAAAAAAAATTGAAAAAAATTTTTGCTGAAATTTCCTCTCCCTTACGCTATCACCTTGTTAAATATGCCTTGGTATTACTGAACAGAAATGTCAGCACATTTTGACATTTTTAGCTGTCAAACCATAGTTATGTATCTATATAACCCTTATATTTAGAATTAATCATATTATATTATATTAAGTTCCGCATTGTTAAAAGGGATTTATTCTCATTTAATATTTGCAAGATTTAGGTTGTAAATTTAATAGTGGGGTATAGTAGCACTAATATGGAATTATTTATAAATTTGTCCATAGTACCGCAGAGTCATAGTAATATTTGATTAAAAATGCTAGCTACTCGTAGTTCTTATGTTATTGTAAGGTAGCCGATAGAGTTTTAATAATTTTTTTTTTTATTTTACGTATGCCTACTTTCCTTTATTCTTAACATTTCGAAACTATCATTATCATCATCTTTTTAAATTCTACTTAAACGACAGGACTGATTTAAAATATGAATAGTTTAAATAAAAACAAACTTAATAAATTTATTTGTCAATCTCTTTTCTATTTAGATCTGAACCAAAAGAAATATTATCGGATGAACAAGTGGAAAATCTTTTACTTAATCATACAGTGGATGAAAATGGTACAATTATTGTGGAAGAGCTTAAATCTCCTCTGCAGCAGCCAATTAGTAATAAATTTGGTTTAACAACACTTTTAGCGTAAAGTTGATCATAAAATTTAAGTAAAATTATATTTTAATTTTTTAATATGATTTTAATTATTTTTTACCGACTTCAAAAATAGGAGGAAGGTTTTTATTTTGTTTATTATTTCAAAATTCGATTAAAGAGTATACCCAGAGCTGATGTAATTTAACCTATACGTCCTTATCTTTTGGACCGTTATAGATAGGCACTTGAAATTTACACAGTATATGCCTTGCTATGTCTGCTATAACTAAAATTAAAAGGTGATCCCATAAAAGAAATTATATTAAAGGGTATACATACATACTTCTATGCCCGCTACAATATAAATTAGTAAAAATATAAAGTTAACAGCCGTTTCTGTACACGAAATATTTTGGCAAAATTTTGTTATCGATATGGAGTCCAAAATATTGCTGTTAAAGAATCTAGCAGTGTGTATCGAGTACTGAGTATTTAATAATTTTTTGAGTACTCAATACTCAAAAGTAGTTACTCGATACTTTTAATATAATAGTTTTATGTGTGGTTTCTGTATTACAGGCGAGCGGCTCGTCTAGAAAATTTGTTTGAAAAGCACTCAATTTTTTGAGTGATTCCTATACAAATTTTTTAGACGAGTCGCTCGCCTGTAATACAGAAACCGCACATTAGACACAAATTAAATTCATTAAAACTTTGATTATAAGTGCGATTTGATTATGTAAACAAAAGTACTAAGTACCCTATTGATGAGTATTGAGTAGTATTAAGTAGCAGAAATTGCCAGCACTAGTACAAAACACCAATTTTTAGAATTATAGTCTGTTCGTCTGTCTTTGTTTCCATCACGTAAAAACCCTTTTGAATAAAATTTTGTAAGAAGGCAGCTTACTACCTCGGTTCAAATATATTTTTAGAGGTGAAATAGTGAAAGTGCGTAATTTTACCGATTTAATGGTACTGAAAACTTGGCAGCACTTTTTAGTTTTATAAGCGAAAAATTTTCGGCACTACTTAGTCGCAATTTACATTAGACAGAAAAATGGGCAGACAGACGAGATTTGTAGGCAAGGGGTTGAAGAGGTAGAGTGTGTATTTCATGACTAGTGTTGTTGTTTAAGCAAGAGCAAAAGAGAATTCAAAAAATGTCTGCCCTGTTTCTGTCCTATGTAAATTGCGACTTACAGAACTCTACAATAATTTTAGAATTTTAAATAACTTTTAAAAATTTGTATAGTCATTATGGATAATTAGCCAGGGATGGGTACTCTATATAAATAAATACATAAACCGTATTTGCAGCACTATAAAAATATGATTTTTAAAATTTGGTGTAGATTACTTTTAAAATATTTTCAGGACATTAACGGCGTAGCAGGCACTTCTAGTACAAAATAAAATTTAAAATAAAAGGTGTCCCCATGTAAGACGTTATTTTTACGTACATATATTGTTTGTCTTTATGTTTTTAATACATATTAATACTTCCTTTTAAATTTTTGTTTAGTTTTGTTTTATTTCCTTAAAAAATATTACTTTATTTTCTTAAAAAATATTTAATACGATTTCTGTACACATATCAGATTATTAATTTTCTAATTATTAGAAGACCAATAGAAAATGTTAAACAAAACTTAGAACACTATGTCATTTAAAAGTTTTCTTGAAGGTAGTAGGATTAATTAAAAAGATTAAAACTCTCTTAATTCATTAAAAAGATTTGTGATATATTTTTAAATATTTATAATTGACTAGAATTGGATTAATTCTAAATTTTAATTGTTTTTTGTTTTGTTTTTTTTTTTTTTTTGCTCTTATTGGTTATGTTTTTTTTACCAAAAAAATGTTTGCTTTTGGTGAATTATGAATTTATAAAATCTAGAATTAAATGGTTGATTGTGACTTAAACTACATAAATTATATTTTACATTAAATATGTAATTACTATGTTTAACAAATAAAGAAAATAAATAATAATAGATTTGATGGAATCTGTTAATGAAGTTTAAGTCTTTTATTGAGGACAAAAAATCGATAGATTATTAAAAAATTAAAGCGTTTTATTGAATTATGTGCTCTTTATCTTTGTTTATGAAGAATTACACGTTGTGCAGATCAAAATCAAAAACTTGATTTTTATATAGACCCATTATTAAATATGTTAAAACTGTTTGAGACGACCTTAAAAACTGAGCTGAGCCCAATTCTGGGCAAAAATTAACATATTTCTAGTCATCAATTCGGATTTACAAAATAAAGTGAGTGCCCCTGTTGGCTAATAGGTAATTTGCTATTCTGAATTTTCTAGATCATAGTCTTTAGAACCTAAAAAATATTTATTTATTACATCAGGGTCTGGATCAAGGAAAAGATCATCTCTACCTGTACTACCAGTATCGTAACATTTAATTTATAAAAATATACATATGCAGTGAATTCTGCTTTAGGCTCGAAAGTAATGAAATAAAATTAATGGCAACAAACTAAGACCTATCGGATCTATCAAAAACGGAGTTATCTGGATCATAGACTTTAGTCGCTTAAAAATATTAATTTATTACATCAAGTTCTGGATCAAGAATAGGCTCATCTCTACCAGTATTACATTTGTAACATTTAATTAATAAAAATATATGCAGTGAAATCTGTAGAACCCTATTATAAACTTAAAAGAAATGAGTAGTAAGCTCTTCATCTGAAGAACGGGTATATTGTGGCAAATCATCCCCACGATTTTTAGTTTTTAACCCCTGCTTTCTTTTTCTCGTTTTATTTTTAATTTTCTTAACTATCTGAATTAAAGCTTTAGATTTCTTTTCTATTGTCCATACAGAAGAAACCGCGCTGCAGGCTAACATAAAATAATAATTTAATTCTTTCATTTGGATAAATCTTTGTTCTATTTTGTAGTGGATATCGTTTGGTGCAACAGAAACATGAAATTTTGTTTTGTGCCTTACTGAACATTTTACACTGGCAAGATAAGGTCCCCATAGCGTACATATCGACGGGAACGGTGTGAATTCAACATACATGAGTTAGATTAGGTTAAGAAGGGTTGTGCCAGAAATGACACATCAACTCTGAGACCCGGATGGTCCATTGTGATTCTCTTCAGCTAACTAAAACTACCCTACAAGAACAGTGACCGTCAATTGAGCTATCATTTAAGTGTCACTGATGAGAGAATTTTTCTCATTGTGTACAAGAATGTTACAATAAATAATGTTAAAGTAATGATATTTTCACTTGATTGAAAGCTTACCATATTAGAAGCTGGTTACTCTACAATTTCCAACAAGGGATTGAAACTCCGCTAAAGTAACCGGATCTTAATCCGATAGAGTATAATTGGAATTATTGGGAAGAATAATTAAAGAGTCGTCTAATCAACAAAAAAATTACGATTTTTCACTCGACACACTCCACTTTCACACTTCAGCCGAATACTTTCGGAAACTGATTGGGGCGATCCAAAACGCTGTATTGCAGCAAAAAGGCCTTACAACTAAATTACCTACTAATTATACATAAAAAATATCAAAACAAATAATAAAAATCCTCAACATAAGTCAATAATGTTGCAATTTAGTTAGTCTAGACAGGGTTGGAGAACTATGAAAAAAAGATAAAGTTAAAAAATATTGAATAAATTTTATATAAATTGTACCATAAAAGCATGAAGTGTGCCAGTGTACCACTAAAATGTCGATTGTACCAAATATCCCAACACTGCCTTAATAACGTGATGGTAGCTCTGTTCTACGCAATGAGAAAAAATTTCTCATCAGTGACACTCAAAAGATTGCTCAATTGATGGTCACTGTTCTTTTAGGGTAGGTAGACTCATTTGTACAACAACTACAACCACAGGCATTTTGTTTGTGTAAAAAATAGCTTCTTTGTCATAAACAAAATTTTAACCTCTTCAGGGACATTGGCTCATACATATGTGTACATTTAGCTATTGTACATTTTTTAAGAGGAATTAGCAGAAAGTTTTATCACAGGATTGCATTCCAATTTCGCAATATATCAATTTCGAATTTTTGCATTCTTTTTAACTATGATAAAGAAAAAAATATGTCTCTTCTTGAGTTTAAAGCCTCATTGGCCAGCTTACTAATGCAGATAGGTAAACGTAAGAAAAAACGAGGTATACCCTGTACAATTTCTGAACTATCTAAAAAGTCAAAAACAAGATTAAAGTTATTCCAGAAATTAGACTAGATTCTATAGCACACTATCCTTTAAAAGTTAAGCATAAAAAACCTCCTTGATGTCATGATAAAAACTGTACGAGACGAACTCACTACATGTGTGAAAAGTGTTAAGAACCCGTATGCCCTGAGTGCTTGAAATCTTTCCATTCATAGATGCACTCAACGTTAAATGATCACATATGTATGTCGACATTATATTTTTTAGTAAAAGTTACTATTTTTAATTTTATCTTATATTACTGAATTGTTATAAATATAAGGTAAACAATTAGTAATTAAATGAAAAACAAAATTAATGTCTATTCACTTTAAAATATTCGTCCCTGAAGAGGTTAAAACAAACATAAAACAAAACAAAAAATAAAATTTTTTTCAGAACAATTGAAAAATTGTTTGGAACATTAAATGATACAAAGAGAGACGGTCAGAAAAGTGCAATGTCCTGTGGCCGAAGGTTTCGTAAAATTTGATCGGTACAAACACTATTTTGCATTTATTTATTTCATTTTTATTTCCTTAATCAAGCCCTAATCCGGGCCATATATGATTAATACAGTAAATTTCATATGTAATGGTTAGGTTAGGTTAGGTTTGGAAGGGTTGTGCCAAAACATGGCACATCCACTCGGAGACCTATTGGTCCATTGCGATTCCCTTCAGCTAAACTACAACAAAAACTAACAAAATTTTGGGGAAAAAGAGAGCCTTATTATGCTTCCTACCACCTATCACTCAGCCACCCGATTTCCTTGATGAAGCCGACGACATCCTCGATTTTACACCGCGCGATGTCGAAGAGCCCCTCGATAAATCTATTGCCTAGCCATCTAAGTCTGCGGCTTTGTAATACCGGGCAGTGACACACGATGTGCTCAACAGTTTCCAGCTCCTCCTCATCCTCGCACAACCTACAGAAATCTGGTGTGCCGACGACCCAGTTTCTAGCCATTGCCCTAATGGCGCAATGACCCGTGATCAACCCTATCACGGCTCTTAAAACCTTCTTGTCTAGACCTAGAAGTATCTCGGTTTTCGCAGCGTCCAGTCTAGGCCAGATTGACCTCGACACTCTGCAATCCCCCCTTACTTCCCAAGACACATTGATCTTCCTGACTACCCAGTCTGATATCATCCTGTAGTAGTGACTAATCGGTGGCTTAACCGATTCTACCCTAATTGAATTTACCCCTTCCGAGCCCAGTCTCGCAAGTTCGTCAGCAATCTCGTTGCCCTCAACATTACAATGGCCCGGGACCCAACACAATCTAATCCTATACTTGTCCGTTAGTGCGTCGATAGCCTTTTTACAATCAGCAACCAGCCTAGATGTGACCTTGTGTCTTTTCAAGGCTTTAAGCGCCGCCTGGCTATCGACGTACAGCGTGACCTCTTCCCCTTCTACAACATGTCCAGACACCAGCTCTATGGCTTTTAAAATCGCCAACACCTCTGCCTGGAACACACTACAATCGTCTGGTAGTCTGTAAGACATGCGTGTTCTGGTTCCCAGGATGTGAACACCAGCACCGGTGCCCGTTTCCATTTTTGATCCATCTGTGAACACCGCAACCCCGTCATACAGTTTATCAGACCCCAACCATTCTTCTCTATTTGGAAATACAACCAAGGGGATCCTACTGAAGTCAACCTCGTTGACTATGAAGTCCGTTAGCCCAGGGGTTAACGGAACCGGTCCATTGAGTCCAACCTCAAGAAGAATCTTTGTGTGTCCTATGTTACTCGACTTCACCAACCCTGATTCAAAAAGTCTAAACAAACTTCTCGCCGCCATTCCGACCACAAACCTTTCAATAGGGAATAGGTGCAGAATAATGTCCAGAGCTGCTTGAGGTGTACTTCTCCTAGCACCTGTGATGCCAATAGAAGCACACCTCTGGACCTTGGCAAGAGTTTTCCTATGTGACTCCGTTTTCAAAGCCTGTAATGGTTAACAATTGTGAAATTTTAACATTAATTCTAACATAAGTTTAATTTTATTATCAGTGGGAAACATAGTTCTCATTTAACTATAATTTAACAAATATTTGAGTTTAATGGTTGAAATAGAATAAGTAAACGTCCTTAAATTTATAGGAAGTGCATTCCATAAACTGCAAGTCCTTATCAAGAATGATCTTTCAAACGTAGAATTTTGCATTTTAGGCAGAATAAAATGTGGATTTTTTGTCGAATGGGAGAGATGAAATAATTGAAATAGGCAAAGGGGCCATCTACTAGTAATTATCCGGTACAGGGCTGTAAGATTACTTATATTAATAAAATTTCTAAATGAACATGATAAAAAACTTATCGTATAGCTGGAAACATGACCTCTAAAATTGAGTTTAAACACAAATATAAACCTTCAGACAATATCGAATATGCGTCATTAAAAGAGAATGAGCCAGATTAAGGCCCATTATTATAACTCGCCTTTACCAAAAGTTAGTATTTTGTTGGAGCGATAAATAGATTTTCGTTATTAAAAGTAAGCTTAAAACCACTTTTAACTATCACGTACTATAAGAAAAAGTTATAGCAATGAGCATTATCCTCATTATTATAACGAAAAACTACATATAGCTCCAACAAAATCCTAACTTTAGCTAAAGGCAAGTTATAATAATGGGCCTTAGGCCTTTAAAGTACGTTTTAGTTAAATTTCACTTTTGCTCAAGTGAGCGATAAAGTGAACAATAACTATTTTTCGTTATTACAACTTCATTGTAAATTAAAATTAATATTTTTGAAAATATGGTAGTACAAGAAGAAACACCGACTACTTTTGACAAAATAAAATAAACATAGTGGCAACATCATACCTTTAATTTATTAGTTTACTTTCAACAAACCACAAGTTAGTTATTTAAATTTAACTATTTTTTCACTTTTTGTTTTGTTTATTTCTTTAAAAATAAACATAAAAAAATTAGGAATAAGGCGAATATAATTTTGACAATCAAGAAAAACCAAGGCGAATTCATAACAGGTAAACTCGAGAGCTCAGCTGACTATTTGTTGTCACCATCTTACAGTGTCAAAATGAAGTGCGCCAAGATAGCGTCGATGAAATAGCGTCGATTTTGGGAATTAAAAAACCGGGAAAAAAACGGGGAAAATAAATACCTTGTAATAGGGAATTTTACTAATGGCGTAGCTTTTTGGTATATAAGTATAAAAAAGGGAAAATGGTATTGATTTTCCATTGAAATCTATAATACTCCCAGAAAAAATTACTATTTATTTTGAAAATATAGACCTTAATGAACATTTTGAAGCAATCGTGCTAAAAATCCGCAGAGCCGTTCCCGAGAAAAGTGGCTTCATCCCTAGTGGGCACAAAAAACCGTTGCTGATTTTTCCCATGGAAACTATGATACTCCCAGGAAAAATGACTATATATTTTGAAAATATAGACTTTAATGAACATTTTGAAGCAATCGTGCTAAAAATCCGCAGAGCCGTTCCCGAGAAAAGTGGCTTCATCCCTAGTGGGCACAAAAAACCGTTGCTGATTTTTCCCATGGAAACTATGATACTCCCAGGAAAAATGACTATATATTTTGAAAATATAGACTTTAATGAACATTTTGAAGCAATCGTGCTAAAAATCCGCAGAGCCGTTCCCGAGAAAAGTGGCTTCATCCCTAGTGGGCACAAAAAACCGTTGCTGATTTTTCCCATGGAAACTATGATACTCCCAGGAAAAATGACTATACATTTTAAAAATATAGACCTTAATGAACATTTTGAAGCAATCGTGCTAAAAATCCGCAGAGCCGTTCCCGAGAAAAGTGGCTTCATCCCTAGTGGGCACAAAAAACCGTTGCTGATTTTTCCCATGGAAACTATGATACTCCCAGGAAAAATGACTATACATTTTAAAAATATAGACCTTAATGAACATTTTGAAGCAATCGTGCTAAAAATCCGCAGAGCCGTTCCCGAGAAAAGTGGCTTCATCCCTAGTGGGCACAAAAAACCGTTGCTGATTTTTCCCATGGAAACTATGATACTCCCAGGAAAAATGACTATACATTTTGAAAATATAGACTTTAATGAACATTTTGAAGCAATTGTTCCAAAAAATCGCAGAGCCGTTCCCGAGAAAAGAGGCTTCATCCCTAGTGGGCACAAAAAACCGTTGCTGATTTTTCCCATGGAAACTATGATACTCCCAGGAAAAATGACTATATATTTTGAAAATATAGACTTTAATGAACATTTTGAAGCAATCGTGCTAAAAATCCGCAGAGCCGTTCCCGAGAAAAGTGGCTTCATCCCTAGTGGGCACAAAAAACCGTTGCTGATTTTTCCCATGGAAACTATGATACTCCCAGGAAAAATGACTATATATTTTGAAAATATAGACTTTAATGAACATTTTGAAGCAATCGTGCTAAAAATCCGCAGAGCCGTTCCCGAGAAAAGTGGCTTCATCCCTAGTGGGCACAAAAAACCGTTGCTGATTTTTCCCATGGAAACTATGATACTCCCAGGAAAAATGACTATATATTTTGAAAATATAGACTTTAATGAACATTTTGAAGCAATCGTGCTAAAAATCCGCAGAGCCGTTCCCGAGAAAAGTGGCTTCATCCCTAGTGGGCACAAAAAACCGTTGCTGATTTTTCCCATGGAAACTATGATACTCCCAGGAAAAATGACTATACATTTTAAAAATATAGACCTTAATGATCATTTTGAAGCAATCGTGCTAAAAATCCGCAGAGCCGTTCCCGAGAAAAGTGGCTTCATCCCTAGTGGGCACAAAAAACCGTTGCTGATTTTTCCCATGGAAACTATGATACTCCCAGGAAAAATGACTATACATTTTAAAAATATAGACCTTAATGAACATTTTGAAGCAATCGTGCTAAAAATCCGCAGAGCCGTTCCCGAGAAAAGTGGCTTCATCCCTAGTGGGCACAAAAAACCGTTGCTGATTTTTCCCATGGAAACTATGATACTCCCAGGAAAAATGACTATACATTTTGAAAATATAGACTTTAATGAACATTTTGAAGCAATTGTTCCAAAAAATCGCAGAGCCGTTCCCGAGAAAAGTGGCTTCATCCCTAGTGGGCACAAAAAACCGTTGCTGATTTTTCCCATGGAAACTATGATACTCCCAGGAAAAATGACTATATATTTTGAAAATATAGACTTTAATGAACATTTTGAAGCAATTGTTCCAAAAAATCGCAGAGCCGTTCCCGAGAAAAGTGGCTTCATCCCTAGTGGGCACAAAAAACCGTTGCTGATTTTTCCCATGGAAACTATGATACTCCCAGGAAAAGTGACTATATATTTTGAAAATATAGACTTTAATGAACATTTTGAAGCAATTGTTCCAAAAAATCGCAGAGCCGTTCCCGAGAAAAGTGGCTTCATCCCTAGTGGGCACAAAAAACCGTTGCTGATTTTTCCCATGGAAACTATGATACTCCCAGGAAAAATGACTATACATTTTGAGACTATAGACTTTAATGAACATTTTGAAGCAATCGTGCTAAAAATCCGCAGAGCTGTTCCCGAGAAAAGTGGCTTCATCCCTAGTGGCCACAAAAAACCGTTGCTGATTTTTCCCATGGAAACTATGATACTCCCAGGAAAAATGACTATATATTTTGAAAATATAGACTTTAATGAACATTTTGAAGCAATCGTGCTAAAAATCCGCAGAGCCGTTCCCGAGAAAAGTGGCTTCATCCCTAGTGGGCACAAAAAACCGTTGCTGATTTTTCCCATGGAAACTATGATACTCCCAGGAAAAATGACTATACATTTTGAAAATATAGACTTTAATGAACATTTTGAAGCAATTGTTCCAAAAAATCGCAGAGCCGTTCCCGAGAAAAGTGGCTTCATCCCTAGTGGGCACAAAAAACCGTTGCTGATTTTTCCCATGGAAACTATGATACTCCCAGGAAAAATGACTATACATTTTGAAAATATAGACCTTAATGAACATTTTGAAGCAATCGTGCTAAAAAATCGCAGAGCCGTTCCCGAGAAAAGTGGCTTCATCCCTAGTGGGCACAAAAAACCGTTGCTGGTTTTTCCCATGGAAACTATGTTACTCCCAGGAAAAATGACTATACATTTTGAAAATATAGACCTTAATGAACATTTTGAAGCGATCGTGCTAAAAATCCGCAGAGCCGTTCCCGAGAAAAGTGGCTTCATCCCTAGTGGGCACAAAAAACCGTTGCTGATTTTTCCCATGGAAACTATGATACTCCCAGGAAAAATGACTATACATTTTGAAAATATAGACTTTAATGAACATTTTGAAGCAATTGTTCCAAAAAATCGCAGAGCCCTTCCCGAGAAAAGTGGCTTCATCCCTAGTGGGCACAAAAAACCGTTGCTGATTTTTCCCATGGAAACTATGATACTCCCAGGAAAAATGACTATATATTTTGAAAATATAGACCTTAATGAACATTTTGAAGCAATTGTTCCAAAAAATCGCATAGCCGTTTCCGAGAAAAAAGGATTTATCTGGAGTAGGCTCTTCATACACATTTACGACAAAACACAACTCTGATACAAAGCTGTTAAATTTAGTATGTAGTACTTTATTTAACACAAATATATCTTTTTACTTACCGTTTCTTATTGATGAAGTTCATTTGATTCAATTATTAAATTAATTTATAAAACTTTGCAGTTTCCTTTAAAAATTTACCAAAATTGTAAAAATTATTCTCTTAAATCTATGGAGTAGTTAAAGAAAAGTAGTCGAATTTGAAGTAGTTAGAGAAAAATATTCGAACTTGAGCCAGCATAAGAATAACAAATGTGTATGTTGATAAATAGTTCGACTAATAAAATTAATGTTCTTATTTCATTGTTACGAATATTTTTCAACAATTTGAAAACCCCTTTTTTAATTTAGAATTTAAAACTATACTAAAAATTTTTTTGTTGGTTAAAAATCGCTATTTTGAAAAATTTCAATTATGCGACAACTTGTCAACACCCTTCTAGTAAATGTGGCAAAATTAAAATGCGGTTGATTTTTAATAAATTCAACCGCTTTCTATAAATATTACCACCACGCTAACATTAGACTTGTGCATTTTAGTTCATTTTAGTGATCGCTCATTTTAGTTCAAAGTAAAAAAGTGAACTAGTTCAATCTTTTAGTTCACTCGCTCTTTTTTCTTTTGAACTATGATTTGTGTTCTGAACTACTTAGTAATTCAATCTTGTAGATCAAACGCTCTTTTTTCTTTTGAACCATGATTTGTGCTCTGAACTACTTTTTATTAATCTTATTATAATTTTATTACTAATAATTATCAAAAATAATAAATTTATAAAATTGTATGGCAGTTCTTCATTGTTGTCAAAAAAAGGAAACAATTGTTTAATAGTTCAAATACAAAGCCATAGTTCAAAAATTGAACTGGGTAGACATAAAAATTTGAACTAGTTCATGTAGTTCAATTGATAGAATAGTTCAATTGAACTAGTTCGTTCGTGAACTACCCAAGTCTAGCTAACATAGATCAATGGAAAAACTTAAGGGCAGCGGTAAGATTTATTTTATTTATTTATTTGTTGTAAAATAATATAAAACTTAACCACTCTTTTTAGAACCCGATAAAGAGTTAGGGAATAACTTCATAGACCAAAGTGTCTTCCTTTTTTGAAAACACAAGAACTTTAAAAACCTTGTAACTATTTTGCTAAACAAAAACAACAAAGTCTTAAGCTGATGGTATTGAAGCAGTGGCAAAGACTGCAAGACAGACTGAAAGGAATTTCAAGAGTTGATTATATAAAGGTAAATATATGAGCTAAGGAATTTAAAATAGAAATTACAATTTCAAATTATCTTTTATTTTCGTAGCTTAATTTATTTGGCAATAAATGTGATTCATCTATAATTTTACTCAAAGCATTTCAATTTGCCGATGATATTTTCGAACAATTGGATTCCTTTAATAGCAACATATTGGTAAATGATAAGCAAAGATGGGATTGTTTGGAGTCAGCCGATCACTCTTTACCGGATGGTTAATGATAATTCTGGCTTTGAGCTGTTTACGAATTTAATTTAACCGACTATTAATGAAAATATATATTTTCAAACAGTAATTAAAACTTCAGCTTTATAAAAAAGTCTATAAAAATATACCTAAAATTAAAGGGTGTGCCGATAGTGTTGTGATTTGCATGTATAAGGCCTGTGTTTTGAACCATAATAGGTAGACCCACAGATGTTGTATAACTGTGGCCACCATAGCAACAAATACTAAAACTTATAGGGTCTTATGTCTATATTTCTTGAACTATAGGAGGCAACCACTTAAAATTCGCAGGCAGTAATTTAAACTATGTTCGCGTTATAAACAGATATACAATATTAAACCTAAAAGTTAAAGGGTGTTACGATAGTGACGTGATTTTCGTGTATATGGAATAGTTTCTGTCTTATAAGTAAAAAACTATTTACCAAAATTTTGCGATTTAAAAAAAAGTTTGCTGCACTATAACTTTTGATCACAAGTATTTCGGAAATTGACCAATATCAATTCTGAATCGTATTTGTGTCCTCTATCGATTGGTATAGGTGGCTATATGGCACAACGAATAGTTTAGGTTTTATAAGTAAACTATTTACCAAAATTTAGCGATTTTTTTGATTTGAAAAAGTTTGCTGCACTATAACTTTTGATCACAAGTATTTCGGAAATCGACCGATACCAATTCTGATTCGTATTTGTGTCCTCTATCGATTGGTATAGGTGGCTATATGGCACAACGAATAGTTTAGGTTTTATAAGTAAAAAACTATTTACCAAAATTTAGCGATTTTTTTTTTTGATTTGAAAAAGTTTGCTGCACTATAACTTTTTGGATGATATCCGGAGTATATGGTGTCATACATTTTATGGGGAAAAATGAAACCAAAAGGAAATAGTATGATACTTTTAATTGCACAAAAGGGAAAATTTTATGACAGTCTATTGTTTTAAATTTTTTGATCTTAATTTTTATAACAATAAAAGTTTACAAAAAATAAATGTTTCCAAAAAAACTAAAATTTTATAAATTTGTTTCTTTTTAACTTTCAGAAGTATTAAGGACGATTGAATAATTGGATGGTTATATAGGGTATATGTTTTTTGAAAATTTTGAGTAGCGCTTCCCATATAATAATTATCACATTTGAATTGAAATACAACTCTGTTATAATCGGTTGATTTTTATAACACTGGCAACATTGAAAATCTACCGGAATTTAATATTCGTTGTGCGTAGTTTCCGTTTCATCTAAAAAAATTTAATCGTTAGAAGCTATAAATTTGTGTTGAACAAGGAAAAGCAAGAGTGTGTGTTGTGTAAGGAAAAGTAAAATTAACCAAATAAATAAATAAATAACTAGTAAAAAAAGAAGTGTTTTGTGAAAAGCCATGAAAAGGTTAGTAAAAGTACATATGTATTTTAATTAAAAATTTATTTTTTATAAATATAAATGCAATACTGTTTGTCGAATTTTGGGCACAGTACGCTTGCCCTCGTGTTTGATTGAATATTTCATTAATTGTAATATTTTAACTATCTTTAAAAATAACTTAAACAGTTTCTACGATAAAAGAATCTACTAATTGTAGTTTAAAGCTTTCCTTCAACGAAACATTTCTTGAAGCCAAAATTGCAATATGAAGATTTATGTTTTGCAACAAGTGTTGCAAATTGAAATAAAAACCCGTCCACAATTCATGGGAAATTTTTACAATTGCATAAATTTGTAATATCAAATGCACAAGGTATTGATTTAAATAATAGCATATTTATTTAAAAAAAATAATATCTATATTTTGCTATTTACTTGCTTCACCTATAGTTTGGAAAGAGATTGAAGACTGTTGAGCGGCAGTCAGTACTTGGCGGAGCCGCCGGATTTAGGTAGCTAGATTTTACTAATAATTATTACCTAATAATTTCAGTTAAATAAAGTGGCACTCTTTATTTGAAATGATTTAAAGTATGATTTACTTTGTTTGTATTTGTACATTATAATCTGAGTCGAAAAAGTTGCTACAAATGTGACGTTGACTACACATAACTAAAGAAAAGTTTCACCAAAAAATCATATTTTTACCCAAAAATTATCAACAAATTGAAAATTTACCAATAAATTATTATTCCAATTAAAACCAGGGACCGTAAATAACAGTTATCAAGAAAAATAAACTTATAAACTTTTTATAATAGAGTCAACGGAGATCTATACTGTTATATATCAATAGATTTGTATTGACGAGGTCTTACAGAATCTATGGTGATCTTAAAAAATCGATCCCAACTCAATAGTTAACAGTTATTTTTTAACGTAAAAATAAAAATTCAAATGAAAGTAAAAAAAAAAGAATTTTATTTTGCCGTCATAAAATATAACTTTTTTGAAGAATTTTATTTTTTCCTTCAGAAAATAATACTCGTTTTGTTTATTTGTACAATCAATTTTCAAGAAAAATCCGGCGAAGAAACGTTATTAAATAGTAAATTAAAATCTACATTATTTTAATGACGATTTATTCAATTGAAATGCAAGGGGGTTGTGTTGGTTATTAATTTACATAAAATTAGTTTTATTTTCTGAGGAAAAAAAAACTTAAAAAGTTTTATTTTTTGACGGGAAAATGAAATTCTTTTTTTTACTTTTATTTGAGTTTTTATTTTTACGTTAAAAAATAAATGTTTTAGGTGAATTTTTTATTTAATTCTCATAATAACTGCTATAAAATAATTTTTTTAAAACGATAACTGTTATTTACGGTCCCTGATTAAAACTTGAATAAAACCGAAAATTTGCAACTATCGATGATTTAAAAGTTTCCTTAGAGATCATTATTTCACTGAAATGTTATACCATGTTTACACTACAACTTGAATTACTTAATACTCTGTTTGAATTACTTTGTCGAATTACCCTGCTTCCACTACTCATTCTTAATTCAATTTGGTAGTTTCTCATTTTTTTTATTCACTTCTATTCAAGGGCTGCCATATTATGTGGTTTTTCGACTAACTTGTCGATTTTCAAACTGCATTACTCCAATTAAAAAAGGATGGATGCCTTACACAAATCTTGTGAATCAAAATGAATATAGATTGTGGTTAAAACAATTAATATATAGCTATGGAGATTCATTAACTTCTATTTGCCTTCACTGTGGTCATGATACTACTAAATGTAGTAAAAGAACTTGTTGTACATTGTGCTTAAGGTATGTTTGCACTTACTGCAAAAAATATTATATTCCAAATATTAAAAAATTATTAGGCGAATTCAAATGCAAGTTATGCGAAGATTAAAAGAATGTATAAATAATGAACAATTATAAAATTATTTGCATAAAATCAGTAAAACTGATAAAATGGTGTATGCCTACAGGGGAAGTCAACCATTAAAAATAACTGACAACGCACAATGTGTAGTACCTCAATGGTTGTGTGGAAATCTACACGTAAGTTCTTTGTACGCAGTTCTACGGAATTTCAGGTTTGAATTTTTGCCTTTATTTCTACAAAACTAAAATTCACCATGTGGTCGTTTGTAGAAATAAAAATCATGTAGTCGTGTTTTTAAAATTGAATTAATTATATTGTACACAATTAAAATATATTGTGCACATTAACATTATATCAACACAGAAATGAAAAAAATAATATTTTAAAAGTGTAAATAAATTAGCCAAGTGTGAGTTAGACTCACACACGTAGGGTTCCGTACTATGTACAGTATAATTTAAAAATTCCAGTTGTTTATTTCTTTATGTCTTATGGGACACCATTAAATTTTAAAATTAAAGTAATTGCATCATAATTAGAACACCCTTTAAATTTTAATATGTAATTGATTTTATAGCGGCCATGGTAATACACTTTCTATTAAAATATCAGGAGCCTACCTATTGCGGTTAAAAAAAGAAGGTAATATTCGTGAAAAACACGTTACTAATGGACAATTACAATTTTAAGTATTTGTTATAGCGGCCGAAGTAACACATCTATTGTAAACATTTCAAGAGGGTATCTATTACGGTTTATAAAATCATGTCACTGTCGGAACACCCTTTAATTTTATTATTCATTATAGTGGCCACGGCAACTTCCTTTCTATCAATATATTAAGAGTCTACTTATTGCGATTAAAAAATAAGTCACTATAAGTAAAAAACATGTCACTGTCGGAACACCCTTTAGTTTTTAGTAATTGTCATATCGGCCGTGGCAACACATCTTATGTACAAAATTCCAAGAGTCTACCTGTTACGGTTCAAGAAATAAGGCTTTATACATGCAAATCACGTCACTGGCGGAAAACCCTTTAATTTTTATTATTTGTTATAGTGGACATAGTTATAAAAATTTCAAGATTCCACCTATCCATTCAAAACTTAGGATATATACATGCAAATCACGTCACTATTGGAACACCCTTTAATATTTAAGTTCAATTTTGTATACTTGTTTATAAAACAAACATAGTTTTAATTACAGTCTGCAAATTGTAAGTGGTTTCCTCTTACAGCTCAAAAAAAAAACACATAAACGTAAATAACACATCACTTTTGGAACAATCTACGTTTTAGTATTTTTTGCTATTGTGGCCGCAGTTATACACTTTTGGTAAAATTTTCAAGAGTCTAACTATTATGGTTCAAAACTTAGGCCTTACACATACAAAGCACACTACTATCGGAACACCCTTTACTTTTTAGGTTTATTTTTTTAGACTTGTTTATAAAGCGAACTAAGTTTTAAATACTGTTTGTAAGAAATAAACACATATTCGTAAATAACACCTCTCTATCGGAACACCCTATAAGTTTTAATATTGTTTGCTATAGCGGCCATAGTTATACACCTTTGGTAAAATTTTCAAGAGTCTACCTATTATGGTTCAAAACTTAGGCCTTATACATGCAAATCACTCCACTATCAGAACACCCTTTAATTTTTAGGTTTAGTTTTTTCAGACTTGTTTATATAGTGAACTAATTTTAATTTAGTGCTTGCATATTTTTAGTGAATTCCTCCTACAGCTCAAGAAATAAGCACATATTCATGAATAACACCTCTCTATCGGAACACCCTATAAGTTTTAGTATTTGCTAGTATAGCGGTCACAGTTGTATACTATCTGTGAAAATTTCAAGCTCCTACCTATTACGGTTCAAAACTTAGGTCTTATAAATGCAAATCGCACTACTATCGGATCACCCTTTAATTTTTAGGTTTATTTTTTTATACTTGTTTATAAAGCGAACTAAGTTTTAAATACTAATAATAAATATTAAAAAGAGTCATATTTTAGGAAAACAAGGAGGAAACATGCATTGCAACAAATAACATTGCTAAACTTATAAGAACATACAATGTTCTACCTCGGTCTTAGGACACTTTTCAACATTATTACCTGCTCTAAAAATTTTGAAATACTCTAATCAAGACGTATACCAAGCATACCAAAAAAGGTTTCATGGTGAATTGAAAGTAAAATACTGAAAAGTATTCAATTTTTTCTATTATCGAAAACATTTATTTGACAAACTGTACTTGTTTCTTATCATGTTCCTCGTGTGTATTTGGCATATAATCTAAAACCCGATAACTGGCAACCCTATATACACAGTAGAACCAACAATTAAAATACCTATTAAATTTAATTTGGCAGCGCCATAAAAAACGGTAAATTGAGCATCAATGTGAATTCTCATTCTCGGTAGCACATTCCAGCAGTGAAGAAGCAAGGTAAGTTATAATAAATATTTTATAGCTATTATATATGTATAAACCTTTTATGTTTTTTAATTTCACTTACAGAAATTTTTAAGAAAATAATGAGTATTATTTTTTTTTACCCGGGTAACTAATTAACTTTTTTATTGTTTCTTTGCAGAGTTTTATAATCCCAATAACATTCCAAATTAGGGTGGAGGGTACAAAAAAAAAAGGGAAAAATGTACAAAGAAAACGGACGAAAAGAAGAAAAATGTTTTTAAAAAAAAATAAACAGGAGCTGGCCATTCAACATCAGCAGCAACAATATCAACAAGCACCAGAACACCACCAACCACAACAACACGAGCAACCACAAACAACCCAGCAACAACAACAACCGAAACAACCCCAGCAACCACTACAACAACACCAGCAACTCCCGGAACAAATCCCTAGGCAAGTGAAACATATGGTTACCTTAATGTCCCCACCTCCTCCTCCACCGCCTGCACTACCGAGGGGTAAACAATAAGATTATTTTTTATTTCGTTTTCCATACATATGTAAGAATACCGTGATTTTTTTTTACGATTAACAAACTTTTTTTGTTGTTTTAGATGAAACTATCGTTTCATGTTCATTTTATCCTTAAGATATAAAATTTATGTTGAATGTATGTATGTACCTACACGTTCGTATGTGATAATTTATGTATAAATAAAAATGGTCGTTTTAATTGAATTTTTTTTTATTTCAAAATATATACAGTAGGTGTCGTAAGTGTGATTCCGCTTTTCAGTATCAATCATAGTTTGCTGTGTAGTTTTTTATGTGTTTTGCACGTTATTGAAGAATTTATATTGTAGGATATCGAATGAATAATTCTTGCAAAAAAAAGCGACTACAAAACAAATATATCGGCACCTAAAATGCAAAAGGCCGTAACTACTCAAAAATTCAAAATTTACTTTTTGATTGATTATGACGAACTTAACCGAAACACATCTACACAGCAAATTTTACATGTATACGTCCAAAAATAACGACTTTATTGGTGAAAAACAAAAGGCCGTAACTGCAACGTCAACTAAACCAAAGAGCCGTAACTGCACTTTTCCAAAAAAATAAAAATCAAAACAAAGTTGGCTTTGATTATCTTTCAATGTGTGTTATGTTTGTTTTCTAAGTTTGAATCTAAAATGTGGATATTAAGTTTTAAGTAGTCTTTAATTTATAACGTTTATTCCTTCTCCTGTAAAAAACTAAAAAGTGTAGTTACGGCCTTTTGCATTTTAGGTGACGATATGTGCATCAATTCTAAAAATGTAAACAAACTTTTGCAAAAATATTGCTATATTCAAAAGGCTCGCAACCCGTCATTTTTTGTTGAATTAAAATCGAAACTGAACTCAAAAGCGTTAACCCTATAGAACCAATTTTGCGACTGTCACTTAAATCAGATTAGAATTACGGAAGTTATACAAGACAAATTATATCGTTAAGTAAAATAGTTTTTTACTTATAAAACCTAAACTATTCGTTGTGCCATATAGCCACCTATACCAATCGATAGAGGACACAAATAGGATTCAGAATTGGTATCGGTCGATTTCCGAAATACTTGTGATCAAAAGTTATAGTGCAGCAAACTTTTTCAAATCAAAAAAAAAATCGCTAAATTTTGGTAAATAGTTTTTTACTTATAAAACCTAAACTATTCGTTGTGCCATATAGCCACCTATACCAATCGATAGAGGACACAAATACGAATCAGAATTGGTATCGGTCGATTTCCGAAATACTTGTGATCAAAAGTTATAGTGCAGCAAACTTTTTCAAATCAAAAAAAAAAATCGCTAAATTTTGGTAAATAGTTTACTTATAAAACCTAAACTATTCGTTGTGCCATATAGCCACCTATACCAATCGATAGAGGACACAAATACGATTCAGAATTGATATTGGTCAATTTCCGAAATACTTGTGATCAAAAGTTATAGTGCAGCAAACTTTTTTTTAAATCGCAAAATTTTGGTAAATAGTTTTTTACTTATAAGACAGAAACTATTCCATATACACGAAAATCACGTCACTATCGTAACACCCTTTAACTTTTAGGTTTAATATTGTATATCTGTTTATAACGCGAACATAGTTTAAATTACTGCCTGCGAATTTTAAGTGGTTGCCTCCTATAGTTCAAGAAATATAGACATAAGACCCTATAAGTTTTAGTATTTGTTGCTATGGTGGCCACAGTTATACAACATCTGTGGGTCTACCTATTATGGTTCAAAACACAGGCCTTATACATGCAAATCACAACACTATCGGCACACCCTTTAATTTTAGGTATATTTTTATAGACTTTTTTATAAAGCTGAAGTTTTAATTACTGTTTGAAAATATATATTTTCATTAATAGTCGGTTAAATTAAATTCGTAAACAGCTCAAAGCCAGAATTATCATTAACCATCCGGTAAAGAGTGATCGGCTGACTCCAAACAATCCCATCTTTGCTTATCATTTACCAATATGTTGCTATTAAAGGAATCCAATTGTTCGAAAATATCATCGGCAAATTGAAATGCTTTGAGTAAAATTATAGATGAATCACATTTATTGCCAAATAAATTAAGCTACGAAAATAAAAGATAATTTGAAATTGTAATTTCTATTTTAAATTCCTTAGCTCATATATTTACCTTTATATAATCAACTCTTGAAATTCCTTTCAGTCTGTCTTGCAGTCTTTGCCACTGCTTCAATACCATCAGCTTAAGACTTTGTTGTTTTTGTTTAGCAAAATAGTTACAAGGTTTTTAAAGTTCTTGTGTTTTCAAAAAAGGAAGACACTTTGGTCTATGAAGTTATTCCCTAACTCTTTATCGGGTTCTAAAAAGAGTGGTTAAGTTTTATATTATTTTACAACAAATAAATAAATAAAATAAATCTTACCGCTGCCCTTAAGTTTTTCCATTGATCTATGTTAGCTAGACTTGGGTAGTTCACGAACGAACTAGTTCAATTGAACTATTCTATCAATTGAACTACATGAACTAGTTCAAATTTTTATGTCTACCCAGTTCAATTTTTGAACTATGGCTTTGTATTTGAACTATTAAACAATTGTTTCCTTTTTTTGACAACAATGAAGAACTGCCATACAATTTTATAAATTTATTATTTTTGATAATTATTAGTAATAAAATTATAATAAGATTAATAAAAAGTAGTTCAGAGCACAAATCATGGTTCAAAAGAAAAAAGAGCGTTTGATCTACAAGATTGAATTACTAAGTAGTTCAGAACACAAATCATAGTTCAAAAGAAAAAAGAGCGAGTGAACTAAAAGATTGAACTAGTTCACTTTTTTACTTTGAACTAAAATGAGCGATCACTAAAATGAACTAAAATGCACAAGTCTAATGTTAGCGTGGTGGTAATATTTATAGAAAGCGGTTGAATTTATTAAAAATCAACCGCATTTTAATTTTGCCACATTTACTAGAAGGGTGTTGACAAGTTGTCGCATAATTGAAATTTTTCAAAATAGCGATTTTTAACCAACAAAAAAATTTTTAGTATAGTTTTAAATTCTAAATTAAAAAAGGGGTTTTCAAATTGTTGAAAAATATTCGTAACAATGAAATAAGAACATTAATTTTATTAGTCGAACTATTTATCAACATACACATTTGTTATTCTTATGCTGGCTCAAGTTCGAATATTTTTCTCTAACTACTTCAAATTCGACTACTTTTCTTTAACTACTCCATAGATTTAAGAGAATAATTTTTACAATTTTGGTAAATTTTTAAAGGAAACTGCAAAGTTTTATAAATTAATTTAATAATTGAATCAAATGAACTTCATCAATAAGAAACGGTAAGTAAAAAGATATATTTGTGTTAAATAAAGTACTACATACTAAATTTAACAGCTTTGTATCAGAGTTGTGTTTTGTCGTAAATGTGTATGAAGAGCCTACTCCAGATAAATCCTTTTTTCTCGGAAACGGCTATGCGATTTTTTGGAACAATTGCTTCAAAATGTTCATTAAGGTCTATATTTTCAAAATATATAGTCATTTTTCCTGGGAGTATCATAGTTTCCATGGGAAAAATCAGCAACGGTTTTTTGTGCCCACTAGGGATGAAGCCACTTTTCTCGGGAACGGCTCTGCGATTTTTTGGAACAATTGCTTCAAAATGTTCATTAAAGTCTATATTTTCAAAATGTATAGTCATTTTTCCTGGGAGTATCATAGTTTCCATGG
>OX451218.1:87992575-88148934 GCA_949628195.1 Phasia obesa
CGAAGCAGAGATTGGCACCATCTGTGCTAGAAATATAGTACACAAAATGTCAAGGAGCGAAAGAAGCTGGGAAGCAGTTAGAAGATATGTAGAAAAGACGGAAATGGACACAGTTGACCAGAATAGAACAGCGGGGCCTGGACGCAGGCACATAATAGAAGCAATGGTTAACGAGACCACATAAGGGGGTCCACATCGAAGTAATGCGAAAGCAGTTCCACACCCCCGGGGTGGCCGGGGTGGGTTTTTTAGCCGGTATCAATAGAGCCCGGCATACGACAACTGTGACGACAGCGTCAGATGCGTAAAGCATTTTCCAATCCCAAACCCGCAAAAAAACAAAGGGTGTTCCGACAGTGACATGATTTGCATGCATATATGGCATATGAAATTTTCACAGAATGTGAAATGCGACAGGCGAATATATAAAATAGAAAACACATCACTATGGCAACTATGACAACAATTAATAATACATATTTAAAAGGTGTTGCAATAGCGACGCGATTATCGCGAATATGGCTTTATTAAATGTTTTTTTATGCAGAGTGTAAAAAATTATGTCCGCTATAGTACAAAATATCAAAAATAATAACTAAAGGGTGTGCCGAAAGTGACAAACATTTTACTTATGTAGCCTTATTTTTGAACCGGCATGGGTAGACACTTTAATACTCATATTCATTTTCTATATAAATAATATCAAATATCGTTCGTTAGTAATCGCATCACTTAAGAACAGCTGCACCGATTTGTCAATTTTGCTTTATCTTCATCATAACACAACTTAGGTTTTTACGGAAAGAATAATTGACCACGCCCACTTTTTAAGTAGTTAGATAACTATCACAGGTAGATCTTTGAAATTTTGCACCAGTAACTCCCTCATTAATATACATAGTTTAGCGAAGCACAGGCCTGATTGGAATAGTGGGAGGTACCACAATTATTATAGTCTAACTGGAGATCCGCAACAGGTAGAGTCTTACACAAGTAACCCTTATACTAATGTGCATAGTCTAATAAAACACAGGCTGGATTGGAACAATGGGCGTGGACCTCCCTTACAATGTAAAAAAATATTATCGTACACCTAGAGTATAGCAAAATATAGACTGGAGGGCTACAGTGGGCGTGGTACCTCCCATACAAATGAAAAATTATCGAATGCCTAGTGTACTACAATTTGTAGAGTCTTAAAAATTTGTTTAGAACAAATTTTTCAAAAAAATTTTGTTCTAAAATACATTTCATTAATTTGTACAGATTAGTGTTGGAAAATTCTACTACTTTCAATTACTCGATACAACTCAATACTTTTCAATTGGGTACTCAATACATCCGTTTATATACGAGCAGAGGAAATTTATCGTCGTAATTGGCAAGTATTTTTATAAATTTATTCCTAAAAATACTACCGTAAAAGTATCGATTAACTACTTTTGTGTATGAGTACCCAAAAAAATGATCTAGAATCGAGTACTCGGTACCCACTAATCAAGACTTTGTCAGCACTAGTACAGACTATGTAAAAATTAAGTGACACATACGACTGTAACAAGTTCCTAGATATCGCAATTTTGAGCAATTTAGCCTTCTCTTCTAAACGTTATAGACAGACACTTGATATTAACCCATGGCATTTAGTATAGTATTTACATAAAAAAATAATTAAAAATTAAAGGTTGCCCCAGAAGACGTGAGAAATAATAAAAAAATAATAATATATTGAAGGTAGTATGAAATCCTATTTTTTAAGAATAAAGTAAATACGTAAGAGTCTTAAAATTTGGTGTGGATAACTTTACAACGTGTATGGTCACAGCTAGTGTTCATATACATATTTTAATTTTGCTACCACAGCACAAAATGTTTGTCTATTTATTGAAATAAAATCGGTTATGTGTATATTACTTATAATTCGATGCTATTAACTTATGAAATCTGCCCGTATAATTAACTTTTACTTTATTAATCTTAAGTATAGATACACATACGAGTACGTAACGAAATATAATAGGTTTCGTTTAAAAGTTTTATTAGTTTCTTGGGATTTTTTGTAACAAACTGACATAAAATAAATTTTAAGATTGAAAGGTCGTATGCAATTATTTTTTAATATTTATTAAATAATTGATTGCAACTGCAAAATATATTCAAAGTTATCGATCATAGTTAAGAACACCTTTACCTATTGTAGTGAAAACAACCAGGGAGGCTACTGCGTATTTCGATTCGAAAGAAATCTTTTTCGAAATGCAATGTTAAAGTCATACAAATTCGAATGATTTCATTTTCGAATCGAAATACGCATAAACCCCCAGAGCTGTCAGAGTACACTTATTATAATAGTATTAAAACACTTTTCGGAAATCGAATCCACAACCTTCAGACACATAGACTAGCATACTACCTACTAGCCTACTGAGTCACCTAATTCATATTTTATATTAACGAAAAGCTATGAAATCAGATCATATTATTTATGGTAACAAATTTTTCAAATCAAGAAAACAAGTCATATATAAGTTGTTATTAGTAAAATATATTATTAATTTTGTAAAGTTGTCTTTTCACATTGGATAACATTTTTTTAAATATATGTACTTGATTAATGCGAATTATTCGAATAATTTAAAAACCTTAATTGATAAATCGACAAGAATTTAAATTGCAAAATCGATTAATTGTTTGCTCGAATAAAATAAAAACCCGATTAATTTGACACTCTAATTGGAACAGTGATAAATTATTATCGTGTACCCAGAGAATGATAAAAGGTATATTCTTGCAATTTTGTACATGTAACCTTCTCAATAATGTGCATGGTCAAGTGCATGAGGCAAATGAATATGTTTTTAAACTTAACAACTGTGCCTCGGTTAATGAAGTTTTTATTCTCTCAAATTTAATTTTAATATTAAAAATTTTAGCACCTAAATTTCTAAAGCGGGGAATATATGTTCCAAAAATGGGGGTTTTTTATAAAATATGTTACCCTGCCTTTATTAACCACGGCGCTATCAAATTCTTTTTGGAATAGGTAGCCAAGAAGTTAGGTTTTAAAAATTGATTTACTTTTTCCAATCGGAAAATCTTAAATTTAAAATTTTGTTTCAAAATTGACTATGTCTGGATAGGGCTGGAGGGAGAACCGTTAAAATTTATGCTCCAATTTTTTCGCATTTGCTACAGGTTATCCTTAAAATAGTTGAACCAAAATTTACTAGTACCGAAGTAAGTTTAATTTATAAAAGCAAACAAAGCCATACTACTTTTTGGGTAAAACCTTAAAAAATTGGTAGTTTTTAATTTTTTTTTTTAACGAAATGAGCTGTCAGAAAAATGTATCCTAATTTATTCTAAATTTTATCAAGAGTAAAGCTGATGTCTTCAAATAATAAACCGATCATAAATAAGTTCACCATCCATACATTTCTCTAAGTGAGTTTTCTCCTAAACATGTAAGCACAGATATTTTCAAGAACTATTTAAATTTGAAAAAATCCAAACATTTGAGTTATAAAAAAATGACACTAAAAAAATATGTATTCCCGGGGTACCCAACTTTTGGGGCTTACCCACAAGCCCCACTTTGCGCAAAGATCTCGACCGTCTGCACCTCTACTAAAAAACACCTCTTTGCTTTGCAAAGGTTTATGAGCTACAAAATTATTTTTAAAATAAAACGTTTTTAAACCACTGTGCCAGAGATTTTAAAAAATTGTGGACAAACATTTTTCCCGACCTTCTATTACCATCGCTAGTACGAATTTTAAGCTCAAAATTTGCTCATATATATACTTATATAAACCATATTATACTCTATCCAAATTTTAAAGGAACCTTTTTATATATAGAATTTCTAAAATTTGACAACGAAATTAAATTTTTGGTTTAGAAAAATAAACCGAACCACTATATCTTTTTGCTCAGTGCAACAACAGAATGTAACATATTCTATTTAGCATAATCCAGTTTGAAAGAAAAAAGAAAATTAAAACCAGACTTTACTTGAATAAATATAAAAACAGGATATGAGAACTAGCTTGGGTAGAGGAAGAAGATCCCTATAAATAACCAAACCAAAGACTATCAAATATCACTTTGTGTACAAAGCTGCAAGTGAAGAGTAATCAGCGATGGAATCTCAAAAGTTAAAAAAATTACAACTCAGTATCGGCATCATAATGCTGTTACAAATTTATTTGTCTCAAGCCGCTTTACCTGGATTACAAACAACCACTTATGATGGTAAGCAAAAAAGAAACCACAAAACCAAAGTTTGTTTATTTTATTAAAGAAATTTTAACTTTTTATCTTGTCAGGCATACCGCCCAATTGGTTTGCAAATGTCGATGCAGCACCGTTTGTACGTTTGGGTTCTAAATACTATTATTTTGAGACACGAAGTAAGGCCAATTGGTTTGATGCAGTCCACAAATGTCGAACTATGCATGCCAATTTGGTGACCTATGAAGATGGTGCAGAATTCGATGCTGTCCACGATTACATACGACGTCAACAATACGATGGCGGTAATTATTATTGGGTGGCTTCTAATGACCTGGGCATGGAGGGTAAATTCTTCTCGGTTGGCACTGGCCTACCAATGACATTTGATCGCTTTACACAAGGTAACCCGGATAATAGTTTTGGCAACGAACATTGTGTGCATTCCTGGTTCCATCAGGGTCAATATTCAATGAATGATTTGGACTGTAAGAAGGAGTGCAATTATATATGTCAAGCTGAGAATCCTAAAACAATTGCATTTACTGTGTGGTAATATTTATTATTAATATTTCAAATTAATAAAACATATTTAATTTTGAAATTTATTGTAACAAATTAAGCAATAAAGAGATAATTTTGAGAAAGTTTTTTCGACTATTTTTAGCATTTGCTTCTCTTGTATATATTGTATATACATTTTGCATTAATAAAGACTATATGTCTGTCTGTTCAGTAACTTTCCTAGCAGAAACTAGCAATGAGAGAGTAAAACAGAAATTTACATTATCACTCTACTAAATATGAAAGAGTAAATGAACTCTTTACTAGCAAAAGTTAGCAAGTAGACTACGGTGGCGTCAGGAATTACCTAAAACTTGTACCGATTAGACCATAAAATAGTACCTTTGAAAACGTAATTGTACTGATAGGGCAAACATAAAGTAATTTGCCGTTGTTAGCCAGAAATGTTGCTTTAAAGAAGTTTAAACTGATAATAGTAATCAAGGAAACCATAGAAATAAATCAAACAACAAAAATAAAAGCACAATAATTTAAATAAAATTATTGTTTTAAAATATTAGGTAGCTTTTGAAAGACTTTATGATGCATCTAAGCTTTAGATGTCAATATTTTTGGTTAGTCAGTGCTAATAAACATTCTTATTTCAAAGAACTTTATATAATATTTACATTAATAACATTCCAAAACACAAATATGTTTATGGTTCAAAATATATTAAAAACTGTACAATAACAATTTTAAAAACAAAATTGTACCGAAAAAAGTACGGTTGCAATAAATGTGTCATCCCTGATTTGTTTACTATTTATTATTTTAAAACAAAAAGACCTAAAATGAAAACCTAAAATTAAAAAGAAAAAACTAAATTTTATCGTTTGATATCCTCGCTAAATTAAAGAAAAACAATATACCAACAAAATTTTATTCACTTTTATATTATTTTCACTACTAAATACTGATATTTTCCTCAATTTTGCAAAAATGTCTTTTTTCAGACAATTTTTCCAAAAAAATATTTTGAACACAAAATCCGGAACAGCTGTTTGACTAATTCTTGCTAGTAAAAATTGCAAGTAATTTTTTTTCTCTCACATTTTTATTCTCTTGTTTTGCTCTCTCGTTGCTAGTTTTTAGAGTTAATGAACGCTTTTCCAGCAACAATTAGTACTAATTTGCAGTTACTGAACAGAGCTTATAATTCACTATCATACTGACTTCTAAACCTAAACTGACAAACCTAAATAAACGCACAAGGCATAACGCACATAATAAAATCGAATAAATTTATATGAAAATAGAGATAAAATCGCTAGATAATGCAGAGAGTAGCTAAAATGTAATTATTCATATAAAACAAAAAAAAACAATAACAGTTTTTTTGCATCCAATTTCACTACCTAAAGCTGAAATTCTGTCAAAAAAGTAAGATCAGTGTAATTGTATGAGACAAGTTACAAGCACATCGCATAGAATGCTTAAGACGCATAGAACGCATGAAGTAGGTTTACTTTCTACTTTTCAACGCTTCGCAAGCGCCATGAAAAAGTATCAGCTGTTTGCATAGCCAAGCTGTTTTCATACAATGCTATCGATAAATATGTTTGTGTCATTGATTTCTTTTTTATGTATTTTTGTATTAAAAAGGTTTTTTTATTTTAAGAATTTTGTAATAAAGTATACAAATATTTTAAAGTATAAAATTCATTAAAATAAATTTTTACAACAATTCTTTCATCAACAAAATTTTCATTTTAGTTGTCGATTACTTTTACGAACTTAGTCTCATCTCTGTTATGTTTATTTAATTATATCAATTTATTAAACAACTGCAATTCAGAAGCTAATTAATGAATGACAAAACATTATGTGCATAAACTTAGAGAATTCCAAATTGAAAATTCAAAATTTCACTCTCTATTTTAGCAAAAAAAACTTTTTATATCATATACACTTCAGCTGCTCTAAAAAAAAACTTGGCGCATAAAAAGCGATGTATGTAACTTGAATTTTAAAAAGCATAGAACGCGTATAAAGTATGAAAAGCATACAAAGCGCATACACGTAGAACGCGTGGTGGAACAAGATTAACGTGAGTACCTGCCTACTCGGCCTAACCGCACGGTGGTCTTACCACCGAGTGACACTTAGGCGTAGACTAGCGCCCCCATTGTGTAGTATAACAACACTTTACGATTGCCACCAATCGCTTTTTTTGTGTGATACAGTCACAATAAGTAGCAATTTATATAATATGGCAAGCCTTTCCAAGGCAAGCCTAGATCCACATTATAACCTCTTGCTTAGGGGTTTGGAGACTATCCAAACTCCGTCTGTTGAGAGTGCAACAGCACACTTGATCGACCTTGCACCTTACCTACATAAATCGATCTTAAACCACAACCACCACGTGTACCCCCGAAAGGGACCTCACCAATAACCGGTCACAGAGAGGATAGGCTCTCTGTGGGGCCACCGATTCCCGTGGTACCAGTCCTTTGGGCAATGGCCTCGAAGAGGACCCGCAATGTTTATCGCAGACCTTTTCTTCCAGACTTAGGGTCTAGGAACCCTAGCGTCTGGTGCCCCTATTTTCCCCGAGTGAACCGCGTCAAAACATTTGCCATATTCCTGCAGTGACAATTGGAACCCCCGGGGGTAGTAGAACGCGTGGTATGGACTTTTAGCTTAACGCTCTCTCAAAATTGTTGGTTTACGCTCAACGCGTAACGACACACAAAGGGATATTTTGCGAATCTAGCCGGACATTAGGCCAAAAATCAATTTTGAGAAATGTAAAAATTTAAGTACGCATCTCGACAGAAAACAAAATTCGGCATTGTAAAGTGAATTTTCAAGGCTTTTGCTTGAGATTTGTCGCTTTAAGACACTTATAAAATCAGGAAAGTTGAGTAAATCGCATAAGTTTTTATTGACTTAATACGATATTGACAGGTTTGCAATATCTTTTTTGTGGCTAAACGAATAAAGATTTTGTATTGATTTATGTGAAAGACTATATTAGCACCTACTTGTATTCATTTTTAGAAAAATTTTAATTTATATTTTTATGATAAAAAATTTTCTTCGAAATTAAAAAAAAATAATTTTTTTGTTCACTTTTTATATATCTTTATAAAATTTACGATCTTTACTTTTATACTAAAAAAACCCTACGCGTTTTTGCGCCATTTTCTTTGCGATTTTTTTTTTCATATTTGACCTTTTTCTGTTTTTACTCATCTTGCATAGGTAAAGTAAGAAACCTATTTGTCGGTCATAAAATGTTTTCACTTTCTAAGTTGTTTTAAATAAATTAAAATTTTTTTTTAAGTTTACAAGGACGTTTCGTGGGGTGTGAGTTTAGGTAAGTTTAGGTTTTTGAATATTTGCTGACTATAAAAGTTGCATTTGCTAAACAAAAGTATGGGAAAACTTAAAAATAAATTGAATTTCTCTAGAATAAGTAGGTAGAATTGGTTCTTCTAAAAGGAACTCTATTCTCCTTTGTCCGATTTTCCTTATTTTATAGCTTTAAGCCTATGATCATAAGAGATTTTCCTGCCAAGTTTCATTAATCTAGGTACATTAAGTAAATTTTTAGAGCCAATATAAGCTAAAAATAAAGTAATGTTCGGCTAGATTGACAAAATACCCCTATATGCGACGTCTAGCGCTTAGGTTTGAACAACCCTAAATAAGAGCACAAGTTAACATATTTTGTTTAGTAAAATCTAATACATTTAAACGCAAAATAGATATAAAATCACTAGATAAAGCAAAGTAGCTAAAATGGCACCACTCTTACAAAAAACAATAACAGTTTGTTTTCACCCAACTTCACTACCAAGCGTTGACGCCGCTATTTAGGTTTGATTCATGCATTTTGTATGTACATGAGAATTATTGGCAGTTATTTTACGCGCTTGTTTAGGTTTAGCTGTAAGTCGTTTGATCTGTCAAAAGTGACATGTGTGCTCAAAAGTTACAATAGTGCGGATAAAGGCTATGATTCACTATCAAACTCAGTCGTTCGATTTGTCAAAAATTGCATGTGTGCTCAAAAAGTATGATAGTGTGGATTAAAAGGGTATGTGTGTGACAGACTTTTTGACAGATCTGTACGTTTTTATAATTTTTTTAAAAAATGCATAAAATAGTATTTTTCCATGCGATCAGAATTGCAAAATCTTATTCTGTATGATAGTGTGACATCTACATCGCCATTTGAAACGATTTTTTCATTGGACAGAATTCTGCCAGATTTTTTTGTGGTTGAATCTTACGATTGTGTAGGATAGTGAATCCGGCCTTTAGAAGAGATTGTGTGAACAGACTTTTTTACAGGTCTGTACGAATTGACAAGCTTTTGAAAAAAATCATATAGTATTTTTTCCCATGTTATCACAGTTACAGAATCTTTTTACCTTACCATACGTAGTATAGATAAATTGGTTGGTGTGTATGCCACTATTTTTGTACTACAGGTCGTTAAGTTTCAGCCTTTGGTATATGGAGATAAAGAGCTGTGTAGTTTTTGGGCATATTCGGGAAGGGAGAACGGGTAGTTTATTTGGCACCCCAAACCGTGTATACCACAATTTTAGTGAACGCTCAACAGGTCATACCGTCTGACATATTAAAATGAAATTCAGTATATTCTTTTGCAAAATCAGGATGGGGGAGGGGTAGGTTAGGTTAGATTAATAGAGGATCACACATAATTAAATATGTGTGGCTTCACAAGACCATTATTGATCCATAGTGACTCCTCTGATGATTTAATAACTCCCACTAAGTAGTCCCGTGGACTTCGTTAATTTGACAATTTGCTTAGCTCCCATACCCTTCAAGTCCTCCATATTCTGAAAGAAAAAAGAGCAAAAACATTTATTACGGCTGTGTGATAACGCAGGGCATTGACAAAGATAGTGGAATGTGTTTTCCTCTTCTTCGCCACACCATCTGCAGATATCATCATCACAATGTCGAATCTTTTTCAAGAAGTATCTAAGATCATTATGTCCTGTTATTATACCCACATACATTCTTAGTTCTGACTTACTCATACATAACAGCTTATCCCTTTCTCCAATACCTTTTTCCTCCAGCAATGATTTTGTCTGTGTGTATCCAAACGAATTTATCCACGTTGTGTCGGCATCACGTCTAAATATTGTTCTTATCCTCTCATATGTATAATCAAGACCCGGGTATATGTCCTCACATCTGACGCTTATGTCTAAGTCAACTCCAGCCCGCGTCAACTCGTCTGCAGCTTCGTTTCCTATAATGTTGTAATGACCGCACAGTTTCAGTGCGTGTTGTTCATTGAGAACTTGTAGATCTCTGCGAGAACGGCTGACTACTTTCGATCTAATACATCTATTTCCGAATGCTTTTATAGACGCCTGACTGTCTATGTAAATATAATGATATCACTTGAGAATATCGGTCTCATAGAAAGTAACCTGGCAGCGTCAGACACAGCAAATATTTTGGCTTGGAAAATGGGGGAGGGGAGGTTTACTAAACACTTCAAACCGAAAATAATTAATTTTTCAATTCGAATATACTTTGATTTTTTTCTTTATGATATACATACATATGTATCTTGAGTGTAGGCCACTCCAGTTTTTTTTTATAATAGTGTGGAACCTACTGCGTCATTTTGAAACCATTTTTTTAAATTCTGTCCAAATGATTTTCCATTAGATGACGTAGTTCGCCAAATTTAAAATAGACAGATTTTATAATTCTTAAAACTTTTACTGTTTCTCTAACTAAATAAAATCAAAAAATTTTAAAACAGTGACAGTACTTATAAAATGGAAAGAAGACAGTCTAGAGGTACTGTATAAACTAAAAAATAAACACACACAGTTGTATCTTAAAGATACTCGCATCCAAAACTGTTTAAACGGAAACTGCTTTACCCAAAACATAATCAAAAGAAAAAGATATTTAAGTAAATGCCACAATAAAGAAAAGTAAACAATAACCACCTGCCAATTTCACAACTAAGAATGACAGTCAACTAATAAAACACTAAATAAACAGAGAGTCAAAAACTTAATATGAGAAAGAAATTCATAAGCAAGAGCGAAAATTTTCCATATATTACAATGCAATTAGCTCCACATTTGTAGATATGAAAAGTATCGAATAAATGAAAAACAGTTTAAATTGGAACGTATAACAGGCGAATGGGGGATGTTAAACACGCATAAAGTAAAATATATATGGGGAAAACAAAATAACTACTACAACAATAGTAAAAGTTGATGTAACAAACAACGGTAAAACGATGATAAATATACGTACAACGGTGATGGCATGACACTTAAACATGTTGGTTTGCTTTAAAACTCTTTGCAAATAAACCCACAACCGAAAATATATTTTCTTTCATTTTGTTATTGTGTTTCGGGGGGCTGGGGGCGAATTAGAATAACGTGAACTAAACAACTTGGGTGTTTTAGCTAGAGTGGTGACGAAGAGATAATTTAACTGTATATTATTTTATGTACATACTGACATACATACATATGTATGTACATAACAAAGAAAAGTGAAAAATACAAATCAAAAATATCTGCTGCAAGTAACAATTTATTTCAACTGAATGAAGAAAAACGAATTTTTTCACACTAATACAGACAGAAGTAGAGAAAACGTAATGCATGAAGTAAGGTAACGGAAGAAAAATTCTTATTTTTAATTTGTGAAAAATTAAGATAAATAATAAAAGAAAATTTGTTATAAAATATTGTTAGTGCAGTCCTTTTAGAACAAAAAAAAATAAAACAAATTTGCTGGAAATTTAAAAGGTATAAAATTTAAAAGTTAAGTTAAAGTCTTTCGAAGTTTTGTATTAGTTTACTACTGCATACATACAAGCAATAACAGTTTATATTTGTTCCACCTTTCATTAAGCAATAAAAGTTATGCGATTTGCAAAGTGATATATGTATTTTTATAGAAGAAAAAACAACAAAATCCATTAAATTATATTTGTTAAATTTTATTATACATACAAAAGCATTAATAATGTCAACTGAAAGCAATAATACTCCGGTGGATCCCAGAGTTCAGGTAAGTACTAGTTGTCTATTAAACACGCTCAAAGTACCCCTGATAACCCAGAAAATCTGATTTAAATTAAGCAACACCCTTTTTTGGCAATTTTTATACACGTATAAAACGAGAGCCTTAAACTTATTATCGGTTATCGCAGTTAATCGTTTTTTACTTACTTTGGCCAAAATTGACCCTCATCAATAACTACTTATACTACACATTTTTTTTATGTTTGAATGTATTTTCTTTTAATTTTCTCTTTTCTCGATTAAACAGTGTTTATATTTATAATAAATTCTTTTTTTAATATTTTTTTATTTATAGTATTAAAACATAATTTCATACTTACAGCTGTTGACAACTAATTAGAAAAGATTTGTAGTTTATCGAAACCCCTTTCCATTTCAGTTTGTTCTATTTAAGTAACCCATATTTATATAAAAACAGTTGTGCAAATAAAAAGCGGAGTGGCCCTAATTAACAAAGAAAATTTTTTATTATTTGATCTGGCCTGAGCAACCATGGAAATACGTATAGGAACTAGCTCTTTTCCCCCAACAAATAAATTACATTTTTATTATAAAACGTTATTGGTAATTAGCATAATATTAAATAATTATTATTATTTATGTTTACCTTACGAAGAGATGATCGCCCTCCTTTATATATAAAACCAAAAAGATCTTTAAGTGACATTTGTTATGAGTTAAATAAGCAGATTTAACTCATCATACACTAATCGACTTAGGTAAGGTTGCACGGCTCGCCGGCTCCGTGTAGATGAGAACCGACTCACTTGGATCCTTTTGGTCCCGTTGGGACGCCCGAAACTAATCGACTTAGTAACCATTGTAATATATTGGCAGTTTCCTTATTAGATGAAACAGATGTACTTAGAAGACTAAGGCCCATTATTATAACTTGCCAATAGCTGAAGTTAGAATTTTATCGGATCGATAAGTAGTTTTTCGTTATTATAAGTCAGCTAAAAATAACCTTATAGAGGCAAGTTATAGTAACTTGCCTTATACTCGTTATTATTACGAAAATCTACTTATCTCTCCGATAAAATCCTAACTTTAGTTATTGTTATAAGAATGGCCCTTAATAGGCTACACGTATTAGATCAGAAAATAAAAATATTTATATACTCGTATATATCTTATTAATCTTAAGCGATTTTTTTTGGAAATAGGTTATGAAGTTAATTGAAGCTTAGTAACATGTTAATGTTACAATACGTATACAAATTATATTCTAACTTAATCTACCGAGCATAGTAATGCAGACCTTCTTTCGTTGTAGTAAAACACCAAGAATATTTGATGGGAATCGAACCCACAACCCCCAGACAGATACACTAGCGTACTACCTACTAGCCTACCAGAGCACCCAGAAAACACAAAATAATATTTTTGAAAAATATAGTTGGACAAATTCAGCATCTTAAATAAGCTTTTGAATAATATGAGCACTTGTATTACCCAACTTTTTAATATTTAATAATTACTATTCCCGGTGCGCTTCGCTAAGCTCATACTCAAAAAATACAATAAGCACTTGAAAGTAAAAGTATGACAAAGTACGCAGTTCTCTAGATGGAAGTATGCAGTTCTCTAGACGGCCCTCCTGTCCTAATCACCAAGCTTTAACTCAAAAACTATTCTTTCTATTCTCAGAGTACAAAATTTCAACACTGCACCTATTATACTTGTAGTTCCCTAGTTACATGACGACCATGGAAGTAAAAGAATGGCAAAGTATGCAGTTCTCTAGTAGGAGGATAATTACTTTGTATGTGGGTACTCGGCCCACCTGATCTAATCATCATGCTTTAACTCGAAAACTATTCTTTCTATTCTCAGAGTACAAAATTTTAACACACTACCTATTATAGTTCCTTAGTTTCACGACATATTTTTCACTTTCTATGTGTGATAAGACGGCCATGCTCGATAATACGGGGGTTTGGAGTATATAATTTTAAAACCTTATCTATTTTAGTTCCTTAGTTATTTAATGATAAATATTTACATACATTACACGTACATACAAAGGAGTTGCCACGCACAGTCTAATAAAGTAGGACACTCTTACACAATTCCAAAACTCTATCTTTTATAGTTCTCTAATTACATGATAACCATTTTTCTCTTTGTATGGGAGGTACCACGCCCACCATTTCAATCCAACCAATTTATTGCTTTACTATACATATTAGTGAGGGAGTTAGTCGTACAAAGTTACAACACTCTACATGTAACAGTTCCCTAGACACACGATAGTAATTTTTCACTTTGTATTGGAGGTACCACGCCCTCAGTTATATTTCAGTAGTTTTTTTTTTTTTTTTTGCTAAGCTATGCATATAATGTGGGTTACTTTTGCAAAATTTTAAAACTCTAGTTATTACAGATGAATTACTGGAGCAAAATTGCAAGAGTCTACCTATTATAGTTCTCTTGGTACACGGTAATAATTTTTCACTTTGTTCGCCAGATAACACGCCCACTATTTCCATCCAGCCAGTCTTTTCCTATGTTTTATCTATTACAGTTCCCAAGTAACACGATGATAAATATTTACTTCGTGTGGGAAGTGCCACGCTCACTTGTAATATCAAAGAAGTATATACCTATTTTAACCACGGCATATGGGACAACAAACTGTGAAAATTTCAGGAAGATCGGTATACTGTGTTTTATATATACAGATTGATTGCTTCCGGGAAACATGTATCGTTTTGTTTGCAAGATAACTGCCTTTATTACGGTGATGGTTTTACTTTTGTCCATTTTAACGAGATTGTCTTCTTAAGAACTCATATCTGGTAGCATATTCTTCACAATTCAAAGTATTTTTCTTTATTTAAAATTCACTCAATTTTATGAATTGTTCTACACCGTAACTTAACTTATAAAAAATTATAATACAAAACAGAAATATTTTTGAAAGGCAGTTTTTATTAGAATCTGGTAGATAATTTCATATTTTTTAAATATGATTTCCGGTATATGTGCGCCGTAGCTACGAGTTAATTGGTTCATCCGATCAGTTAAAATTTTGACTACTTTTTCAAATAATTCTGGCCGTAGGGCATCAATGGTTAAGTTTGAGTATTGCGTCAACAGTTGCTGGTGACATAACATAGCCCCATAAAAAGTAATCCAGACAACAGCACAGGACAACTTCTGGAAATAAAGTTGTCACCCAATTGATTTTGCAATAAATCGATTGTTAAGCGCACTGTATGGCAAGTTTAGCCGTCTTAATGGAACCAAATGCTGATAATATTTGAAAACAAAGATTTTGTCAGCATGGCAAACAGTCTATTTCAATGGATGTAATGGTGATTCGGTAACGACATGAGGATTATCTTCACTCCAAATACGGCAATTTTGCTTATTCACGTAACCATTTAACCAGAAAAGAGTTTCATCGCAACACAACCTGCGAAGCTTTTCTCGCTTCTCTGCAGAAAACACCCAGAGGTGGGAATCGAACCCGCAACGCACAGACTAATAGCCTAGCGCTCTACTAAGCAGTCTAACGAGGCACTCACTTCACGAACAGATTTATTTTTTTCAAAGTATATTTCCACAATTTGGAAGCGTTGTTCTCTGACATTAAACAATTCATAATGACTTGCCAAACCTTAGTAAACAGAAATGTAAACACAGTTTTACCTTCTTAACTGTCAAACCATAGTTATCGATAACGATAATTGATGACTATAACAACTTCATTTCGAAATTTGTCGTTTAAGTTATAGAAACAAGGCACTGGTCTGTCATTTAGTCCGGCAATATTTATCGAAAAGCACTTTACAAAGAAAATTTTAAGTAATTATTAGGCATTTCCAATTAGTTGTCGCACGTTGTTTGGATTAAACTAAGATGTAAACTAATTTTAAACACGACTAATTGCATTTAATAAAAATAAAATAAATACTAAAAAAAGAGCAGTGTTTCTAATTAGATACCAGCAGCTGTAGATAGGTATTTGCAAAAAAAAAAAAAGATTTTTGCCTTCACCATGACATAAGCGCTATTAATAATTATATTCTTTTCAAAATTAAAATATCTCGTTTTGTTGGTTCTACTCCTAATAACAATGATTTTATTTTCTGTGTTGGCGTCTGTGCCAAAAATCATTGTTATTTTCTTACTCTAGCCCAAATATATTATTGGCCAAGAAAATAAATTATATTGAACTTTTAGTTTCATTTTATTTCTAGCAATATGTTACAAATTGTGAATGTTACAGAGGAACATGTCATGTTGCCTACACAAAGAAAATGTGTACATAATTTTGTTGTAGCAACTATTCGTTCGGTTTCCTTAATTAAATATTTAGGTTGTGAACATAAAATATCCTATCAATAAAATTTTCAGTAAATGACATTAATTTTTTTTTTTTTTTTTTTTGTTCTTATCAGCATTTCTAGCGATACAATTAAATGGTTCAATTATTACACCTGACCCATTCGATTTAAAGCAAATTTAATTCTCACAGTTGTTTTCTCTGAATATAAAAAGATGGAAAACGTTTCGTTTAATTCTCTGTATTTTTGCTTTGTTAACAATAAAATATTTAAAGCATTTTGTTGTGGTTCCACATCATATTGTTTGCACTGAGTAATATTATTGAAAAGATCGTAAAAAATGTAAGTGTATACAGGTAACCCTCCTATAACATTACTGTCATAACACAGTTCGAGATTAGTTATTAAATGAACTCTAATACTTTGTATTTACAGTTGACTGTTTTTTACTTCTAAATTTATAGTTTAAGCGGCCAGTAATAGTGGTTTACAGTGTGGCCAGTTTGGCATTTTTGCAGCTAAATTTATTATTATATTTTTCAATTTATCCGCAACTTATTACTTATTTAGTATTTTTGGTATTATTTAATTTAAAAAAATACAATAATTTTGGTTCATGTTGATTATACGGAATTACTACAAATTATGACCAGAGCGTGAAGCCGATCGGCTAATATCCGCCGCCGACTTTAAATGGAGCAGTTAGTCGCCGCCGAATTGTTCGGCTAATTTCGGCTAAAATTTTAGCTGGCTTCATCAGCAAAGCTGGTTTTTTTATTTAATTTGATATTATTTATGTATTTTAAAACTTGATGATTTTAAAATAAATTGCACCATTAAAACCCCATTATTTAGCGATTTTATAAACTTGAAGTGGTTTACAGAACAGATTAAAATCACATGAGGGATTTAAAAACGATTTAAACATGAAATGTGATTTTGAGAAATTTCTAGTTTTCATATACATATATGTATATACATATGTATGACTATCTCGCATTAAAAGTTCGGTGTGTGATCAAGATAAAGTGTCTGTACCTGCCATGATGGCCTTACCTGATGGTTTTCTTACCACTGAGTATAATTTTGGCATACAATGAGGTCGCTAGGATATGCCAAAATTTTACTTAGTGGTAAACCCACCATGAGGTTCGGCCATCATGGCAAGTACTGACGTTAAATCTTAATCAGACACCGCACCCTTAATGCGAAATAGTCATATGTATAAAAAGTAAAAATTTCTCAAATCCCTCATGTTATTTTAACCTTTTGTGTAAATCACTTAATACAGTGGGGGCGGTTTTAAATTTATAAAATCATTGGATAATGTTGTTTTGATGATGCAATTAATTTTAAAATTTCAAGTTTTAAAATAAAAAATATATCAAATTAAATAAATTAGTCAAGTGCGAGTTACACTCACACACGTGGGGTTCCGTACTATGTTCAGTATAATTTAAAAATTCCATTTGTTTATTTCTTTATGTCTTATGGGACACCCTTAAATTTTAAAATTAAAGTAATATTCGCGAAAATTGCATCATAATTAGAACAACCTTTAAATTTTAATATGTAATTGATTTTATAGCGGCCATGGTAATACACTTTCTATTAAAATATCAGGATCCTACCTACTGCGGTTAAAAAAAAAAGGTAATATTCGTGAAAAACACGTTACTAATGGACACACTTCAATTTTAAGTATTTGTTATAGCGGCCGAAGTAACACATCTGTAAACATTTCAAGAGGGTATCTATTACGGTTTATAAAATCTTGTCACTGTCGGAACACCCTTTAATTTTATTATTCATTATAGTGGCCATGGCAACTTCCTTTCTATAAATATATTAAGAGTCTACTTATTGCGATTAAAAAATAAGTCACTATAAGTGAAAAACATGTCACTGTCGGAACACCCTTTAATTTTTAGTAATATCGGCCGTGGCAACACATCTTCTGTACAAAATTTCAAGAGTCTACCTGTTACGGTTCAAGAAATAAGGCTTTATACATGCAAATCACGTCACTGGCGGAAAACCCTTTAATTTTTATTATTTGTTATAGTGGACATAGTTATACACCTCCTGTAAAAATTTCAAGATTCCAGCTATTCATTCAAAACTTAGGATATATACATGCAAATCACGTCACTATTGGAACACCCTTTTTTTATACTTGTTTATAAAACAAACATAGTTTTGATTACAGTCTGCAAATTGTAAGTGGTTTCCTCTTACAGCTCAAAAAAAAAGACATAAACGTCACTTTTGGACACCCTACGTTTTAGTATTTTTTGCTATTCAAAACTTAGGCCTTACACATACAAAGCACACCACTATCGGAACACCCTTTAATTTTTAGGTTTAGTTTTTTAGATTTGTTTATAAAGCGAACTAAGTTTTAATTACTGTTTGTAAGAAATAAACACATATTCGTAAATAACACCTCTCTATCGGAACACCCCATAAGTTTTAATATTTTTTGCTATAGCGGCCATAGTTATACACCTTTGGTAAAATTTTCAAGAGTCTACCTATTATGGTTCAAAACTTAGGCCTTATATATGCAAATCACTCCACTATCGGAACAGCCTTTAATTTTTAGGTTTATTTTTTCAGACTTGTTTATATAGCGAACTAATTTTAATTTAGTGCTTGCATATTTTTAGTGAATTCCTCCTACAGTTCAAGAAATCAGCACATATTCGTGAATAACACCTCTCTATCGGAACACCCTATAAATTTTAGTATTTGCTAGTATAGCGGCCACAGTTATATACTTTCTGTGAAAATTTCAAGCGCCTACCTATTACGGTTCAAAACTTAGGCCTTATACATGCAAATTACACTACTATCGGAACACCCTTTAATTATTAGATTTATTTATTTATACTTGTTTATATAGCGAACTAAGTTTTAATAACTGTTTGTAAATTTCAAGTGTATCCCTCCTACAGTTCAAGAAATAAACACATTTTCGTAAAGAACACCTCTCTATTGGAACACCCTATAAGTTTTAGTATTTGTTGCTATAGCGGCAACAACTATACATCATCTGTGAAAATTTCAAGAGTCTACCTATTACGGTTCCAGAGATAAAAGGCGCTGACAGACGGACGGACATTGTAGCGAAAACAATAGGGGTTTGTTTTTACACTTTGTGTACGGAACCCTAATAAAAAAAACTAGCTTAGCTGATGAAGTCTGCTAAAATTTTTAGCCGATATTAGCCGAACACTTCGACGTCGGCTAATACCCGGCTATTAGCTGATCGGCTTCTGGCTTTGGTTAGGGCCTTTCTATTTGAGACCAACGATATGGAATTGCAAGCTTTAAAGTAAACTTTAAATTGAACCGCTTAAAACTACAAACGCTCTATTGTGCGTTAAAAGTTTGTATAAACAAAATATTTGTCCTTTTATAGAAAAAAAGTTTTTATATCTAAATCCTAAAAACGTTTTAATTATAGACTTATTTTCTATCTGCGTTTTTTTACGTTCGCATCACGTAAAAACTACTGGGTGGATGTTAACAAAATTTTGTGTATCCTGATCCCAATATAGGATACTTTTTTCCGCAAAAATATCTTATTTCCAAGAGAAAATGGAGAAAAAGCAGTGAAAGTACGCATTTGAATTAACCGGATAAGCATACTTTATTTTATATTAATTAAAAAAATACATAAACTTATATGCAGCATAGTTTAAGGCGGAACTAAAAACGTAAGGGGCTTTGGTCTGGATTTCTTTCAAAGCAAAATCGAATAAAATATCGTAAAAACGCTGACTAAGTGGCGGGCTAAGGTAGTTGATAAATAAAGCTTAGGTTTTTATGGCACTTTTTACCGCTTTTTGTCTTTTAATCAGTTTTGTTTCATTCAAAGGATATACATACATATTATTTGAGAGAAATACTTTATAATGAATATATTATTCAAAATACAAATTTAGAATTTTAACATTATTTTTTAGCATTTGGGATTCTTTTTTTAACATTATTTTAAATCAGATTTAGCTGCAACGTATTGTTAGACCTGGTCACACTGGTGGTCTTACAAATAAACTGTTAACTGATATATGTATGTAGCCATAAACGAATTTTATAATAAACTAGCTGTGCCCGCTCGTTGTTCGATTTTGAAAGTAACAGCAAATTTATAAACTTTTTAAGACTTTAATAGTGCTTCAGTTATATTTTATGTATTTGCTTTATATAGAGGTGGCCATCTGAAATTTATATATAAATTCTACAATTATTGTAGAGTTTTGTAAAAGGTCAAGTTTGCCTTACCTTTAAATGGGTAAAATAGCGTCATTTCACTACTTTTTCTCTATTTTTTCTTGGAAATGAGATATTTTAGCTATAGATTTTTTTTAAAGTACCTTCTCAAACATTTTTATTAAAATTCATCGAGTAGTTTTTACGTGATGCGAACACAGATAGACGGACGGACAGACAGAAAGACAAAAATTACAAAAATTGCGGTATTGTATTCCATTCCGGTTACTAACTGCACCAGCAATAAAATTTTCAAAAAATATTTCATGTAGAGAAATGGTCCCGTTACAGTTTTATTATATGTATATGTATACTTATATAAAATAAATTATTCTAGTGCAAACGTATTGATTCCAACATCTATACACCTAATAAAATAGGAACTCATTTCCGTCTGTCTATCTGTCTGTCTGTCTGCTTTTCTTTTACGTTCCCACCACGTAAAAACTACTGGATGGATTTTAACAAAATTTTGTGATGAGTTAACTTGGTATCCTGATTCCAATATACTTTTTTCCACAAAAATATCTTATTTTCAAGAGAAAGTGGAGAAAAAGCAGTGAAAGTGCGCAGATATTTTAGTAATAATACATAAACCATAACTGAAGCACTAACCACTAACAGATGGCGCTGTTTTACAAAGTAAATACATAACCATAACTGAAGCATAGTTTAAGGCGGCACTAAAAAAGTAAGGGTTTTTGGTTTGGATTGCTTTCAAAGTAAAATCGAACAAAATTTTGCAAGGACGCTCACGAAGTGGCGGGCAGAGCTAGTATTAAAAAAGCACAAATTCTTTTTATTCTCTAGAACACACGGTGTTGTTTTAGAACATAATTACATTTGCAAAAAAAGAATGCCATTTTACAAGGTTTAAGCAACCACCGAAAAATATCAGCTGACTTTAATATTGGATGAAATTAAGTATCAGATTAGATTGTTAAAAAATTACATTCAGTTTAATCTGTTGCCTAAAAAGGGGCTCTAAGAGATCAATGTTCGATAAAAATGGATTTTAGTTTTATAAAATGAGACAAATATCAACTAATGGTCATCAGGTTAAAAGATGTTAGTTTTACGAGGACAAAGTTGTTTCTATTATTTTTCCCACTTTTCTTTAAAAATTAATCACCTAATTTGTATAAAAAAATATTCTTGTACAACTATATTAGTTGTTAGAGAGAATAAACGAACTTAAGCCTTACTTCAGCAATTCTTTTATATGTGAATAAGTAGTTCGACTAATAAAATTAAATATTCAGTAATTGTTTTTATTTATTTATTTAATTATTTAATGTTACCATATAATTACAAGTTATATTCTAATTTAGATTATCCGAAGCTTTTATAAAAAATTTTGGTAAAGTTTATAGAGAAGGGTGTACTATATTCAACACGGCCCACAGTGAACGGTCCACATAATAAAACTGGAAAAAAGTCGAAGGAGTTATGGTAGCTTAATTAAATTTTTGGCACATACATATCTCTCTTGGCCTACTATTTTCAAAAATGAATTAACATTTTTAGAAATCCTTTTATTTTTCCGGTGCGGGGACAATTAAATACCCAAAATTACCCCATTTCAGTAATTATTATTTTTTGAATTATATTCTATCATTTTACATACAAAATCATAAAGCGTTTTTTTTATAAAATATAACCAATATCTAGTTAGTTAGGGTTGCCGTATACCTTTTTTGAATATAACATTATTTTAAACATTTTAGTTTTTTTTTAAGTTTTGAAAATACTTATAACCAAATAACATTATATGAATAGGGTTACCAAATTGAAAACACTAAAAATTTTTAAAATTAAATTATTATTTAAGATTTTTTTTTCGCAATTTTTTATTTATTGTATCTTTAATATAATTGAACTATCAATAATTACTCATATCTTAAGTCTAAAAATAAAAATATACATGTTAAGTCCAACCAGTGTTGGACAAAAAAAAATGTATGTTTCACGGTTACTGTAATTTGCGGGTTATCCCTCTGATGTACGGATGAGAGAAGCAGTGTCCCTCCTTCTTAGTCGAATGTAACCAGGTTCATTTAGTATGTTACGTGTCAGTGGATTAGGATGAGTTTCAAGCTTCTTTAAATAACTTATGGCAATCTTCGCTATTTCCGCTTTAGCTGTTGGCACGTTTAGATCTTTATGGATGTTCGTGTTTTTTATATATCAAGGAGCAGATGTAATTATACGAAGAATCTTGTTTTGGCGCCTTTGAATTTTTTCAACGTTGGTAGCTGAGGCAGTGCCCCATAATTGAATGCCATAACACCATATTGGTTTTAGAATTGACTTGTATAATAAAAGTTTGCAATCTAAAGCTAGAGTAGAATTTCTGCCAATAAGCCAGCTTAGTTGGACTGCTTTTAACTTCATTTGTGTTAACTTTGTTTCTATGTGCCGTTTCCATGTAAGGCGCCGGTCAAGATGTATGCCGAGATATTTGACGTCTGAAAGCTGGGGTATCGTTCAGTTATTTATCCGAATAGGAGGGCAAGATTCTCTACGCAGTGTGAAAGTTATGTGAGTACATTTTTGTTCATTCACTTTTATTCTCCATTTCTTCAACCATTTTTCTAAATTGGATATGTGGTCTTGTAATTATCGTCATGCTACTTCGGGTCTTTCGTGAATGCTCAAAAAAGCTGTGTCGTCAGCAAATGTCGATGTGTGAACTCGGTTACTAGTTGGCATGTCTGAAGTATACAATAAGTATAAAAAGGGCCCCAATATACTACCTTGGGGAACTCCGGCTTCGATTGGCTGGGGTGAGCTCAAAAAATCTCCTTCTTTCACAATAAATTTTCGTTCGGTTAAATAACTATCTAGCAGCTTATATAGGTTTACGGGCAAATTCAGTTTTATCTTGTATATTAGGCCTTCATGCCATACCTTATCGAATGCTTGAGAAACGTCGATAAAAAACGCAGAGCAGTATTTTCTCTCTTCAAATGTCTTTTTAACAACATTGACTAACCTGTGGGTTTGTTCGATGGTACTATGTTTTTCCTGAAGCCGAATTGATGGTTTGGAATATATCCTTTGTCGCTTAGAATAGGGTTAAGCTTAGTTATTAACATCCTCTCAAACAGCTTTGACATATTTGACAAAAGGCTTATAGGTCTGTATGATTCAATTTTTGTGTGGTCTTTTCCTGGTTTAGGAATCATGATAACCAAGGATACCTTCCACTCTGTGGGGAAGTACTTAAGACGTAAAATGGCATTAAAAATAAAAAGAACGATTCTGCGAGCTATACGGGGCAATTCAAATAACATCTTGTTACTGGTTTTATCAACGCCAGGGGCTTTTTTTTGGTGTTTAAATCCGTTATTGCCTTTTCAATATCACCAAATTGAAATCTTATCGGTATTGCAGCACTAGCCTCGACAATTGGCAACTCAACTATATCAGTCGATATATTCGGGGTAAAACCCTTTTCAAATGTCCAACAAATAAATTGCCCTTTTCGGAATCACTCCTTGCCCAGCCTCCAGATGTAGTTCGCAGGGGAGGCTTACGTAAGACTGGCCTTTTAAGAGTTCTACAAGCACGCCATAATGAATAATCTGATAGAGGAGTTGCGTCTAGGTCTCCCAAATAGTTTTTTCAGGGATGCTAATCTTCTAGATTCCAGCATGTCGCTTAGCCGGTTCGTGGATTCCTTAAGTCTGCTTTTGAGTTGAGGAGATCTCTGAAATTGTCATTCTACGAATTTTTCTTTTTTCAGCCAAGAGTCGTTCGATATCTGCAGAATAAATTAGATTGTATCTAGCTAATTGTCGGGTTATTGTTGAATGTTGGGCAGCTGATCTGAGGTTTTGGTCAAAATCAATAAAACTCCGATCTACATCTTTAGGTGTTCTTAGCGGGATGTTTTCCGAACAATGAGTACTAAGATACTTTCTATATTTCGACCCATTATGCTTGTGCTAGTCGTTGGTGATATGATGTTTTGTTTGTCCCATATATAGACGATAGTGGGTGAATGATCTGAGGATAATCTGAGGATAATTTAAGATAAAAAACATATTTATATAAAGACTAATAATAAAGTTACAAACAAATTCAAATAACATAACAATTGTAAACAATTTCTTAATCACTAGAATAAGTTTCTGTGTCTGAATCAGTGTTAATAGATTCATCTACTATTATGTAATTACTAATTTATTGATTAGTGTTGAAAGAGCTGCTTTTATTTATTTTATTTCTATTAGATGAAATTAATGGATCAGAAGAAATTGGGAGTTTATTCATTAACTCTTTATTACAATTTTCTCTGCTATTTTTTCGAGTGTACCCAAGTCTGTTCTTTCTTAAATGTTTTGTGAAGGCATTCTAAAGCATTCGCCCGTGCACCCACCTTGTACTAGTTCGCCCTGGTTTAAAGTAAGGCCCACTATTATCATACATTTTCAAATATTAAAAATATCAAATGTAATTTTAATAAAAATATCAGATATGGACGATTTTTAAAATCATTATATTGCAAAAGTTGGTATAGAAGACACCTAAATATTTGTATATATATTTTAGTATATATAACAGAAAATTAGATTATTGATGCATAAAAGTAGTTTTTTGATGTGCCTATTTTTTCGGGTCCATCGAAGCTGACTATTTTTTTTAAGTGCATATTTTGGCTAAAAACTTCACAATTTTTTTTACAGTGTTGTTATAAATATTTGAATTTTTTCATTGTTTCTGAATAAAACAAATATAATTGCATGCATTTTTATTGAAAAATGAATTTTTGATATTTATTTTTCCAAACCCATTTTTTTTTTGTTACTTAAAAATTATGAAGAAATTATCAAAATAATTCGACATTAAAGCCGTGTAACTTTTTATAGATGTGGGAGTCTCAGCTTTCTTCTTTTATTGATAAATTCGAAAGTTTTTTTTTTTGGTTTTTTGTCCACTAGACAGTTTACTGTGCGGCCGACCATAGCTTCCTTAAAAGAAATTTCATATGTATATACATATGTAGATATATCCTAAAAAATATTATTGTAATTGAGTTAGTTTATGACCTTTTCTGGAAATGAATTTTTCAATGTTTCTTATTACTTTGTTATCAATCAATAATCTTGTTATTTTATTTTTATTAATTTTAGGTTGAACTAGAAAAACTTAACACAGCAACAGACAATATTAACAAATATGAGGTAGAACTGGATGTAAGTATTGATTTTCTGTGCTTTTAATTGATGGTTTCTCCAGCGAGAATAAATAAATTGCATTGAAATTAAATTTTATATATTTAAAAAAAATGTAATTTAATTTTCTTTTATCCTTTGAAATAAACGCATTGGTGGCATACAGGAAGCAAAATGTGAATTCAAACGTATTTTAGCTGAAAGCGTGGTTAGAATAAAACAGTCTGCACACAAACTAGGAAATTCTATAGAGGCTGCAAAGCCTTATTATGAATCACGAATATATGCAGCACAGGTGAGTAAATACATATGGTAGGGATATAAGAGGCCAATAACAAAGAAAGAAAATATAAAGTAAAAATATTATAAAAAGTTCTTTTTATTTTATTTAATTTAATAAATATAATGCAGAAGAAGCATGTGTTTTCATTACACTACAATACAAGTATGGCTGACTTCCAAAATGTATCAAAACAAAGTTTGTATACAATTCTACTACCGTATTAAAATCATGTACATACGCAAAGTTTCGGAACAATGCATCAACTGATGCCCTGATTGCTTGTTCACTGCGTTACTAACACTTGTCGACGGCGTTTTGAAAGGGTATGCACCCAGAGAAAAAATGGCACCATCCGTTATCAAAACGACCACATACGGTGTCGAAAGTGTATCGACCACGTTTGTACTCAAATTGTACTCGGACGTTGTCATTTCGACAACGAAATATTGACAACGAGGGATTGTTGAATTGACAACGAATGTGTACACTTTGACACCGTATTGTTGTCAAACTGACACCATTAGGGTGTCGATTTGACACCGTACCGTTGCAAAGTTGACACCATATCGTTGTCGATTTGTAAATGCTATTCCTTTTTAAAATTTATTATAATATAACATATTGTAGTAGATTATAAATTTTTAAACTTATTTTATTCACAAAATGTTTTTTTAATTATAAGAACCAAAATATTAAATAAACTTAATTCTAAAATATATTTATCTTATAAATAATAACAATAATATTTAATATTTATGCTCACAGGTCAATTACTGATGTTTCAGTAATTGGTGTCATCAAATCTGAAATTATGTCACAATAGAATTGTTCAAGATGCTCTATGTAACTCCAATATGACGCTAATGCATTGTTGGTGGTCTCATTATTTATCCACCATTGGTCCACTTTGGTTAGCACAGACATCAATTTCGAACTGTGAATTTATATAAACATACAAATAATAAGCCGTTTACAATCAAAACATTTTATTACCTATGTTTTTTTTGGGGGGGGGGGCAAATATCTTCTCTCTGAACTCCCCTCGCAGACTTAGTAGTTGCAGTGCTTCCTTTAAAACTCTCTCCAGTCGTTTTGAGACAATTTGCAATTGAATATTGCTCTATATTGATATTTCAAAAAATGCGTTTGGATAAATTGAAGCAAACTAAGACAATGAAAAATATTTACTACTGTCAATTTGAGCACGTACGTTGAGAAGTTGACAACACTTGTTGACAATTCGACCACGATCGTTTACAAGTTGACAACGTGCGTTGTAATTAAAGCACGTTCGTTGTCAAATAGAAAACACTCGTTGTCAATTAGACCAAGTTCGTTTACAAGTTGACAACAGCCGTTGTCAAACAAAATTGACAACGAAAAGGTATCAAAGCGACCACATTCGTTGTCGATTTTGCAACGTCGTTTTTCCCTCAGTGTACATTGTCAATGTTTTGTACTGCGGCGTTATGAAACACTAGACTTTGTTCGAAGACAAAGCAATTGACGTTTTGGAAGTCAGCCTATTATTACTTCTTTTAATAGATCGATGGACTACTATTTTTAGCCCCCTCTCTCTGGTAACACAAAACCTTATTCTTTCCTTGTTTTTTCTTTCAATGTGACCTTATTTATCAAAATGTTGCTTTTCACATATGAAAGCAACATTTGCTATTCGCATTGATTCAGTAAAAGAACTTGTTGGAGATTAAGGTCAAGAAACAAAACATGGATGATGCGCTCGATTACGATTTCGTACCAATCTTTGAATGAGGTCGTACTACCAGAGTCGATTTTAATGGTCCCAAGTCTTAATGCACAGAAGTGAGTTTTAAAATTATGTTTTATCTGTTAACATGGGTGATACAAGTATTAAGGAATCGGAAGCTCCTAATGTACTTGGCATAAAAATCCAGTACGATATTCGATGGACTAAGCTAATGTTTTTGTCTAAAGAAGCTATCAATTGCCTCAGTTTTTTAAGATAAGATCCACTTCGCTTCATGTAATCTTCTTACTATAGGTATAGTAATGCATAAAATGGAATACAACTTCCATGCATCGCCATCAAAGTCTATTTTGGAGCTGAATAGCATCCCTAAAAAGTAAATTTCTTTAATTTTTCAAACTAAGATGTTTTTTCCACGATATATAAAGAAAGATTTTCAATTCTATAGATTTACTGCAATATAGTTAGTATAAGGGAAATTAGACTAATGAAAACTTGCTCCTAATACCCACAAGTTTTTGCATACAAAACGTTTTTTTAAGACAACACTATCTGCGAAGTTTCTGGCTTGGCTTCATAAAATACCCAGAGTCAGACTGATAAATTAGCGTAGAAGGACTAAGGAGGCCCATCTATTTGTAGTCAGTTAAAAAGTGAATTGATCTACACATTATAGGAACAATTAATTTTTAGGCCTACCGTGTCGTTTGTGGAATTAACTACCCACAGAGAAATATTCAAATGTAATGTTTACAAACCTTACTCCTTCTCTACTCCATTTCATAAGCAAATTTCCTACTTTCGACACAATACATTTTATGAGTAGGAGTCATAACCTGAGAGCTGGTCCAAATAAAGCCAAGCACTTAATGTTATATGACCAATGCAGTATATTTATATTTAGATCTTTATGTTCGAGTTTTTAAACCAGCAAGTAACTGTTATCATTCGTAGGCCGTGCCCCTAAACCGAATTCTATAACAACATACATATTGAATATTGTAGAAGTTGCTTTTGAACAATGATAAAAGATCATCGATAAAAATGGACAGAACATAACAAAGGAATGGTTAAGCAAAAATTAAAAATTTTTCTTTTTATATGAAATCCACAATCGCCCAGTAATAAACAGAAATGTTAGCATATTTTGTTTAGTAAAATCTAATAAATTTAAACGCCAAATAGAGATAAAATCGCTAGATAAAGCAGAAAGTAGTTAAAATGGCACCCAACTTCCCTATTTAACGCTCTGTCAAAATTGAATTTTCCAATTACCAAGCGTTGACGCCTCTATTTAACAATAACAGTTTGTTTGCACCCAACTTCCCTACCTAACGCTCTGTCAGAATTGAATTTTCCAATTATCAAGCGTTGACGCCACTATTTAGGTTTGCTTCATACATTTTGAATGTATACGAGAAATTTTGACAATTATTTTACACCTTGTTTAGGTTTAGCTGTAAATGAGCAGGAAACTTTCAAATGTTTGCTTTGCGGGACAGGCTTTTGGTAGCACGTTTTATCTGCCCCTTAAGCTTAATTTTTTTAAACATTCCTCTTTGGCAATTATCACATTTTTAATGTCTAATTATAAACATTGATTTAAGGCACCATTACATTTTATTTATTTATTATTTTTTTTTTTTCTTTTTTAGCTTGCTAAAGAGACTCAACAGGCAGCATCAAATTATGAAAAGGCAAAGTCTATACACGCAGCTGCCAAGGAAATGGTTTATCTGGCAGAACAGGGTTTGGGTGAAAAATCTACATTGGACACAGCATGTCAGGAGATGTTAAGTCATGCAGCTAGTAAGTGTTATAATTACATGATATTTTTAATGGCATTACTTAATGTTGCTTTTCTTGCTCCAACACATTTTTCAAGGCAAAGTAAATCAATCACAACTAGAGGTTACTGATGCTCGTAATTCATTAAAAATGTGTCAATTGAAGTTAGAAGTAGCAAATAACCGTGTGGGTAAATTGCAGGGTCAATTACGCCAAGCAATAAAATCATCAAGGTAACAATTACACTGAAAGCAAAATATACTTTTATTCAAAAAACTTTTCCCTTTTTAATCGACTTTAAAAAAAGAAGAAGGTTATCGATTCATCTGAATGTTGCTTTTTTATGTTTGTGCCCGCAGAAATCAGTCATTTTTGAACCGATTTTAACATTTTGTTCTTTATTAGAAAGGATATGCTTACAGATTGGTCCCATTTTAAAAGAAGTTTAGAATTTTGAAAATTAAAGGGTGTCTCCATACAACATACATATTTTACGAGTATTATGAACCGTAAAGGGCACATTTTAAATTTTTAAAAAACTGGGTATCACACTAGCTGCCAATAACAGAAATTAATAAAAAAATAAACTTAAAATTTGAAAGGTGTCCCCAATGTGACGTCAATTTAAATATATGGCCCTATCTTTGAACCATTGCAGACAATTGAAAATTGGACAGAATGTCCAATATTTATAATTAGAAATTAAATATTTATAATTAGAAATTAAAGGGTGTCCCAATAATTGATGTACATATATGGCAAAACTTTTGAACCGTAGCAGAGAGATAGTTGAAATTTACAAAGAACCTGTATATCTAAGTCCGCTATAACATTAAGTATATAATTTAAATTTGGAAACAAAAGGGTATCTCCATATTTTATGTAATTTGACCTATCTGGCCCTATCTTTTGAACCGTTATAGACAAACACTTGAAATTTAGACAGAATCTCAACTACTATGTGCGGTATAATAACATCTATTATTCTTAAATTTATATTTTTATTATAAAATTGTAATCTTTCCAGTGAATTAACATTTATTAACCAATTGAAAGGAAAAAAGTTTATTCAATTACCGTCTTGTTTTTCAAAATTTTTATTCAAATTTTGTGTGTCTTTATCAAAAGTTTTTCAACTAAAGAAAAATTTATATACAATGATTTCAAAAGCTTTCAACAAAAATATTAAATCGATTTAAAAATTAAAATACAAAGTAAATTTATACACCAATAAACATTTTAACAAAGAAAAAAATAACATCTATAAATATATAAAATTATAAATTAAAGGTTGTCTCAATAGTTGATGTAAATTGATGCATATGACCAAACTTTTGAACCGTTATAGACAGACAGTTGAAATTTACAAAGAATCTGTCCTTTAAAATAATTGTTTAGTTTAAAATTGTGCATTAAAGGGTGTCCCGATAAGTTTTATTATTTAACCTATATGGTCCTATCTTTGGAACCGTTACTTTTTATTACTGTGTCAGTAAAAGTGTAAAAAAATAAAGGTTGTCCTGGTATCTAACGTAATTTGTCGTATATCGCTTTATATCCTGAAACGTTATGGATAGACATTTGAATATACAGAACTCATATTACTATGTCCGTTAGAGCAACAAGCACACAATTATTTAATTTGGGTACTTCTTCTTAGAGATTACTTCCTTTTAAATTTTTAGTTTAGAATTGATGCCCATATCTGTTTTGAAGTCGGTTTTTTTTTTTGCAAGAATTATTAAAGAAATTAGTTTGAAATATTATTAAATTAAATTATTATTAAATTTTTTAAATAATTTAATAAGTTTTAAAACCAATCAGTCGATCGTATTAAATCTTCTCGAATTTGTATAAACTAGATTGATAACGATTTCCGTAATTCCAATAAGAAAAATTACGAACAATTTTACTCGATAACGAATAATTCTGTCCCAGGACTTGATTTTTTGCGGTTAGTGAAAACAGGCTAAAGTTAGCCTGTCGCACTACCCTCGATAAAAATATCACGATTTTTTTCGATTACATACATATATGTATACCGACACCTATTTGTAAATCGAATTTCAGCTCCCTAGCTGTAGTGGAAACGTGTATGAGTGAGTCATTAGGTCCATAGTTGGGGGTAGTGCACTAATTCTGCAATCTTCACTCACACTGAGTGATATTGCAAAATTATTGCATTCATTTTTTTGATTTCTAATGATGATTGCAAAATTTGAAGCCTCAATCAACATTAGTGATAGTGAGTTAAAAAGTCTTTGCACTAAAATTTAATTATTTTGATTTCAAAAAATGCAATCAGCAATATATTGCAACTTTTTTTTCTTCACTCAAGTTGATTGCAAGAAGAAATTTTGCATTCAGTTTGAGGGTCAATTTGATTTATTGTTATTTTTGTTCACTAATTCAAAAGTGAAGACTAATACTTCATTAAAAATATAATTCAATTTATTTTATATTTATTAATGATTATATAAAACAGTAAATTAATTTATATATGTAACACTAATATACGAGTATGACCATCTAGACCTTCAAAAATTAATTTAATTAATTTTTAGTTTAACAAACTTTTTTTTATTTCAATAAACAAAATGGATACATAAAAAAAGTAAAATTCAAAAAATTATTTGCAACAAACTTTTCAAAACTGTTACCACCAAATTTTTTATCTTCTATGAGTGTCTACCATTCCACTAAAGAAAAATAAAGGCTTCACAGGTGCAAAAGAAGGCAAATGCGTGTTGAATTTTAAAAATTCAATTTACAATTACTGGATATTTGTTAAGACAACCCAATTTAGTCTCAAAATCCAGTAGAGAAGTATTTAATTCTATTCATATGCTATCATTTTGTTCTACTGTTGAATTATCTAATATCAAAGAAATGAGAAGACTCGTCATTTAAACATTCGTTTTATTTACTGCGTCAATTGCATTAAAATCTAGGAATCTAACTTACCTAGTAATGTTCGAACTGACTTTGAAAATTTTTATGTAACTGTTATATAGTATTAATAATTAATTTGTTACCATTATGTACCTTCTTTCAATACTGAATAAAAAATTCATTACGTTACATCACTTTTTTTATTTTGGTGTAAAATATTCAAAAAAAAAAAGAATTTATTTCAAAATTCTCACGACCAATAATTTTTGAAAGTTGATTGAGAGTATGAATAAATGCAGCTTTTTATTGATTGCAAGTAAAAATTTTGCTGTCAATTGATTTTTTTTTTTTTTTTGATTGCAAGTAAAAATTTTGCAATCAATTGAGTGAGTGAAGAATTCTTGCATTAAATCTGCGTCGAGTGGTACTGCAAACATTTGCACTACCACTAAATTCTTTTGATTGCTAGTGCAGCTTTGCAGTTTATCACTAAGCTGCAAAAAAAAATAGTGCAATAATTTCTTTTGCAATATGATTTAGTGGTAGTGCAATGCTGATTTCAATCAAAATTTAGTGCACTACACCCATCTATGATTAGGTCAATGACTTAATACTAACCAAATATGCAATTTTTATTTTATAGAGTCGCTCGTATTTTCTGTCTTTACGTTAAAGGTTTCATTAATAATAACAATATTAATCAGCAATTACAATCCTATGGAGCAGTGCTTCTACAACTGTTGCTCTCCACTTCTCTCTTTTTAAAGCTTTTTATCAGTAGCTTGTCGGTCATCCTTGTTTTCTATTGCCTTTAAAAATTTCTTCACTGTCACATTATTTTCCATACGCAATATATATCCCATCCATCGTTGTGGTTTTTTAAAATGTATGATCCTGTATAGTTACAAAGGGGGGGTAAAAAAAAGTTGAATTGTGTGCAAAACCCAGAACTTGGGCTAGAGCACTACCTTGCGCACCAATTAATAAATTTGTTAACATTTAAAAACACTAATTTTAAATATTTATGTTTATATTTTACAATAAAGTTTTTAGTTGTTTTAATTTATTTATTTTTTATTTGTTTGTTTTTTTATATTTTAGTTTAAATATTAGACGAAATTTACTTTTAATTAATTTATTGGCTTTTCAACATGATTTGAATAATTTGTAAGTAATTTATTTAAACAACCTAAGCAATTCTAAAAATAAATATTTTAACATTACTAAACGATATAACGAATTTTTCAGGCCTTATTACGAAACCCGAGCCAATTACAATGGTATATTGAAAGCACAAAAAGAGAAAATTAATAGTCTAGAGAGCAGAGTAGCCGAAGCTAAAATGACTTATAATGAAGCTTTAAAAAATCTAGAACAAATTTCTGAAGAAATTCATCGCCAGCGTCAGCAGAAGCAAAAGGATTTAATGAATTATGAAAGTATGTTAAGACAAGTGGAAGTTGATAATGCCTCTTCAAACTATTCCTCGCCAGTGGGAAGTAGTAGTTACTCACAATTTCCATGCGATATAGATACATCGGATGAATACCTTGAGATGCCCGATAAATTGTCTACAAGTTCAAGTCCTATACGCCAAAAATATCCGGATGAACATGAATGTCCACATTTGCTGCATGATTTCGATGCGATCTTAACGTTTCCACAAAAAATCGCCAGCGGAATGCATAAGTCGGCAAGTACTAGTAACACAAGTGATAATCTGTTTGCCCAGGCACAAATGCATGGACCATACGAGATTAAATCCTCCATGGGTAGTGGACAAAATCTTACAAACGATAATAGTTCTAGCACGGGTAAAGGTGGTAGTGGTAGTGGTGGTGGGTGTGGTGGTGGTGGCCGAAGTGGTAGAAGTGGTATGGGAGAAAGCGATGATAATGATATAGAACAGTGGACCGAAATACGTTTATCGCATTCGGAAAGTACCAGCTCTAGCTATTCGAACCAAAGTTTACTTCACGACCATGCAGATGGTCAAGCCGAAGATGCTCAATCCCACCACTCTTCATCATCTTCGTCAGACGAACCTAAACGTAAAGTAACCTGTACTACGATATTTCAAGAAGAACAATTGGGTAAAAAGCAAACATTGACCCAATGGCTATCACGCTCCAATAGCCTTAAAGTCAGCGGTCGCCGCCAATCACTAGATCTCCTTATCGATGCCAGTGACAAAGTTAAAGATGTATTTTCGTTTGGATTCCAAAAAGTCGGTCGTACCTTAGAACGTCGCAATAGTGAGTCCGAAATGAATAGTGAAAGTAGTAATGGTTCCACAAATGTAACTATTGGTGGTAGTGTAATGGGTAGTAATAGTGGTGGTGGTGGAGGCAATATCTCCACATCTTCAACCTCATCAACTAGTGATTTCCTATTTTTCACAAGGTCAGTAGACCCATCAACAACCACGCATGATTATACAAATAATAAAAATCAAATAAGCACTTTCACAAACTCTAGTATTTCTAACAATCATACTAATAGTCATAGTAGAGCTTTGCACAAAAAGACTGGATTATTTGGCGCTTTACAATATCACTTTACAAAATTAAAATAATTATTTTAAGAACAATAATTTGAACAGTATTCAAACCAAGTATTTTTTGCAATATATTCTATTTGTTTACACTAACACCACCTATATACTCGTATTTATACTATATAAGATATGAAACCACTCGTATATAAAAAAATTTTATTCACTTTATGAATGTACTTCTTTTTACAAAGGCAAGTACTTATAATTGGCTTCTGTAGTTATTTATATATTTTATATATTTTTAAAATATTTCTAATTTTTTTAAGCTTTTAAATACTATTACATACTAACATATTTTTAAATCAGTCTTTATCATTTTAAAACTATAAACAATATGTGACCGCGCACAAAGAAAGGACCAAATGGTATATTTTTTTTAAATCGGGGTAAAATTTAGTGGAGAATCGAATGGTAGTAATCCCGCCGATGCAAATTTATGTCGAAAATTTGGGTTTACTGCATGGAAGACGAGGCAAAAAAAAAACATAAGATTTTTTAAAACTTTGAAGGGTTTCAGTGAACCGTTTTAAAGGGTTACCTATTTTTTAATTGGGTAAAATTTTGTGAGATATCGAATGGAAATGTTTCTGAGGTTGAAAAACATGTTTTTCAGTGTTGAAAATTAAAAATCGGTTACAATCGGTAATTTCTGAGTCATAACAAATATGTTAACAACTTTTGCACTCGTTAAAAATCGTTAAAAAAAATAGGGTAAACCTTAAACGGCTCTCCTGTAAAATTTATTTATTTTCCCTTGAGCTCTCTTTCTACTTGCGCCGCGGCGTAATGGCTGTAGTGCTGTAATTTGGGCCTTGATATCACTAATTTCTTTATTAATAACATCATTTGTTTCTTTTTTGAATTGAAATTTGATTGGCCTGCAGTATTTCGTAGAAGATGGTGTCTCATTTTTCCAAATATCCATTGTTTGCGTTGTACTAGCCGAAGGCTCTGAATCTTCCAAAATCTTTTTCAATCGCAATGGTACAAATGATACCATGAACATATCTGAGTCAGAAATATTTTCACATACAGCTTATTTATATTGTTTTTGTCCCGAAGAACCATCACATCCCCATTTACAAAAAAGAATTAACTTTGTGTTTCCGTATTTCTTCAACTCATTTCCTGTTATTGATTGCAGCAAGCGTGCGGCTGTGTGATCAAGTAGAGATTGTAGTTGTACCTCTGCCGAAATTGGTGTAATTGTAATAGTGTCCTTTGATGGCAAACAGTGCATTTTAGCAGCGGTTATGTGATGATATGCTGGATATATATTTGAGCTTTTTTCAATCGCACGCTGTCTGAGTTTAATATATTGCTGTTTTGTTAATTTCAAATCCAGAAATAATGCTAATGCCTCCTCATTTGTGTACTGTATTGCATCATTCGGAGTTGGTATACTTTTAAGAATCTGTTTTGTTCTCGGTGGACTAGCTTTAACAACTTTTTCAATGATATCCACTTTTGTAAATTGGTTCTGTGATCGTAATTAATGTGGGAAAGATCCTTTTATATTTGTAGAACCAAAGGCATCGTTAATATCTTTAAGCTTCCGCCTCTTAGATCTATCGCTGCAACTGTCCACTAATGATTTGCGTGGTCTTCCAGCCTTATCTTGCTTTGCTGTTTCTGCAGCGACAGTAAGTTGACCTTCTAACCACTTTGCACTTTTTATATAAAATTTTTGTTTACTGTACATAACTTCTTTGTAGCGTTTTTTTAGTGCTTTGACGAAATTATATAATTGCTCTTGCATTTCGGTGCTACACGAATTTAAGTTTAATTTTATTTTAACGTAACTGAGAACATCTTCCTGATTTTTGTTTCTAAAATACACTTCGGCCAGTTCTTTATAACTGAAGCTCTTCATTTTCTTTTGAATATTTTTATTTGCGTTTGTTATGTTTTATCCGTACACTTAAAGGATTAAGTTATTACTGAGTAATCCCTTAACGAATCCGTACTTTTATAAATTTTTAGATACATGTTATTCACACAGTGATCTTTAATTTCATAGCAGGTAGCGCTTAAATTGAACAAAACTGCACTCATGCGTCAATATGGGGTTGTTTTTTAACTTTAGTGGTTTAATGTCGCAATTATTGTTTAATTTTATTACTTATTTTTTGCTAATCAAAACAAAGCCATTAAACCCTTTCGAATGTATTATATTTTTTTTTTTAGTTATACGTAGCCTAAACTAAAAAAAAATAAACTTTTAGGCAAAAAAGTGAAAATTTAATACACCATTGTATATGAATTTTTTTTCGAGTAATTTCATTAAAATGAAAAAAGTGTTCTACAGGCGGCTCGTGGCGGGTGCAAAAGTATATATAGCCTTAAAGAGGACACTTTCACCTTTCTCGTGGTTGTATACGTTTCTTGTTCCCTTTTGTTCCCTAGAAGTTCTATTCCACTAAAGTTTAAATTTGAGGAAAATATAGTAGTTTCATAAATATTTCATAACGCCCCTAATATTAAACGCTAGAGATGTGTCTACTTACAACAACTAAAGACAATAATCCTACCAACATTATAAAAAAAACCGCAGACCATTATCGATGATAGCTTGCGAGTATTAACCCTTTAATTTTGATAAAAAAACCAAAGAAAAACACCTTTTTCTGAAATTAAAAAAAAAGTTGAGTTTGACAGCATGCCACGCCCACAATTATCAATATTTTAACATAATTTTTTGGCTACCTTAATTTGGATATATTAACTACAAAATGACGTAAAAATTTTAAAAATCGGTGACAAAAAAAATTTACTTTTGGCCAACGAAAAACGATTTTCAGCCACTGTGCGCCGTCACATACACGTACATATTTCACCAATTCTCATATATCTGCTTAAATTTCATATAAAATTTATTTAATTAATTTTTTAGTTTAATAATTTTTCTTACACTAATAAACATTTCTAATTTCATAGTTCTCCAACCCTGGCTACAGCTAACTCAATTGCAACATTCTTTATTTATGTTCAGGATTTTTATTATTTACTTTGATAACCCTATTATGTATAAGTAATAGGTAATTTAGTTACAAGGCCTTTTTCCTGAACTACAGCGTTTGAACATTTTTTAATCGCCTCTATCAGTTTTCGGCAGATATATTTTTCCATTTTTTCTAGTGAAAAATTGTAAGGTCTTTTTGGTAATTAAGACTCTTTAATTATTCTTCCAAATAACTCCAAGCATACTCTATCGGATTAAGATCCGATGACTTTGGTAGATTATCAAACATTTGATGGGCATTGTAGTGCAACCAGCTCCTTACATTGTTAGTCTTTTGCTTATGAATTAGGTAAGATTTTTTTTTAAATAATTGTTAATATGTTAGCAACACAAAAAAAAAACTTCAAGGAATAAAATTTTTGATTTGTCCCCTTGTTGAGCTACTGTACGACTATATACATACATACAATTGTATGTTTTGTTTTTTCATTACCCCTCTTAGTAGAATATGGTTTTAACAAAGCAAATACTTTTCTTTCTGTCGTTGCCTAGAAACAACGTTTGTTTTTTTTTTTTTTACTTAATACCAAATTTTGGTACAATTGATCCGTATTTGGTACAATTTTATCATTGGAGCGGTACAATTTAAACATTGTCAGATCCCAACACTGGTGTATACACTGCCGAGCAATAGTGCCGAAGTCATTTTTGTACTGGGGTAGAAAAGCCACCTTAATCATAACAGATAAACGGAACGCTTTTCATAATTTTGAGAAATAGCGTGTTCCTTACGTAAATCTCTCTAGTAAAAGTTTTAGTCATCCGGAACGTAAAGTTAAATTTGTTTAACGAAAAAAAAAAAATGTTCTGCTTATAAAGATTTGTAAAGTATTTGACAAAGAATACAAACCTGTACTTTATTTATTCTTATTCGTATTGACATTGTTTTTTCCCAATTTCAAAATGTGCCTTTTTTTACTAAACGTGCAACCGTGGCGCATTATTTTATTATTTAATTATCTTATGGCAAGTTTCGCTATTTCTGCATTAACTGATGGCACGTTTAGATCTTTATTGATGTTCGAGTGTTTTATATACATACCAGGAGCAGATGTAATCATACGTAGAGTTTTATTTTGGCGCCAATGTATTTTTTCTACATTGCTAGCTGAGGCAATGCCCCATAATTGAATGCCATAACACCAAATTGGTTTTATAATTGTCTTGTACAATAAAAGTTTGCAATCTAAAGCGAGAGTAGAATTTCTGCCGATACCAGTTTAGTTGGACGGCTTTTAACTTCATTTGTGTTAATTTGGATTCTACATATATGGCTTTTCCAAGTAAGGTGCCGGTCAAGATGTATGCCGAGATATTTCACGTCTGAAACCTGTAATAACGTTTGGTTATTTATGGGAATAGAGGGGCACGATTCCATACGCAGTGTGAAAGTTATATGAGTACATTTTTGTTGATTCACTTTTATTCTCCATTTCTTCAACCATTTTTCTAAATTGAATATGTGATCTTGTAAATATTGTGATGCTACTTTGGGTCTTTCGTGAATGCTTAAAAAAGCTGAGTCGTCAGCAAATGTCGATGTGTGGACTCTGTTACTAGTTGGCATGTCTGAAGTATACACTAAGTATAAAAAGGAACCCAAAATTTAATACCTTGGGGAACTCCGGATTCGATTGGTTGGGGTGAACTAAAAAAAGCTCCTTCTTTCACAATAAATTTTCATTCGGTTAAATAACTAACTAGCAGCTTATATAGGTTTTTTGGCAAATTCAGTTTTAGCTTATATATTAGACCTTCATGCCATACCTTATCGAATGCTTGCGAAACGTTGATAAAAAGCGCAGAGCAGTATTTTCTCTCTTCAAATGCCTTCTTAACAACATTGACTAACCTGTGCTATGTTTTGTTTTATGTACTATGTGCTATGTACTATGTTTCTTCCCGAATTGATGGTTTGGAATACATCCTTTGACGCTCTAATAACAAACCTAATTAAGAGCATGAACAATAACATTTTGTCATGAACATAAATGTTTTGGAACGCAAAATAAAAGATAAAATCGCTAGATAAAGCAGTAAGTAACTAACAATGACAGTATTTTTTCAGCCAACTTCACTACTTAACGCTCTGTCAAAATCAAATTTTCAATTACTAAAAGTAACTATTCATTTGCAATAACTGACATTATACAATAAAATTGCCTAGGTACTTGGGACACTCACTGCGGAAGGAGTTATGCACAGCGAGTGTATGGTGAACGAAATCATAATTTTTTTAATGGCTCTCTTATGAACGGTAGAGCAGTAACAGATGTATACTCAGCAGAATTGCTTGGCCTGCTTCATGCGTTGGATCACCTGCTGAAAAGTCGTCAAGATATGTTCTCATTGCACTTGACAACTAGTTGGTTATAAGACGCGTGAGGCAGGTGAACGTGTACTCCAAACTAGTACTGGAATGTGTTTTCAGACTTAAGAGATGTGCGATTCCATTAGTGTGGGATAAAGGGAATGAAGCAGCAGACCTACTAGCAAAAGAAGGATTTGCTGTAAATATCTGGGGGCAAGAACACATAGAAACCCTGGGGATTGCCCTAATATGAGAGAAGGTCGCACAATGCGTCACCTCGTTAAACCTGAAAAGGTGTAGGGAGGCAGGCTCGAATGGTGCTCAAAGAGCCCTCAAAGAGCAGGTAGTCTAGTAAGGTGCTCAAAGAAAATAAAAGTACCTTAAAGTGTATAACTGTGTTAATGACAGGTAGAGGAAACTTCAAGTATTATCTATCCAAGATGGCAATTGAAAAGGATGATACTTGCAGACTGTGCAAGAGGCAGAAACGGCAGCTCTCATTGTGTGTGAATGTCCAGCACTGGCTAGCGTAAGACTTAGGACCACTGGCAAAAACTTGTTTAATGTGGATGCCGTGAGGAACCTGAGCCTTGGAAAAATGCCAGCAATTACTAGAGACTCCGCGATGAGAAAGAAAGCCAACAGTTACCAGTCGATAGTCTGAAATCACTAAAGTCAAGAGTAAAGGCTAGTGGTAGCACGTGAATCACTGAAAGTACGGTTGCCCATTAAGGAAGGGGTCTTCTTCGATATTTCCCCTACATTAACAAATGCCCAATATATGAGGTGATTTTGACTCTTTAAATTTGTCTACTAAACCAGCAAGTATAAAAATTTGATATTAATTTGTCCTTATAAAACAGAAGATTTTGAGGTATATCGCCTTATCTTTTGAACCGTAATAGACAAACGGTTGACATTAACACAACTTTTGAAGATTGTCCTTGCTCCAAATTCGGTTAATTTGCTTATTGACGTAACCATTTAACTAGAAATGAGCTTTATCATTAAAGACAATTTTTTATTAAAAATGCTGATCTTCGGCCAGTTTCAAATAAGCCCACGCAGCAAAAACGCGACACAGGAGCTATATTTTATAGCCATAAAATTTACGGGTAGTCGTAATCGCCGAATCGACATTTTGGCGTCTTCTTCAATACTTCGCACCGTAGCAGCATTATGAGTTGGCAAACCAATATTCATGCTTCGCTCTCTCATTCGTGCTTCACACTCCAATCATGATTGAATCAACGTGCTTCGCCATACAAAATATTGAGAGCGAAGAACTTTATTTTGAGATGATTAAGTTTGAATCAACTTGAGAAGCATGAATAATTTCTATCTTCTCTAATTTTTATCGCAAGTTTATCTGAACTAGCTCATTTTTTACATAAAAATATAAACAAAGAAAAAAATAAAATTAAAAGTGATGTTTAAATATAAATAAATAAGCAAATAACTAAAATACAACTTAAAATTGATAAATAAAACAAAAGTATATCAAGTGGTATATTAGCCCGTTCAAGCTGCCACGAAATTAAGTCATTTCGTGATTTCGCCGAAATCAACTTGAAATTTCGCATACATTTTACCATTGCCCAAATTAACTCATTCTACTTAATTTCATCGAAATTAACTTGAAATTGCGATAGACAACGCTGGTTTTGTAGAAAAAGCTACTTTTTTGCAACCATGACCATATTTACAACGTCGAACGTCCGTTTTGTTTGAAAAAAGTCAAATAAAATAATGGAAACATATACATACATAATTGTACATTAATTTTGTCGTAGTGTTATTTTTTATTTAAATATTCGTGTATATTTTAAATCAATACGAAAGTGTTGCGCGAAAGCTTTTTGCAAAAGAATTAAATTATACAAATGTAACTAAACGTGATCAGCTGTTTGAGAAATTAACTTAAATGTCAAAAAGCCCAGTATAAAAACTTTAGATTTCGTTCGTAATTTCAGCTCGAAATTACTTATGTAATTACGTGGCAGCCTTAACGGGCTATAAAACAAAATCGTACAATAAATTTAAAAATCAAAACGAAGCACGTATGCGTCGTGTAAACGGTATGATTCGCAATCATGTTTCAGAGAGCGAGGCAAGTGCTTCGTTTTGTCGTAGAAACATGGTATTACTGAACAGAAATGTCAGCACATTTTGACATTTTTAGCTGTCAAACCATAGTTATCTATATAACCCTTATATTAAGAATTAATTATAGAATTTGTTGTCAATGCTGGGCCAATGTTTTATATTAAGTTCCGCATTGTTAAAAGGGATTTATTCTCATTTAATATTTTCAAGATTTAGGGTGTAAATTTAATAGTGGGGTATAGTAGCATTAATATGGAATAATTTATAAATTTGTCCATAGTACCGCAAAGAGTCATAGTAATATTTGATTAAAAATGCTAGCTACTCGTAGTTCTTATGTTATTGTAAAGTAGCCGATAGATTTTTAATAATTTTTTTTTTATTTTACGTATGCCTACTTTCCTTTATTCTTAACATTTCGAAACTATCATTATAAACATCATCTTTTTAAATTCTACTTAAACGACAGGACTGATTTAAAATATGAATAGTTTAAATAAAAACAAACTTAATATATTTATTTGTCAATCTCTTTTCTATTTAGATCTGAACCAAAAGAAATATTATCGGATGAACAAGTGGAAAATCTTTTACTTAATCATACAGTGGATGAAAATGGTACAATTATTGTGGAAGAGCTTAAATCTCCTCTTCAGCAGCCAATTAGTAATAAGTTTGGTTTAACAACACTTTTAGCGTAAAGTTGATCATAAAGTTAAATTATATTTTAATTTTTTAATATGATTTTAATTCTTTTTTACCGACTTGAAAAATAGGAGGAAGGTTTTTATTTTGTTTATTACTTCAAAATTCTCCTAATTCTATTAAAGATTGCTCTGAGTATAGCCAGAGCTGATGTAATTTAACCTATACGTTCTTATCTTTTGGACCGTTATAGATAGGCACTTGAAATTTACACAGTATATGCCTTGCTATGTCTGCTATAACTAAAATTAAAAGGTGATCCCATAAAAGAAAGTATATCAAAGTGTATACATACATACTTCTATGCCCGCTACAATATAAATTAGTAAAAATATAAAGTTAATAGCCGTTTCTGTACACGAAACATTTTGGCAAAATTTTGTTATCGATATGGAGTCCAAAATATTGCTGGCAAAGAATCTAGTAGTGGGTATCGAGTACTGAGTATTTAATAACTTTTTTGAGTTCTCAATACTCAAAAGTAGTTACTTGATACTTTTAATATAATAGTTTAAGACACAAATTAAATAGAAAATTAAACAACTTCATTAAAACTTTGATTATCCGTGCGATTTTATTATGTAAACAGAAGTATTGAGTACCCAATTGATAAGTATTGAGTAGTATCGAGTGATTAAAAGTAGCAGAAACTGCCAGCACTAGTACAAAACACCAATTTTTAGAATTATAGTCTGTCCGTCTGTCTTTGTTTCCATCACGTAAAAACTCTTTTGAATAAAATTTTGTAAGAAGGCAGCTTACTCGGTTCAAATATATTTTTAGAGATGAAATAGTGAAAGTGCGTAATTTTATCGATTTAATGGTACTGAAAACTTGGCATTACTTTTTAGTTTTATAAGCAAAAAATTTTCGGCACTACTTACAGAACTCTACAATAATTTTAGAATTTAAAATGAATTTTAAAAATTTGTATAAATTCATTATGGATAATTAGCCAGGGATGGGTACTCTATATAAATTTTTATTTTTTTTTTTTTAATTTGGTGTGGATTACTTTTAAAATATTTTCAGGACATTAACGGCGTGGCAGGCACTTCTAGTACAAAATAAAATTTAAAATAAAAGGTGTCCCCATGTAAGACGTTATTTTTACGTATAGTGTTTGTCTTTATGTTTTTAATACATATTAATACTTCCTTTTACATATTTTTTTTAGTTTTGTTTTATTTCCTTAAAAAATATTACTTTATTTTCTTAAAAAATATTTAATACGATTTCCGTACACATATCAGATTATTGATTTTCTAATTATTAGAAGACCAATAGAAAATGTTAAACAAAACTTAGAACACTATGTCATTTAAAAGTTTTCTTGAAGGTAGTAGAATTAATTAAAATTAATCTTAATTCATTAAAAAGATTTGTGATATATTTTTAAATATTTATAATTGACTAGAATTGAATTAAGACTACTTTTACACCTTGCAATAAACGCCGCAACTTTTTCATGCAACTTTTTTCTTGTTAGTAAGAGGGGTTGTGAGGCAAGCGGGGTTGAAAAAGTTGCATGACAAAGCCTGACGAGGCATTTTTTGTTTTTTGTTTTGGATTATTTTCATTTTATTTTTTAAAGTGTTGTCTACTTTTTGAATAAAGAAAAAACGACAAATTGTATTTCTGTTTTGTATAAAAAATTTATTTCCAAGTTATAATTTAAGATATATATAAAAAAAATAATTTTAAACAAAAATGTCAAAAGAACAAATTGGGCGGTACTCTTTGTTTCGGAGTTACGGATCCCTTTAAATTTGTATGTAACGTATGGTGTAACTCGACTATTTTAGGGCGGAATGAGGTAATACGCGTGCCATTGAAAAGGTAATTAAAAGTATTATCCAAAAATAATTTTTAATTATTTTTTCTACTAGAGTATAGTACTAAATACCCTGTGTAAATATCAAGTGTCTGCCTACAAGGTTAAGAAGAGAAAGTCAAATTCCGCAACTTTGAGACATTGAGGGAACACACCGTTATTATTAAATTTATTTTCATTTCTTTTTGTTACAGTAGATATTGTTAAATATAATATGTGTAAATTTTAAGTGTATATATAAGGTTATATATGTAAAATCGAGTAATTATCGAAACACCCTTTAATTTTTGGTTTTGTTATTTGTTCTAGGGGACAAATTTATATATAGTTTGTGTAGGTGTAAAGTGTCTACCCGTTCCGGTTCAAAAATTAGGCTACTATTCGAAAAAATTTGCCACTATCGCAAAACCCTTTATTTTTATTTTTTATATTTTTTGCCATAAATTTACACACTCTGTATATACTCGCGTTTAAAAAATAACAGTCATATTCGCGAAAACTGCATCACTATCGAAATACGCTTTATATTTTAGTAATTTTTGTTATAGCTTTATATGAAAATAATAGGAGCCTACCTATTGCGATAAAAAAGGCAATATAAGTGAAAAATATGTCCCTGTCTTAACACAGTAATTAACCTGCTGTAAAAATTTCAAGACTCTACCTATTACTGTTCCAGAGATAGAAGGCGCTGACAGACATTGTAGCGAAAACAATTGGGTTACTTTTTACCTTTGGCAAACATTACAGGTGAAAAAAAATACTTTTTTTAATTTTTGCCAGAACATAATCAAGAAAATACTTTAAAAAAACTTTTTTTTGTGCTTGCTTGATATTTTATAATATTTTTCATTAATTTCAATTAAGTTAGATAGTACTTTTAATTACCATTCCAGTGATACTCATAATATCTCATTCCATTAAATAGTTGAGATATACAAAACTTTACATAGAAACTTTAGGGGTCCGTAAGAATATTTGCATATACATTCATTTTCAATTTGTATCTATAAGAATGTTTAATCGCTTAATCATAATAAAATACGTTTAGTTGACAATACAGTTTTTTCTTTATTTATTAATAACACAGAAAAGCATAAAAAACAAACTTTCAAAAATAAATATTTTGAAAAAATTCAAATGTAAAAGAAAACAGGGTTTGGAAGCAACGTTCAAAAAGAATAGGAAAAAAAACTCGGCGTTTGTTGCAAGGTGTAAATACGGTCTAATTCTAAATTTAAATTGTTTTTTGTTTTGTTTTTTTTTTTTTCCTCTTATTGGTTATGTTTTACCAAAAAAATGTTTGCTTTTGGTGAATTATGAATTTATAAAATCTAGAATTAAATGGTTGATTGTGACTTAAACTACATAAATTATATTTTACATTAAATATGTAATTACTATGTTTAACAAATAAAGAAAATAAATAATAATAGATTTGATGGAATTTGTTAATGAAGTTTAAGTATTTTATTGAGGACAAAAAATCGATAGATTATTAAAAAATTAAAGCGTTTTATTGAATTATGTGCTCTTTATCTTTGTTTTCGAAGAATTACCCGTTGTGCAGATCAAAATCAAAAACTTGATTTTTATAAAGACCCATTATTAAATATGTTAAAACTGATTGAGACGACTTTAAAAACTGAGCTGATCCCAATTCTGGGCAAAAATTAACATATTTCTAATCATCAAGTCGGATTTACAAAAAAAAAAGTGAGTGCCCCTGTGGGCTAATAGGTAATTTGCTATTCTGAATTTTCATCAGATCATAGTCTTTAGAGCCTAAAAAATATTTATTTATTACATCAGGGTCTGGATCAAGGAAAAGATCATCTCTACCTGTACTACCAGTATCAAAACAAAACAAAAAATAAATTTTGTTTATTTTTTTTTTCAGAACAATTGAAAGATTGTTTGGAACATTAAATGATACAAAGAGAGACGGGCAGAAAAGTACAATGTCCTGTGGCCGAAGTTTTCTTAAAATTTGATCGGTACAAACACTATTTTGCATTTATTTATTTCATTTTTATTTCCTTAATCAAGCCCTAATCCGGGCCATATATGATTAATACAGTAACTTTCATATGTAATGGTTAACAATTGTGAAATTTTAACATTAATTCTAACATAAGTATAATTTTATTATCAGTGGGAAACATACATAGTTCTCATTTAACTATAATTTAACAAATATTTGAGTTTAATGGTTGAAATAGAATAAGTAAACGTCCTTTAATTTATAGGAAGTGCATTCCATAACCTGCAAGTGCTTATCAAGAATGATCTTTCAAACGTAGAATTTTGCATTTTAGGCAGAATTCTAACATAAGTATAATTTTATTATCAGTGGGAAACATATGTAGTTCTCATTTAACTATAATTTAACAAATATTTGAGTTTAATGGTTGAAATAGAATAAGTAAACGTCCTTTAATTTATAGGAAGTGCATTCCATAACCTGCAAGTGCTTATCAAGAATGATCTTTCAAACGTAGAATTTTGCATTTTAGGCAGAATAAAATGTGGATTTCTTGTCGAATGGGAGAGATGAAATAATTGAAATAGGCAAAGGCGCCATCTACTCGTAATTATCCGGTACAGGGCTGTAAGATTACTTATATTAATAAAATTTTTAAATGAACATGATAAAAAACTTATCGTATAGCTGGAAACATGATCTCTAAAAATCAAGCTGAAATATCAAGCTTAACCTTCTCAAGTGTGTTTTAGTTGTCCCGCAATAAACCTCCAGACAATATCGAATATACGTCATTAAAAGAGAATGAGCCAGATTAAGTCTTATACTAAACGGTAGATAGCAATCTAAAGTGCTCAGTGTATGACATATTTTATTAGATACTTCTGATATATGTGGACCAAAGCTTAAGTTTGCATCTAAAGTAACCCATAAACACCGTATTGTCTCTACAAATTTGATATTGAAACCTTCAAAGAAAAGATGTAGATTAACTCGATCTTCGTTGGTAGCTCCAAAGGTCAAAGCTAGTGTTTTATTAGGGTTAAATTTCAGTCTGTTAATGCCAGCCCAATCAGAAGTTTGCTTTAAAACATAATTAATAGTGGCTTCGTGTGAATCAATGAAATCCTTATCTCCGCTAAACAGCAAGTTTATGTTGTCTGCGAACATAAAAGCTCTGCAATTTGAAGCCTCTATGTATTTAGGGTAATCGTCAAGGCGAATCCATTTAACAGGTGAAAGCGAGACGACAACAAATACAACAATAAAAAACAACATGTATTTTGTTTTTGTTTGGTCGGCTGTCTCTGTCCAAATAAATTAATTCGCCTTTAATTAATAAAAATGAAATAGTTAAGTGAAATAGTATAACAAATACTTTCCTTTTTCTGCACACTTTTAAATTTTTCTTTTAAATTTTCCTTTTAAATGCACCTAATTTTTTGTAAGAAATGCCGCGCCAAATTCAATGAATGTAACCGACAAAAAAATGTAAACAAATTTTGACATCCAAAGAAGGTTAAACAAACAAAGCAAAAATAATCACCTGAGCTCTCGAGTTTACCTGTTAAGAATTCGCCTTGAACAGGTGAAAGCGACACGACAACAATAAAAAACAACATCTATTTTGTTTTTATTTGGTCGGCTGCCTCTGTCAAAATAAATTAATTCACCTTAATTAATATCAAAGCAAAATGTAAAAAAATAGCTGTGTTCGCTTACTTTCGAAGCAGAAACTTCCAACATTTATGAAAAATATTGAATTGAATTATTTTTTTACACAATAATAATAATATAAGGGCTTATTAATCTTATGTGTAAATATCCCTGAAATATGTTAAAACGACCTACAATGTCTCTAGAGATGCTTGCTGATTAACTAGCAAACAACAAAAAATAAATTTGTTAACTATTTTTAATTAAAGAACAAACCTAATGTGTTCTGTTTATTTTTACTAAAAGAAAAAAATAGAACTAAAAAAGGAATTAAAATAAAAGCATAAAAAAGAATCTGCACCAACCGCAGCTCGTTTAAATTGTTCCTTTTTTAAATAATTTTTTTTCATTTCTATTTTGTTTTCAATATTGTTTCTAACAAATTTTGACAAAACCTGCCTCCAAAAAACGGAAACAAAGAAAATTCAGCTGGGCAAAGGCATATTAATCAGGTAGCCTCACTACTGAGGGGAAATATTAAGGCAAAAATAATCAATTTTTTTATATGGATTTTGATGCTTAAACTTACAATTTTTCCCCTTAAATGGAAGTTGAACTATCAAAATCCATTAAAAAAAATTTAAAAATTGTCGCCTTATTATTTCCCCTTCTTAGTGAGGTTACCTGATGAATGTGCCTTGAGCTGGGCTTTCAACACCACCTGATATAAATTCGCCTTGGTAATCATCAACAAACATAAGGAATAATAATGGGGAAATTGAAGAGCCCTGAGGTAATTCACTTGTACACTCTATAAAAATTATTTAAAAAAAAATAATTTAAATTTAACTATTTTTTCACTTTTTTTTTGTTTATTTCTTTAAAAATAAACATAAAACAAATTAGGAATAAGGCGAATATAATTTTGACAATCAAGAAAAACCATATGATGTCGAATTCGCCATTGAGTTTACCTGGTATGAATTTGCCTTGCTGTGTTCTTTTATTTTATAAAAAAAAATATTGATTGCAAACAAATCCTTCTGAGATGGATACCTGCATAGAAAATGCTTTGATAGAAAAGAAAATAATATCTCCTGGCAACCGATTTATTCCTTTAAAAGAAGGAACCAGGGTAAGCTGGCCTTTAGAGATTTATGAAAAAGTCAATAATCGGTTGACTGCTTAAGGTCAAATTTAATTTTCAAACCAGGAAGCCTGATGGGACACTTTTGGATGATAGTCGTGTGCTGGGCAGACCCATGGAGTTGGTACTGGGAAAAAAGTTCAAATTAGAAGTGTGGGAAGTAATAGTACAAAAAATGTCTTTAAACGAAGTGGCAAAATTTAGCGTAAACAAAAAGGTATTTTTGATCGTTAAAAACTCTTATTTAATTTTATACATAGGTTTTATAAAATTCTAGTTAGTTTCTCAATATCCGTTTATATCAAAAACTTTGCGGGATGTCGGTAAAAAAGTGGAAGAGCGCCGCCATTGTTGCGGCATGACTTTGCAAAACGAAGGCTTGGGTTATAAGGATCTAGATGATTTACTCTCGAATCCTTGTGATCTAGAATTTACAATTGAATTAATGTCCGTAGAATTGCCAGAAGACTACAAGAAAGATACTTGGCAAATGAGCGATGAAGAAAAACTTAAAACTTCTCTTAAACTTAAAGATGAAGGAAATGGATTTTACAAGCAAAAACAATATGTTGAAGCAGAAGAATGTTATCGCACTGCTGTGGGGTTAATAGAACAGTTGATGATGAAGTGAGTTTATTATGATTAAGCTTACATTGATAAATAAAAATTACAAAAAATTCCAGAGAAAAACCACATGATATTGAATGGAACGATTTGGCTAAACTTAAAGTTCCTGTTTTATTAAACTATGCTCAGTGTCGGCTTTTGTCACAAGACTATTATGTAGTCATCGAAAATTGTAACGATGTTTTACAAATAGATTCTAATAATGTAAAAGCGTTATTCCGAAGAGCGAAGGCACATTTTGGTGCTTGGAATCCTCAAGAAGCTCGTGAAGATTTCGTAAAAGCAGCAGAATTGGATCCTTCGTTAATGGCAGCAGTACAAAAGGAGTTAAAAGCCATCGAAAAGGAACAACATACACGAGATTCAAATGACAAAAAAAGTTTGCAAGCACTATTTTTAGGGAAATGAAATATTAGATACCTATCATAAATGCAACATAGGAATATGCGGCTAAGAAACCACCTAAATGGAAGATTTTATAATGAAGAACGTTCAATAATACTACAATATGTAACTTAATTTTTTAATTGAAACATAAATTTTTTTTTAAATGTTGCTGTAAAAAAATTAAAATTTACATTATAATACTTTTTCTTGTATTATCGTTAAATTTTATTTATAATTTTTTAACAATTAATTTTTAAGGTTCACTAAACAAATAAATATAAATAATTATTTAAACAATGATATACACAAACTTAAGACTTTTTATATGAATATTTTCTTTGCAGCTACAATCTTCTTAATCGATTTGCTCCAGATGGTTGAGCAGCAGCTGCGGCTGCAGCACCTTCAGCTTCACCTCGTAACTTATTGTCATCGGTGCGCCAAACAAACGGTTCTAAACGATCTTCAACATCTAAAAAATTATTAATAGCTTCCAAACTGGCTATATTATCGTTCAGTAGAGAGTTACAACGGCTTAGTTGCTGGGAAATTAAGCGTACTTTATTAAATTGCTCTGCATAGGCGGCATATGACTTCTGCATATCGACAAAGGAGGCAAAGAGTGTGGTTATGGAATTACTAACTACCTTGGTACGTTCAACCAGATGCGATTGTTCTTGTGCTACTTGTTTAGCACACATATTTAGATAAGTCTGCATTCGGTTGCAAATGTTTAGCAAGTGTGGTTGAATTTGTAGACGCTCTAAGCATTCAGCATCTTTGGTAAATGTGGCCGAATTAATTGAATCTCTAAGCACGGGCAAAAATTGTGGTATGCTCTGTAGGTGTTGCAATTCGGTTTCAATTTCTTCATTGGCATCCTTAATACCTGGCTTGACTATTACAATATTATGACTCCCCGTAGTCGATTGGGGTCTTTTTGGCTTAGCCCCAGTTTGGGGACGTCTCAAAACTAAAGAGTTACGTTGCGTTGATGAACTAGTTAAGCTATTTGCTGATTTACCTCTTATCTTAGGTGAATCACCTATCGGGCGGTCAGTAGTGTAAGAAACATAAGGCAAATCAGAACATACACTTAAAGGAGGTGATGACGGTCGACTTATTTCTGATGTGGTGGGCGATGGCATAGGATCATAGTTATGTTTCAATTTATTCGTAGTGCTATTACAATTGCTGCTTGGAACAGTTGACTGTCTTAACATTGTCCGTTTCTTTACAGCTACTGTATTTGTTGAAGATGCTGCAGATCTAGAACCTTTTGCACTTTGGTGACTAGCATTGCTTACATCGGCGGATTCAAATATCTCTCTGCTATCTACGTCAGCTCTTTGTTGGGAATGCTCCGCTCCCATTTTAAATTTAAAGAATATTATTTTATTTATTCAGTACCTATTTTTATCGATTTTTCTATTTATTATTTGATCAACAACTTTTTATACTTATACTGTTGATATTTTTAATTGTTATTTATAATCGCTCTTCAAAGCAGTAATTCAACATTCTTATGAAATTGTACTGAAAGAAAATTTTTTACAAATGAGGAAAACCAAGAAATTTTTGCTTGTAATTTTATACACAATTTATCACGAAACACGTAATCAAAACAAACTGCAAAATACTTGAAAAACAAGGATGCCAGAGCAACCAACCATGAACGAAGATAACCATGCCGAATATTAGTGGCGGCGCCTTTAACATAGATTTTGCCTTAAAAATCGTGTCTCCATTAGACAATAACATGTCTTAACAAAAGTCAAACCTTATTTAAAAAACATTATTTTTTATATGAAGTTTTACTTTTGTTAAGACATTTTAATGGCTAATGTAGACGTGGGTTTAATAATTCCATATTTTCACTAGCCTTCGATTTGAACAGACATAAACATAACGCCGGCAGAGAAAAAGTTTTCATTTGATATTGTTATATGTGGTAAATACGCATTTATGCTCTGATTTGTCATAATTTTCTGTTTTTTCACCAATGTTGAATCATAGTCTATGGTTTGAATCAGTTTGAATGCTTAGAGCAAAGCAGATATACAGGGCTGATACAGAATCCAAGTCCGTTTTGCTAGTTATCGGTTTTGTAAACCATTTGGGATCATGAAACTAAGTTGGTTTGGTAATGTACGAATTGAAATAAAACCGATGTTCGAATCAGCTGTTGATTAGCATTTTTACATTTGTTTACCGAATGTTAGCGTAAGTTCATACATATTTTATACTAAGTTGGGATGAGCACTTATACTTTAACCCAGCAATTATAATTTCAGTATGAATACGATGGTTGTAAATAAAATACGATCTTCCTTTTTATGCGTATATTTATTTTTTAAACTACTTTTAACTATTTAGATGCATATCATATATATTTAAATTTGCCACCACGACATTAAAATTCGAGCGGCAGATGCACGGTTCCGCGTCTCTAGTCATGACGCATTTGTATAGAAAAGAAGCAGCGCCAGACATTTTCTTAGAAAGTATGAGTCAGAAAGCACAACATCTGCAGAAATTACAACATATAGGACACCGAAGATGATACAGCGTTAATATTTACCTGGTTTTGGTGCGACATATTTGAAAAGAAGACGTTGTTTATTCATACTCTGACATTTTTTGTAGAAAAGAAAACGAAAATTTACTAAGTGTAAAAGATATGCAATATTTGTGCCAGAACACAATTTTTTGTTTGTTTTATAATAAAAATATTTTAAACAACATAAATTTCAAACAATTACGAAAATTTGAACATGAAAACACTTACTAGATAATGGAAACACTTCGACAACTTGATTTGCTTATAATTAATGTAGATGGAGGGTGATGGTCAATCAGAACATGAACATTAACAAGTTTTCGCCACCTATAACATCATTAAAATATTAAGCTGTCACTCTGCGGGATTATGTTTGTCGATTGTTCAAATTAATGGCTAGCGAAGACGTGGTGTAAAATTAATTATACAGTTGTAAGTCACAGAATTGTTCAGAGGGTTACTTCCAAAGAAAAGAAAAAAAAAAGCAGCAATTACGAAAATTCGCTATGTTATGTTAAAGTTGTGTTAAAATTGGTAAAAATTATTTTTTCTAAGTCATTCAGTAACGAAAAAATAACAAATATTTGAAAAAAATCATAGTGTCTATAATACACTTTTAAGCAACCGTTAAAAATTTATAAAATGACATTTTATTTTCCTATTTTCTAAAAATTGGCGGGTTTTTGTATATATTTTTTTTAATATCATCATTGGCCAACTTCGCAACAAAATTTATTGTAAACGATAGATTATTGTGTAAAAAAATCACAAATATTGGAATATCTGAAAAATGGCGGAAGTAAGCCAAATGGTTGAAAATCTAACTAATGTAATTAAAAACAAGGAGTCATCTAATAGCACTTCTAGCGATTTGGGAAATGAGGATGAACAACAATATTTAAACTTGATAGATAAAATAATTAAGACTGGCTAGTTATTCTACTTTTCGTTTATGTTGATTTTAACTTTTTCTCATTTGACAGGTGTTGATCGTGGTGATCGTACTGGTGTGGGCACTATATCGATTTTTGGTGCCCAAATGCGGTTCAACATGCGAAACTCTTTTCCTTTACTAACTACTAAACGGGTCTTCTGGCGTGCGGTTGCTGAAGAGTTATTGTGGTTTGTGCATGGCTGCACTGATGCCAAAATATTGCAAGAAAAAAATATACATATTTGGGATGGTAATAGTGATCGCAATTTTTTGGATAAATTAGGTTTCACGGAACGTGAAGAAGGTGATCTAGGCCCGGTTTATGGTTTTCAATGGCGTCATTTTGGCGCGAAATATCGTACATGTCACGATAATTACACAAATGAAGGAGTCGACCAGCTTAGAGAAGTGATTAATACTATACGTACAAATCCCAACGACAGACGTATTATTATGTCTGCTTGGAATCCAGTCGATATTCCACAAATGGCTTTGCCTCCGTGTCACTGTTTAGTACAGTTCTACGTCTCCAACGGTGAACTATCTTGTCAGCTGTATCAGCGCAGTGCTGATATGGGCTTGGGAGTACCATTTAATATTGCATCGTATGCCTTGTTAACGTATATGATTGCACACATAACCAATCTGAAACCAGGAGATTTTATTCATACTACAGGGGATACACATGTTTATAAAAATCACATTGAACCTTTGAAGGAACAAATCAAACGTACACCTCGTCCTTTTCCAACGCTAACTATAAAAAGACAGGTCAAGGATATTGAAGATTTCAAATTCGAAGATTTCGAAATTGTCGATTACAAACCTTATCCTAAGATAGAAATGCAAATGGCGATTTAAGATGTTTTGAAAAATTGTAAACTGTATGTGTATATTGATATGTATTATTTTATTACTTTTTTCACTTTTAACGAAGTTAAAAAAAGAGTGATTTGATAACTTTAAAAATTAATGATTTCAATTTTTTATTTTAATAAAAACTAAAATTTTTATTAAAAAGTGAATGTAAACTAATATCGGTTCTCATATTGTAATCATTAAGAACCCGCAATAATAAATATTTAAATAAATATTTTAAGTTTACGACAGGAATAATATTTGAAAATAATGCATTTATGTCTGGTGAAGTCAGGAAAAATTGTATGTTAATCAGATTTTTTGGAATTTCCAATGCTTATCATATCGGCTTGATTTTTGCATATATAAATCAGTGACTTTTTATATAAAAATATAAATGAATGTAAAATTTGTATCTTCATAGGCAGGTAAAACCACATTTCATTTAACTTTTTTCAAATATTTATAACTGATTGTACCGTTGAAATTAATAGTTTTTCTTCGCAATTATTCATCGCTATTATATTGTTTTCAACGCCCGCTGAAATTGTATCCGTTTTTGCACCATCTTTATTTAATTTATTTAGACGACTTTCTTCCCATTCCTTGCGATGAACAATTTTTCGATGTTTGTGCATATTCGCATTTGATATAAATGTACGGGGACAATGAGGACAAGTGTATAATGCTTCTCCGGTATGAGTACTTAAATGTTCCTTTAATTCTAGAGGACGTCTAAAGGCTTTTTCGCACAAATGGCAAGCATGTTTACGCTGCATAGTATGCGTGTATTTAATGTGCATACGGTGAGCATTGAGATTTGGTGAAACTCTTGAGCAATATGGACATATCTGCTCCTGAAGATTTTCTTCCAAATGACGCATTTTCATATGTTGCCTTAGACCATATTTATTTGTTAATTTTACACCACATATATCACAAGTCTCCATGGCTGGTGGTGCTCCAGCATGTTCATCCATATGTCGTAAAAACGAATAAGTTTGAGAAAATGATTTTCCACATATGTCGCAAATCTTAGCATATTTCTTAGCATGTGTTAAGTCTTCGTGCTGACGTCGAATGTAATCTGATGCAAATTTTTTATCGCATTGTGAACAGTTAAAATTTTTTTCATTTTCTGGTACGTGGATTAATTTGTGGCGTTCAAAAATATGCAGTTTAAAATATGATTTTCCACATTCATCACAGTGGTATTTACGTTCACGTGTTTTATGTGATTCTAAATGCATTTCTAACCCACGACGAGTTTCAAAAGTTTTTGTGCATATCTGGCATTTAAAAAAATTTGGATCTGCATGAACTTTTAGGTGGTCAATAAGTAAACAACGTTTTAAATATTTCTTGCCACAGCACATAGAGTAGCCTTGAGTATTGTGTTCATTACGATAGTGCACTTTAAGCGATCGGAAATCTGACAAAGGCTTGTTACAAATGCAACATTCAAGTTTATGTTGACTATCTTTAAAGAAATTATCTAACTGAACTGTTTCACAATTTAAAATTTTTAACTTGCGTTTTGGATTTTGCTTAGATTCCTGTTTTAATTGTTTTGCCTTTTTTGGTTTTAAGTTATCTTGTAATTTAATTTTCTTGAATTTATTTTTAAATGACCATTCTTTCCTGCTTTCTATTCCATTGGATTTATTTTCAGTTTCTTCAACCTCTTGCATATACAAGTCATTAATACACAGATCTTCACAAAGATTGTTTGCATTGACTTGTTCTTCATAGGTATCACATTCATTTAAACTAAAAAAAGATTCTGTTTTTAGGTCTACTATATCGACTATTTTGTTTTCAAGCTCTATCTTTTTATCTTGTTTTCGAGGCCTTCTTCTAAGCTGCTTTTTAACTAACTCAGCAGTAGGTGCTTCTATACATTTCACAGTCTCATGTTTAACAATGGTTTTTTGATGATTTATATTAGTTTTTTTCAAGAAAGTCTCAATTGGTTGGTAATATCTGTGTGCTTCTTCGACTTTAGTGTAGAAACGATGAAATGTTGATATTTCCTGCCAACACTGACGACAAATCCATTGAACAAGCCCGTTGTTTGGGGATAATGGCTCTAAATACCACCACCACAAATGTTTTTCAATTATTCTTTGCATTTTTCCCTCCATCCATTCGCTGGATTGTGTGGTAATACGGGAAAATATATCTTTATTAGATTCTAAACAGATTACGCAAATATCCATTTCTTAGCACTTTTTTTTAAGCATATTTTAAAAGGTAATCTTCAATTTATTAACAAAGTCTATGTGTATGTAGCTCGTAAATTTAATAAAAATTTGAGCATACATAAATATGCTTGTTTATATTATATTTTTGCAAAAATTGTAAACAAACTACTGTCGTAGCCAGATTGTGTTTGGCCTTAATTTAGTTTAGTGGCAATGCTCAAAAATAAAAAAGTTACACCACGTTTCCACAAGTCATCGCTTTTACCCGATGTCCACACGTGATGAATTTTCATCATAACTTATAATATAACGTCGGCAAAGCAACTGTCAAATTTTTATCAATATCAATACATAGGGGAAAACATTGATGCATTTGTATTTTGATGAATCATTTTTAATTTTTCGCCGCGAGGTTAAGATATGAAATTAACCTAAAATATATATTTAAAATTAGTTAAAGAAGCCAAAAATTTACTTGTCTATGCTTGCCACGCAATATTAATTGCTTTTTATTTAAAAAATTGGTGAAAGTTTTTAAAAATCATCTTTTTCGCTTGTCCCCTTTTATTGCAATAAAAATATAAAAAAAGTCAGTGTAAAAAATACAATTAAAATGACGTTTAAAATTATATTATCTGTACATGACTTATTGTCCATACCTGATAAAAACTTGTCTAGATAAAAGTCAAACTTCGGGTTAGCAAGTTAACTTTATAGGTGACAAATACTTAAATATGTAATTTTCTGTTTAAACATAATTCTCTATTTTTCATTACAACAAATTTTGGTTTAAATCTAGTTAAGCGAAGCTTTTCCAATCAAAATAAGGTGATAGAGAATCAAAAAATATGAAAACAATATAAAGTGTAAAATTGGCAACAGCCCATTTTTTCCGATTCATGGGCCGTTAGAGGAGAAATTTCTTGCGCCCGAAGCCTATATATACGTATACTGTATTTAAAAGTCTAGTAATTTAAAAAATATTTCAGCTTTAACTGGGTTATTTTTTTTAATTTTAGCACCAACCAAAAGATATTTCAAAAAGATATGATACGAACATCTGATATCTTCAACAATGTAGAGCACAATTTCATGTGAATAGTTCAGAGGCTCATAACTTGGAAAATATGGGCGACCGCCAATTTTCTCACTTGATATTTTTTTCTTATTTTAAAATTCTCTATCATCCTGGGTAATTTTGTGATTGGAGAAGCTTCGCTAAACTAGATCTGTTCTCAAATTTTTTAACAACAATACTAAGACGTGTGAAAAACATTAAAATTTGTGTTAATGTGAAGCATACATCACAACCTTGATTGCAACTGTGTATGTATTATAATTATGCGTGTTTATTTACCAGCTCATTTCATGAAATTGGTTTGATAAGATCTCTCAAATAAATGCTCTCATCATAATTTTCATGGCACTGTAATTGATGTCTACACATACGGGTATGTTCTGTAATCCGAACCGAGTGAAATTGAAATCGAATAAATTTTTAAATAAAAATATAACTTAGTTGCACCTATAATTTTAAAACATTAGCAATCAAGGAAGTTATGTGAATGGTATTAATCAAATGTATAAAAAATAATATCAAAATATTATAAGATTTAAAACTTATGATAATTTAAAATTTCATTCGGATTCAATTTTACTCGGTTTCGGATTACAGAACATACCCGATAATATTCTCTTTTGGATTTAATTTCACGTTTGTTGAGATGAACATAACAGATCTCATCCCAAGTGTAGACGCTATGTAAAGTTATTCACAAAGTTTGGCCTGGCAACCCTGAAGATTAACTAATTTGTTTATACATATTTATTTATTTTTGTTGTGCGAACTAAATTGAATTTTATAAAAATTTAGCAACGTTTCACAACAATGGATGATAATTGCATAGTTTGTTGCAAATCAGATGAAGATGTATTTTCCCGCATAAAAACCGCATCGAGTGAGTGGAAAGAGTGGAACATCCAGCGTATTATAGAAAAGCATTTATGGTGGTGGTATCTAAGGCCACCACGCAATAATGGAACAGAACAGTGGATATGCCGTCAGTGTTGGCACGAATTATCATCATTTCACAGGTTTTATGTCAAAGTTGAGAAAGAGCATAAAGTTTATGATAAAGTTCTATTATCGCTGGTAAAAAATGATAACGATGAGGTGACAGTTGTTGATATTAAAGTAGAAGAACATAATTTCGACAATAAATCAATACTCACGGAAAATTTAATGCATTTGGAGAAACCTAAAAGAGGGCGCAAAAAGAAAAACTATGAAAAACCAGAAAGCATTCAAATAGAAGAGTTACCCATCGTACAGGTCAAATATGAGAATGAAATAGATGAAACTCCTAAAGATCTAATGGCAGAGTCTGATGTTAATGAATTCATCAGTGAGGAAGCTGGTTCGATTGATTGGGAACACTGCTTTCTTAATGAAAGTGAGTGTAATACACAGGAAGAAAATGAAGAAATAGAACATGATAAACTAAATTTAAATAAAATCAAAAGAAAAGTTAGAACAAAATCCCAAACACTAACTAAATACAGAAAAAAGTATAAAAAAACTAGAAAGGAAAAGAATAAAGTAATAAAGAAAAATGTAAATTCGGATGTTTCACAGGCCATGAAGAAGAATGATGATTTTATTGCTGACAATCAATTTCAACTCTCGTGCAGTATATGCAGCGTATCGTTGGGAAATTTTAACAGTTTAAAAAATCACTTTCGCAAGGAACATAATACTTTGGGTTATGCCATGTGCTGTAATAAAAAGTTTTACAAACGTGGCGTTTTGGTGGATCATCTAAATGTACACAAGGATCCCAATTATTTTAAGTGCCAACAATGCAATAAATCTTTTTCTGTTCGACTTAGCTATGAACAACACATGAAAACACATGAATTATATAAAACTCCTCAGATTTTGTTTTCTTGTGAGAAATGTGACAAATCATTTTTGAAAAAAAGGGTGTTCGATCGTCACGTATTTACGCATGTACCTGAAGAAGAAAGAAATTTTCAGTGTAGTCTGTGTGATAAAAAATTTGCCTCAGACTTTCTTCGAAAACATCATTATTCCTTGACACACTCGAAGAAATACGCTAAAATTTGTGATATCTGCGGCAAATTACTGCGAGATAATTTCTCATTTATCCGCCATATGGGAGAACATAATGGAGAGCCACCTGCTAAAGTGGAATGTGAAATTTGTGGTGCACAATTGACAAACAAATATAGGCTGAATCGGCACAAGAAAATGATGCATACAGAAGAAAACCAACAAGAACAAATATGTCCATACTGTACGAAAGTATCTCCTAACTTGAGTACCCATCGACACCACGTCAAATATACACATACTCTGGAACGGAAGCATGCATGCAATATGTGCGAGAAGAAATTTAGAAGGCCTTTAGAATTGAGAGAGCATTTAAGCACGCATACCGGTGAACCCCTATACACTTGTCCAAATTGCCCCCGTACTTTTATATCCAGTGCAAATATGCATAAACATCGCAAACTTACGCACCGCAAGGAATGGGAAGAGGGGAGGATAAAAAAGGAAGCTAAAGCATTAAGAAGCAAACAATTTTTGAAAATGTTGGATGAAGCACAAAATGAAACTTCTTTCTCGAAATTGCGATAATGGAGCTTGAAAACGAATAAATATTTGAAATTAAATATTTTAATGTATTATCTTCGACATTATATGTACATGTATGAAATGTTTAATATACATATGTACATTAGTATGTTTAATAGCTGTTCAAAAATTTAAGATTAACAACGAAAATCAATTATTTGTACTCAATAAAATGGCTTGTTTCCTTTTCAGTAGTGAAATGTAGCTAATTCTATATCTAGCTAAGGGTGAAACGCCCGATAATGAACGTTTCCAAATCCCTGAACCATAACAGGTTCGAGAACTAGGTTCCAACGAAGACCTTTCTAACAAAAACAAACGGTTTTGTGATGACGAATTTGTACCTCTTCCCGAATTAAGACAATGTGACGATCATATCCCACGGTATCTCGTCATAACGACTAACACAAATAAGGAATTAACAGCTAAGCCTATTTCAGCATATAATGTTTTTCAGATAGAAAAAGGATTAAATTTTATCTCCAAAGAATTCACTGATGTAGTAGAGCTGAGATCAGGCGATCTTCTTTTAAAGACCAATAACCTTAACCCTCTATCCGGCGAGCCTGCCTTTAGACGGTGTGTAATAAATACGTTGCTATAGAGCTCTATTTATTAAAAAATCTTTTATAACGGTAAATAACTGCAGAGAAACAAACAGTGCTCTTACTGAGGTGAACTGCAGCATTCATTTTTCACTTGATCACAAATTGTTGAGTATCAAAGTCATTTTTTTGAAAAAGTGCGTAAAAAAATATTTCTGCAAAAAGTGTAATTTTAAAAAAACAATAAAATCTTACTAATTCACAATTTTCTTGTAAAAAATTTAGTAACGTAAAGGTAAACTATTCTTTTGTGTTCTATGTTTTTTATATCGGTATTTTAGCAAAATTTAGCTTTTATCCGGAAAAAATTGGACACCGCCTAAAGGCGGACCTGCCGATTACAGGCTAATTTTGCATACACATTGCTCTTGTTCATAGCATTTTTATTTGCTTTATTTTACTTAAAAATTTGCGATTTTAGACATTCAAAGAAGCTACTAGTTGTCTACGAGATGTTTTCACAAAGAAAAAAATTTAAATTTTCAAAATTAACTGATGAGGAAATTGAAGCACTTATGTCTGAATCGATGGATGGCGTAGATTCAGGGGACGATTTAGACTTTGGCGACGAAGATGATTTGGAAGACCCAGACTTTCAACTATCCAACTGCAAGCTCTCAAAAGAAGTGGAATTGAAAGATAAGGAACGTGGATACTCAGAAGAGTTTGTTGGCCGTGCCTTCGGAGTAGATATATCTTGTGTCCAATGGAAAGATACGAAATGTGTTCGATTAGTATCTACGTATGCCGGAATTAAACCTTTTAAAACACTTAACAGAAATTCACAACCAATTAAAATATGCCGTTATAATCGGAAAAACAAATCCTACGCCGATGTAGACTGTCCAAATATAATCAAAGAGTATAACCGACATATGGGTGGTGTAGATTTGATGGACAGTTTACTTGGTCGCTACCACATTAGAATAAAAACAAAGACATGGACTTTACGTTTATTTTACCATTTACTTGATATGGCTTTAGTAAATTCATACATTCTTTACAACCGTATTCATCAAACTCACTGTAGAGATGTTATACATAAAAAAATACCCGATTTTCGTTCTGAAATGGCAGATGTGCTTTGTCGCTATGAGAACGCTAATGTCAAAAGAGCTGTCGGTAGACCCTCGAACCAAAGCCCACAGATTCGGAAATTCAAAAATTCATATAATCCACCAGACGATATTCGTTTTGATGGTGTTGGACATATGCCCGAAATTTTGGAACGCAGTGGCAAACATGTGTGTAAACTACAGGGATGTAAGTCTGATACTCAAATGTACTGCATAAAATGTGAAATAAACCTATGCCTATCAAACAATAAAAAATGTTTCCAAATATATCATACAAATCAATGAAAAACCAAATAAAATTAAAGCATTCCTTAACCGAGATTTTTATTACGTTACCAGGCAGGTCCGCCTTTTGGCGGTCAACATATTTTCTCACCTGGAAGGTGGTTTTTAATTTTCTTTTTAAATTTCACTAATAATGTATGATTTATTTACCAAAAAACTATCAATAAATAATTTTTTTACATCGAGAAAAAATTGGCCGGTTAGAGGGTTAAAGCTGCTGAGAAATTTAGAAAAGCTAACTTTATTGATACAATACCTGTTTCCATCACTTATCATAAAGCCCTTAATTACGTGCAAGGTAAAACTTTTTCAAGGAAAATTATATCACTTTCGGAAGATGAACTGTTAGAAGGGTTAAAAAACCAAAAATAAGGAAAATAATGAAGAGTGACGATGACAAACTTGTACCAACTGGAGCAGCAATTATAACATTTGATTTAATTAGGCGACCTAGAGCACATTGAAGATCAATTAAAGATACAGTTTCACTTAAACTTGTAATTTCTTTAGGGTTATTTTCCAAAGAGTCAATATTAAGTTGGGTTTTTTTCTGTATTATCTCAGGGTTAAAGGAGCTGTTAGAACTTATCACACTCCAAGTTTTTGTAAAAGCTTCGCCAATTTGTTGAGGATGCGATAAAACTGAGGGTGCTGTAGCTTAACTGGTTAGCACGTTGACTACTAAGCAATGGTCACGAGTTCAAATCTCAGCCGTGGCAACATCAATTTTTCTGATATGTATTAATTTTTCTTCATAATAATGCATATCACAGCGCCCTCCTTCGTCGGTATTACCACATAGCACTAAATCGCTGGCGAAGTAAAATAATTATAAATAAGCTATTCTAGCGTCGAACTAATTCGTCTAAACACCAGAGGCGTTGCAATACGGTTCTAAAAATAATCATAACGTGCAATTGCAGTGTTGCCAGAATCGAAGCTTTACTATCACTAACCATCTGTCTTACCTACTACTATCCCTTTCCAAAGGAAGTACCACAGTTTTAGTAGGCATTAACTGCCTGAGTGGTACTTCTCTTAGAAGAAATTGTCATTCTTTGGATACCAGGACACGTGGGGATTGAAGGTAATGAATCGGCTGACGCAGCTGACAAAGACGCTCCAAACTATCCACTATTAACAGAAGTACCACCGTTAATACCAGTAATGGTAAACTTTCACAAAAATGTACAACTAAAGCAACATGAAGAACAATGGAGTACATCAACCAGCTTTTTAAGATCTCATAATCCCAGTACATCGCGACCTCCTTACTATAAACACCTTTCCAGAGCAGACAGTATAATATTAGCCAGGACAAGACTTGGAACAACGAGATTTAGCACACAACACCACTATGAAGGAACCCCGCCTAGAGAATGCACAGCTTTCTTAGAGATACTTATGAGAGACGCTCGAAGAGATACTAAAATGTAATAAGACTTCAGTAAAAAATTAAAAATATTCTTAGATCCACCAATGTGTTAGAAGAAATTTAAAATAATCATACATATATGGTGTAATGGCCTAGTAGCCCACACCATTAATTTTGGTATTTTATAAATTTATTTATAATATACTTTTAAATAAATAAATAAATAAAATGGCTTGTTATTTTTTAATGTTATTTAAACGTTAATTAAATAATAATTAATCTATTTAATATATAAACATACAATTTTAGTATAATTAGTTTTTATAACTATTAATTTCCATGCAAAATTTATTATTTATGTATTTAATTAGCAGTAATAATTAAAAAAATAGCACTGGTAACTTAGGTATCGGCCTTTATTTCTACAATAAATATTTGCCTTATGAATATATTTTTAGCTATGTTTTTTTATTTTACTTCTTCTTTCCATGCTAAATTTGCTTTATAAAATTCTTATAATTTTTATTTACAAAAATAGCAATTGAATTAAAAAATTTTAGTTCAATTGTCATTGTCTATGGTTTAGTTAATGTTGACTGCCATTTATATTTAACAAGGTGATAGCGCAAGGAAGAGGAAATTTCAGCAAACAAATTTTTGAATTTTTTTTTATATGGATTTCGACAGTATATCTATTTTATTACCTCTTAAAATACTTGATTAATGTCAAACTCCATATAAAAAAAAAAAATTGAAAAAATGTCTCTTTAATATTAGCTCCGCCTTGTGCAGTCACCTGGTTAAATATGCCTTGATGGCAGTGCAACATCTTTATATGTTGGGATCTGACAATTTTCAAATTGTACCGCCCTAATGATAAAAATGTACCAAATCAGCATCAGTTGTACCAATATTTGATGTTAAGGAAATAACTTTTTTCAGTGATTTTTCTTTGCAAAGAAAATGTAAAACGCCCTATCTACATATGTAAGTGATTAATGATTTATAGGGCGTTTTGCATTTTCTCTGACGATTTATGTGTTGTTATATATTATAGTTGGTAATTGGCACAGTTGGGGGTAGTGCACTAATTTTGCAATTTTCACTCACACTGAGTGATATTGCAAAATTATTGCATTAATTTTTTTGATTTTTAAAGATGATTTCAAGATTTGCAGCATCAATCAACATTAGTGATGGTGAGTTAAAAAATCTTTGCACTAAACTTTAATTAATTTGATTTAAAAAAAAGCAATCGGTAATATATTGCAACTTTCTTTTTCACTCAAGTTGATTTCAACATAGAAATTTTGCACTAAATTTTGAAGGTCAATTTGATTTATTATTATTTTTGTGCACTAATTCAAAAGTGAAGACTATTACTTCATTTAAAACAAAATTTAATTTTTAGTTTAACAAAATTTTTATAATTCTATAAACAAAATGGATACATAAAAAATAGTAAAATTCTAAAAATTATTTGCTTTAAACAACTTTTGTCGCTGCAATCCATCTCGTTTCTTCTTTAATATTGCATTTGTATTTATATCATGCAATTTTTGTTGCAGCAATTTGTATGGATGTGTACATTTGTTTACGTTTTAAACTTAAAAATTAAAACTACGAATGAGTGGACAAATCGAATTTCAAGAGTAAAGGCGTATGTGTACTCTTTTCAATTCCTCTCTCCCCTCTCGCCTACTAATGAGGAATTGCAGCGACAAAAGTTGCATAAGGTAACTCGGCACAAGCATTTCAAAACTGCTATCACTTAGTTTGTTTCTTTTAGGAGCGTCTACCATTCCACTAAAGTAAAACAAATCCACCACTGGTGCAGAAGAAGGCAAAGGCATGTTGAATTTTAAGAACATTTGCCTCATTATTGGATATTTGTTAAGAATCTAATATCAAAATTACCCCCCATCTCCATTAGTCTTCAAACTTCATATGAAAAAAAAAAAAAACATTATTAATACTGTTTTTTTTTTGTATGAAGTTTGACTTTTGTTAAGACATGGTGATAGCAAATTAAGACGGGGGTTTATTAGAAGACTATTTATTTAAACGATCGTTTTATTTACTTTGTCAATTGCACTAAAATCTAGGAATCCAACTTCTGCAACACTGTTCGAAATGACTTTAAAAATTTTACACTAATTGAGTGGGTTAAGAATTTTTGTACTAAATCTGCGTTGAGTGGTAGTGTAAACGTTTGCACTTTTAATAGTGATCGAAGATCTGAAGTTTATCATTAAACTGCAAAATAATATAGTGCAATAATTTTTTTTCAATATGATTTAGTGGTAGTGCAATGCTGATTTCAATCAAAATTTAGTGCCCTACCCTCTATGGTAATTGGGAACTTTCGCTTGACGTAACAGTAGTACAAACAGTGGTGTGCACAGGGGCTCCTCTTTGGTATGGTAGAATTTTTGAGGGGCGCCAAATTAATAATTATATTAATAATAATTAAAACATTAAAAATATGTGTGATAATAATTAATATTATACAACAAAAAAACACATACATACATATTTTTACCATATAGTCTGTACCAAATTTGGTACAATTATACCAGGAATCCCCACAGCCCTTTATATATTTATAGTCTTTGGTATATGTGTTAATATAGGCTTGGTTTACTTTAAAAATTCGGAGAAATTCGAGCAAAATATTTCCGGGATGCTGACGACTTCGCAGCCACTACTTGTTGCTTAATAAATGGGTCGCTTAAAGTAATGCTTGTTTTGACAAGTCGAGTTCGTTCGTTTAGATTTTAAAAGTTTTTAGCAATCTATTTTAAATGTGTTATGGTAATAGCTCTCTAAATTTAAAAATATTTTGATGTATAGTTTCGATTCCTCATTACTATATCTTTTAATTATACATAATTTTTCTGATATTGCATTTACACTAGAACGAAATCTAGTACTTGCGAGATTTCAAACAAAATCTAGTTATTTTTACTACATTTCCCATACAAATGTAATGTAAACGACCTAGATTTTGACAAGATTTTAAAATAAATCTACTAAATTTCGACGTAGTCTAAATGCACTTTAAGAGTTTTTTTTATGTAAAGTTATTCACAAAAATTTTCCTGGCAACCCTGAAGATTAACTCATTTGTTTACAATTATTTCATATTTTTGTTGTGCGAACTAAATTGAATTTTATAAAAATTTAGCAACGTTTCACAACAATGGATAATAATTGCATAGTTTGTTGCAAATCAGATGAAGATATATTTTCCCGCATAAAAACCGCATCGAGTGAGTGGAAAGAGTGGAACATCCAGCGTATTATAGAAAAGCATTTATGGTGGTGGTATCTAAGGCCACCACGCAATAATGGAACAGAACAGTGGATATGCCGTCAGTGTTGGCACGAATTATCATCATTTCACAGGTTTTATGTCAAAGTTGAAAAAGAGCATAAAGTTTATGATAAAGTTCTATTATCGCTGGTAAAAAATGATAACGATGAGGTGACAGTTGTTGATATTAAAGTAGAAGAACATAATTTCGACAATAAATCAATACTCACGGAAAATTTAATGCATTTGGAGAAACCTAAAAGAGGGCGCAAAAAGAAAAACTATGAAAAACCAGAAAGCATTCAAATAGAAGAGTTACCCATCGTACAGGTCAAATATGAGAATGAAATAGATGAAACTCCTAAAGATCTAATGGCAGAGTCTGATGTTAATGAATTCATCAGTGAGGAAGCTGGTTCGATTGATTGGGAACACTGCTTTCTTAATGAAAGTGAGTGTAATACACAGGAAGAAAATGAAGAAATAGAACATGATAAACTAAATTTAAATAAAATCAAAAGAAAAGTTAGAACAAAATCCCAAACACTAACTAAATACAGAAAAAAGTATAAAAAAACTAGAAAGGAAAAGAATAAAGTAATAAAGAAAAATGTAAATTCGGATGTTTCACAGGCCATGAAGAAGAATGATGATTTTATTGCTGACAATCAATTTCAACTCTCGTGCAGTATATGTAGCGTATCGTTGGGAAATTTTAACAGTTTAAAAAATCACTTTCGTAAGGAACATAATACTTTGGGTTATGCCATGTGCTGTAATAAAAAGTTTTACAAACGTGGCGTTTTGGTAGATCATTTAAATGTGCACAAGGATCCTGAATATTTTAAGTGCTTACAATGCAACAAGGCTCTTTCTACTCGGCGTAGCTATGAAAAACATATGGAAACTCATGAATTATATAAAACACCTCAGATTTTGTTTTCTTGCGAGAAATGTGACAAATCATTTTTGAAAAAACCCGTGTTCGATCGTCACGTATTGACGCATGTACCTGAAGAAGAAAGAAATTTTCAGTGTAGTCTGTGTGATAAAAAATTTGCCTCAGACTATCTTAGAAAACAGCATTGCTCTTTAACTCACTCGATGAAATATGCTAAAATTTGTGATATTTGCGGTAAATTGCTACGAGATAGTTTCTCATTTATCCGCCATATGGGAGAACACAATGGAGAGCAACCTGCTAAAGTGGAATGTGAAATTTGTGGTGCACAATTGACAAACAAATATAGGCTGAATCGGCACAAGAAAATGATGCATACAGAAGAAAACCAACAAGAACAAATATGTCCATACTGTTCGAAGGTATCACCCAACTTAAATGCCCATCGTCACCACGTGAAATATACACATACTCTGGAACGCAAGCATGCATGCAATATGTGCGATAAGAAATTCAGAAGGCCTTTAGAGTTGAAAGAGCACTTAAGTACGCATACCGGAGAACCCCTATACACTTGTCCTCATTGCCCCCGAACTTTCATATCCAGTGCAAATATGCATAAACATCGCAAACTTACGCACCGCAAGGAATGGGAAGAGGGGAGAATGAAAAAGGAAGCTAAAGCATTAAGAGGCAAAAAATTTCTGAAAATGTTGGATGAAGCACAAAATGAGACTTCATATCACGAAATTGCGATAATGGAGCCTGAAAATGAATCTGTACCAAATTTAAATGTGTTAAATTTTTGAAAATAAATAATTTATTGTAATATCTTCGAGATTATGTATGTAGGGGTTTGATATTTCTTTAATAACAGTTGGAAAATTTAAGATGACAATGAAAAACATTTTTGTACTCAATAAAATGCTTGTTACTTTTTATTATTATTTAAACGTTAATTAATTATAAACAATTTTTTTTCATAAAAATAGCAGTAAGTTATTTTCCACTTTACATAAAAAGCATTTAAATTTTTGTTCTTAAGAAAAGCTTGTCAAGAAAGTTGATATTTCAAATCTAAACAAAACCAATTATTTTTAAAATCAAAATTCTTTACAATATATTTTGTAACATTTAGACCTTGCGAATAAAAATAGAAAAAAACAATAAAAAAGAAATGGCGTTCTATACATCGAGAGTTGAAGATAAGTTAAATGACAACGAGATTCGACAATCCGTTCGAAGCTTATCTTCATCAATTAATTGTAATAGTTCACGTTTTAACTTAAGTTCGCGTAGTTACGAAACTTCAAAGAGTAGTGTTAGGTAAGGTGTAATGGCGGAAATGTGCCAATGTGCTTCGACTCTGATTAAGAAAGCTGGAAGAGCAAAACGTATACCCGTCAGATGCTTTTAGTGATGGGCTTGATTGGATAGGCATCACTTTTATGCATATGATGAGCAGTTCAATTGTAAAAATCCCCTGTAGTATATAATGCAAAAACAAATGCAATAATGTTGTACAAAATAGCTTATGCAGTACAATGGCACATTTCCGAACCAGCTCAACAATTTTGTCGCTTTACATTTATAATCAATATGCACCATTTTTAGACATGTTAATTCTGCTGCATTTATAGAAAACAACGTTTCCCTAACAGATATATCTAGTGAGGACAATGTTAACTGTTCAGCAATGGCGGAAACTCAGAGTGATATTGTTCCACCATTGGATTTAAAGTCTGAAGAAAATTATCCTGCAACAATAGACTACACCTTTTCTTATCGCAAACATTGTGAAGCAGCCAAAATAGTTTTGAAGCCGGATAAGGCCTATGAAACCTGGCTGTCGGCAAAAAGGTACTTCAAAATAATTGAAATATCTACAATTTATAGTTTTTATTTAAATTTAATTTAGAAAACTAATATCTGATGAGGCAGCCAGACGTAAAAAGGAAGAAGAAATAAAACAAAGGGAAATTCAAGAACGCCAACGCTTAGCAAAAAAAAATTATCAATTATGGCTTGAGAAAAAATCTCAATCTTCTATTAGTGTGCCGTCTACTACAAAACAATCTAATAAATCGGATACAACTTTGGAAACTCGGTCACGTTCTAAGATTTCAACCGAAATGGCAAGTGTCCGTTTGGAAGAGTGGGAAAAAGCAAAACGGTTGAAAGAAGAACGTATACGAGCGCAGAAACGCCAAGAGGAGCAACGGCGCCGTGAACTTGAGGAAGAGCGACGTAAAATGGCTGTAGAAGCTTGGAAAAAATGGATAGCCGGCGCTGATAAAAAACCAAAACCTGTACCGTTAAATCGTGGTATATTTACACTTCGTGGTACAGTTTCTGATATATTTGTTAATCCTAACGAATGGAAACCAATTGTACCTATAAATAATAATGACAATTAATAAAATAATAAAATTGTATTTGAATAAAAAAAAACATTTATTCTTAGCATCGTTTAAGACGCGACAATTTTCTTGCAGTCATGTTTGTAGCACAATGTGAGGCAGTGATTTGAAATCACTTAAAAAGAATTCTTTGTTGTTAATTTTATAACAAACTGCTGGAATAAATAGGTTGAAGTTTGTTTTTCATTTTTGTAGTAAAATTGCGTAATTTATAAGAAAAATATAAGAAAATTGTAAATTTTTACAGGATCTTCCTTTGCAAAGTTATTTTATATATCGTCACCTAAAATGCAAACGGCCCTATCTAACATTTTTATAATTTTACAGAAGCAAAAAACTACTTAAAATGAAAAGTATAATTTTAATCAGCTAGATAGACCAATATTAATAAAAAAGAACAGACAAATCAATAACTAACAAAATAAAGTGAAATTTTACAATATTTGAAGATCTATGTTAGTTAGGTCATTTTGTTATATATTTTTCAGAAACCAACGGCCCTAACTACATACAAATCTAAAACAGCTTTATTATAAAATTCAGTATTTTAATTTGTTAAATGGAACGATATTAAAATAATTTGTTATGAAATGGTTCTTTATTTTAAATATAAATATCTATGTTATTTTTCAATTCATTTAATACTACAATATAAAGAAAACAATAGGTATTGTATATTACATAAATCAATTCATAAAAATTGAAGTTAACTCCTGTAAGGATAAACTACGAAAATGATATAAAAAGATTTGATTTGAAAAATATAAATAAATTTTCATAATTTATGACATAATTTATGATTTAGTGGACTGTTCAAGAACTTATTTTATTTAACTGGTCTTATAGATGAATACCTCTTAGGAACTGATTCATGATCAAGGAAATAATTGTGATTTAAATGGTGAACTTTCAAAGAAGAAGGGGTTTTTCGAGCAGTTTTAATCAAGTCAACTAGTTGAAATGGCAAGATTATTTGTTTGTTTTTGATTTTTCTTTCAATAAGAGATTGGGTTGAGTCACATTCCATTTGGGTATAACCACCAAGTATTTGTGCTCTATGGTGATGTCTTTCTCTACACATAAAGAAACCAAAGCATTTGAAAGAACAACATTTCTATTTTGGTAAAAACAGCCATCGGAGTAAATAATAATATGGTGATTTTCGGGAAACTGTTGAATTAAATTTCTTAAATGCTTTATAATAATTGTAGTTAATGTAGATTAATCTGAATCATGATTAACTACATTATAAATGGTGAAGTTATGAACTTGTAGTTTCATTTTATAATATGACGAGTTAGCTTTGGATTGAGGTAATAGCTTTGCTGCTTGCATATCTATGCAAAATAATAAGCACAATCCAGATTTTGCATTTTCAATATCATTTTAGGTTTTAAATAGTTTCTTAAAATTTGGAAATGATACATATCTAATATAATTTTCTTTATTCTCATTACAAGAGTTAAAATAAAGATCGTATATCTCTTTATAACTTTTAAAGTCTCCTTCAAAATATACATATCTTTTTGGTATATTCCCGACGATAGTGACAGTCTAACTTTGGCATATCTTTGTTTTGACAGTTGACAATACATTGTATATTATAAAAACGTTTACTTAGGTCTTTTTTCGTTTATCATATAATTACTCTTGTAGATATGCCCGTTTGTTTTTTGATAATAAAATCGCTAATTTTGGACGGAGGAGCCTAAATTTGTTAGTGAACCTTTGTTTTGATATACTTTATCGGAATTAATGAAAAAGTCGATTTTGAATTTTTTGTTAGTTAGGGCCGTTTGCATTTTAGGTGACGATATGTATTTAAAAATATTTATTTATGTTATCAGCTCCTTTTCAAGTGCTTAGAAAGTATATCTAACCTTGTCAAAGATAGAAATTGCTCCGCGAATAACGTCTTAAAACGTTCTGACACTACTTTCATTTTAAACCCTCTGGACTCAACAACGTTACCCTAGGATGTTCAGATTGTTTTTATTTTAAGTATTAAGTAAAATTTAATCAAAATAACAATAAGTCAGAAATTATCTTGTGGTTTTACACTTGTAAATTCAAATAAAAACTAAAAAATATGATTTACAGAACAACGTAAAATAAATCACGCGATTTCAAAACGTTCGAGATTTTCAGAACAGGTCTGAAAAACGTTTTCTTATTTTGTTTAAACACGATTCATACGGAAAGATGCCGTTTAGTCATTAAAAAACAATTCTCAATACAAAATCGGTTATCAATTGTTATTTTTATATCGATTTTGTGATACGTTTTGATCTAGAAATTACTATTTGTTTAGCTCTTAAAGCATTTCTTAAAATTAAATGATCTAATGAGAGAGAGTATTATAGCCTGGAGTTTAAAGCACAAACTGATATTGATGCATCTAAAGATTGAAAATAAATAAGATATAAACCATTAAATTTAATGGTTTCTTAGAGATGCAAAATATCACAGCTTTACCTTATGTTATCATTCAGATTGATAACTGAGTAGTCTCAGATTGTCCGTGACATTTTTGCCTTTTATAACTATCAAACAATTTGACCATTCCTCAAGAAAATTTAATATAAAAAATATCAACTTAACATTTTTACATTTTTTCAAATCTTTACACTTTGTCAATAATTCTCTAAAACTCTATAAGATCTTATTATTGTAAAGTTTATCTTTGGAATGGATGAACTTGCATAGCTGATTTTATATTCGTTTTAATAGCAGATGGTGCTTTACCTAACTGGTTAACACCACCAGGACTAACAGAACTCAAAGGTGCTGGTGGCCGTATAGCTGGTGGTACCATCATACCGCCCGGTCCACCACCGGGTATAGACATTGGCATATTCAATTTTAAGCCCTTGCCCATACCGACTGCGGCCACAAGCGAATGAGTATCAGCCATACTACTGGTTTGCTGGATACCGGCTCTCGCTGATGAATCTATTTCCCAGTCTTCTCGTTGTTTAATAACAATTTCCAAGATATGTGACACGACTTTGTTGTACTGAGCAACTTGTTTGCTGGCAGCTTCATTTGTAAGACTATTAGCTTTTTGTTCATTTTGTATCATTTTCTGTTCGGCCAAAGGTGCAGGTTTAGTTCGCAAATAGTCCGGTACTATGTCGTGCGAGAAAACGGGAACTCTTCCTTGGGTAAGGTTTACCAATAGATCATCTTTCTCGGGTGATAACATTAACGGCAATACTGTTCGATTCCGTAGAGGTGGACATATTTCTTTCGATAAAATTTTCGACAGGCCGGTAAGCTAAACATTATAGCAACTATTACTTCTTTAAAAATTAAACTATTTTTGGTTTTAATTGAACTTACGTGACTTGAAATTAAGGCAAAGTTGTCTAAAAACTGTGGCCAATTAATTGTCTCATACTCCGTTTGCAATTTGTGTATCATTGCTCCAATGGACATTTTCAAATCATTTAAACGATTAAGTACAGCATCTAACGTTGCATCCAATTGTTTTTCTTCACGTGACATAATTTTTCTTTAAATTAGAATTACAATTAGTCTAGATCTCCGGATATTTCCTGTAGCTGAAGTTGGTGAATCGCATGAAATTGGAAAAATTCAAGGAGAGCACTACAACAACAAACGAAAAAAACAAAACAATAACTTTGACAATTTGCTTGTTCATAACAGGTTGCCATACTAGTGTATTTGAAAGTTGTTCGATTTTATTAGCAGTATAGAAGACACCATATTAAAATAGGTATGGTTTGAGTCTTTGCTAACAATCAAATCAAATCGAAGAAATCAAAGCTGCCAAGGTATTTAATTAGGGCTTTTACACTACAGCGGAATCTATTAGATTTGAAAAGAAATCTTTTTCAAAAGAACGTATTGATTTTGTTTGATACTAGTAAGATTTATTAGCTTGATTTTATATTTAATTTGCACTTTATTTATATACATATACATATACATATTTATTTTTATTTATCTTTTCCCTTTTTTATATTTTTTTAACTAAAGCTCACTTGAGATTTTCTAAATTTTTGCATTAATTTTAATTTAGTTTGATACATTTTTTAATTACCATTTCCTTGATATCCATATTATCTCATTCTGCCATAATATAGTCACCATATACCATACTATACATATGTAGAAAGTTTGGGGGTATGTAACTCAATAACTAAGGGTTGTCCCTAATTTTTTCACTTGACATTTTTTGCTTAAAATTGCATTTTACACACAATGTGCTACCTTTTTTTAAATTTTTATGATACGGCCGTAAATTTGATTTATTCATAACAACTAAAACTAAGCGAGAGTCAAAAACTTTCATGTACATACAAAACGTATGAAGCAAATCTAAATAGCGCGGCGTCAACGCTTGGTGTAAGAGTGGTGCCTTTTTTAGCTACTTTATCTAGCGATTTTATCTCGATTTTGCTTTTAAATTTATTAGATTTTACAAAATATTTTTAAATATACATAAATAGGCAAGTGAAAAAATTTAAGAACCATTTTAACTGACTTAAACTCAACGTATTCGCTTGATTTTTGTTTGTTTGATAGATTGTCAATAGGACCAGTGCAGAATGTATTTTTTCTTCTACTTTTTAGAGTTCCGTACACAAAGTGTAAAAACGTAACCCTATTGTTTTCGCTACAATGTCTGTCCGTCTGTCCGTCTGTCAGCGCCTTTTATCTCTGGAACCGCAATAGGTAGACTCTTGAAATTTTCACAGATGATGAATAGCTGTTGCCGCTATAGCAACAAATACTAAAACTTATAGGGTATTCCAATAGAGAGGTGTTATTCACGAATATATGCATATTTAGTGAATTGTAGGTGGGATACACTTGAAATTTACAAACAGTAATTAAAACTTAGTTCACTATATAAACAACTATAAAAAAATAAAAATAAAAATTAAAGGGTATTCCGATAGTGGTGTGATTTGCATGTATAAGGCCTAAGTTTTGAACCATAATAGGTAGATGCTTGAAATTTTCACAGAAGGTGTATAGCGGTGGCCGCTATAACAACAAAAATTTAAACTTATAGGGTGTTCCGATAGAGAGGTGTTATAAAAATTTACAAACTGTAATAAAAACGTAGTTCGCTTTATAAACAAGTCTAAAAAATAAACCTAAAAATTAAAGGGTGTTCCGATAGTGGTGTTATTTGCATTTATAAGGCCTAAGTTTTGAACCATAATTGGTAGAATCTTGAAATTTTTACAGAAGGTGTATATCTGTGGCCGCTATAGCAACAAATATTAAAATTTATAGGGTGTTCCAGTAGAGAGGTGTTATTCACAAATGTGTTTATTTCTTGAGCTGTAGAAGGCATACGCTAAAAATATGTAAGCAGTAATTAAAATTTAGTTCGCTATATAAACAAGTATAAAAAAATAAACCTAAAAAGGGTGTTCCGATAGTAGTGTGATTTGCATGTATAAGACCTAAGTTTTGAACCTTAATAGGTAGGCGCTTGAAATTTTCACTAAAACTTATAGGGTGGTCCGATAGAGAGGTGTTATTCACGAATATGTGCTTATTTCTTGAACTGTAGGAGGAATTCGCTAAAAATATGCAAGCACTAAATTAAAATTAGTTCGCCATATAAACAAGTCTGAAAAAAAAACCTAAAAGTTAAAGGGTGTTCCGATAGTGGCGTGATTTGCATGTATAAGGCCTAAGTTTTGAACCATAATAGGTAGACTCTTGAAAATTTTAGCAAAAGTGTACAACTGCGGCCACTATAGCAAAAAATACTAAAACGTAGGGTGTTCCAAAAGTGACGTGTTATTTACGTTTATGTCTTTTTTTGAGCTGTAGAGGCAACCACTTACAAGTTGCAGACAGTGATTAAAACTATGTTTGTTTTATAAACAAGTATACAAAATTGAACTTAAATATTAAAGGGTGTTCCAATAGTGACGTGATTTGAATGTATATAGGCTAAGTTTTGAATGAATAGGTGGAATCTTGAAATTTTTACAGGAGGTGTATTACTATGGCCACTATAACAAATAGTAAAAATTAAAGGGTTTTCCGCCAGTGACGTGATTTGCATGTATAAAGCCTTATTTCTTGAACCGTAACAGGTAGACTCTTGAAATTTTGTACAGAAGATATGTTGCCACGGCCGTTATGACAATTACTAAAAATTAAAGGGTGTTCCAACAGTGACATGTTTTTCACTTATAGTGACTTATTTTTTAATCGTAATAAGTAGACTCTTAATATATTTATAGAAAGGAAGTTGCCATGGTCACTATAATGAATAATAATATTAAAGGGTGTTCCGACAGTGACATGATTTTATAAACCGTAATAGATACCCTCTTGAAATGTTTACAGTAGATGTGTTACTTCGTCCGCTATAACAAATACTTAAAATTGAAGTGTGTCCATTAGTGAAGTGTTCTTCACGAATATTACCTTATTTTTTAACCGCAATAGGTGGGCTCCTGATATTTTAATAGAAAATGTATTACCATGGCCGCTATAAAATCAATGACATACTAAAATGTAAAAGGTGTTCCAATTATGATGCAAATAATACTTTAATTTTAAATTTAAAGGTGTCCCATAAGACATAAAGAAATAAACAACTGGAATTTTTAAATTATACTGAACATAGTACGGAACCCTACGTGTGTGAGTTTAACTCGCACTTGACCAATTTATTTTGTTTACACAATAATATACTTTATATGGCAGGTGACACTCCCGCTTTTCCAATTCAGTCAGGCTTTTTCTATACTACCGACATCAGTGCATAATTTCAAGATTCTACCCTTTTTAGTTCTCTGTGTACACAATAATAATTTTTCACTTTGCATAGGAGGTATCATGCTAAACGTCTCAATCCAGCCAGTTTTTTGGTTAACTATGAATATTGAGACTGCAACATAGTAATTTTTCACTTTATATGAGAGGTCAAAACCCATTGTTCCAAAACGGTATCTTTTTAGCTACACTATTCATATTAATTTCAAAACTAGTTATTATAGTTATACTAGCTGGGCCCGATCGGCGTTGCTGGCCCCAAATTTAACTATAATAATCCATCCAGTTTTTTGCTAAACTATGCACACTTCAAGATTCTACTTATTACAGTTCCCAAGTAACACAATGATAATTAATTTTTTAAAATTTTAATTATTATTAGTCGAACTGTTTATATACTACATACAATGAAATTTATAATCAAGCTTAAGTTCGTTTTTATTCTCTCTAAGAAAGAATTAATTAAATTACAAATTAGGTGATAATATTAAAGAAAAATTGGGATAATTTAATTTTTAGACACCAGCAGGAGCGGAATGCACATTTTCTAGACAGCCACGTCCGTCATCAGCACTCTTGTATCTAATCTACTTAGCATAGTATGTAATACATAAACAGTTCGACTAATAATAATTAAAATTTTCAAAAATTAAAAAAATCGCAAAGCACCGCAAAGTTTTACTGAACATAGTACGGCACCCTACATGTGCACTGACTCGTATTAGTTCAGTTAGTTATTTATAGTTCACTACAATCTGATTTTACTGGTTTATGTTTAAATACCCATATTCATAAAAAATAGAAAATATTTAAAATCTTTTTAGAACATATTTTTTATACAAAAGTTTTACTAAAATACAGTTCAAATAAGTTTTATTTATTGCGATGCAAGGCATATTAATCAGGTAACCTCACTACGGAGGGGAAATATTACGGCGAAAATTATCAATTCTTTTATATGGGTTTTGACTGTTAAACTTACAATTTTCGCTTTAAATGGAAGTCGAACTATCAAAATCCATATAAAAAAACAAAAATTTTCGCCTTAATATTATCAAGCTTAGATATGAAAAGTAGCTGATGGCTACCAATGCTAGATAAATGTTCAAAAATATCATTAAGTATATCTATATTAAAGATCAAGGGACCGAATATCGATCCTTGTGGCAAACGATGAACTACCTTTTTAATTGCTGAAAATTTCGACTTATGTCGAATTTATTGAATTTAGCTATTTTGCATACATATATCGAATCTTTAATCTATACATATCATAAAACTGTAACAGGACCATTTCTGTACATGAAATATTTTTTTTTTAATTTTGTTGCAATTTTTGTCTGTCTGTGTTCGCATAATATTTTGTGACGAGGTACCTTAGTATCACAAGTTAAATAAAGGATACTTTAAATATCTCATATCCAATCGAAAATAGAGAAAATGTAGGGAAAGTACGCAATTTTACCGATTTAAAGTTACTGCAAACTTGACAGCACCTTTTGTTTTTGAAAGCAGGATATTTTAAACAATATTTACATATATAGCTCTTCGAAAGTTTTAGAATTTTATATAAATTTTTGGATCTTGGGCACTATAAAAGTAAAAGTCTTTAAATATGGTGTGGATTATTTTCAAAGCAAAATGTCAAAGCAAATGTCCTACGATGTGGCGGGCATAGCTTGTAAATAATATAAAAAAATATCTATCTATATATATACTCGTATGTATAAAGTACAAAATGTGTTTGTATGTTTGTTTGTTTGTCGGAAATCTATAGCTGCCTACACCAGTGAACCGATCTTTCTGAAATTTTCAGTTTATTACCAGATACGGTTGGTAAAATAGGGTACTTATTTTTTTGATATTCGACATGGGCGTGGCACCTCCGATACAAAGTAAATATTTATCATCATGTTTCTTGGTAATAATAATAGGTAGCGCCTTGAAATTCTGCACCAGTAACCTCTATAATAACATACATAGTTTAGAGAAACACAGACTAGATTGGAATAGTGGTTGTGGTACCTCCCATATAAAATGAAAAATTATTATCCTGTATCTAGAGAACTGCAATAGGTACATCCTTGGAATTGCGCAACAGTAACTCCCATATTAACGTACATAGTCAAGCTAAACACAGACTGAATCGGAATAGTGGGCGTGGTACCTTCCAGCGAACTGCAATAGATAGAGCCTCGCAGATTTGCACGGGTAACCCCTATGTCAATGCGCATAGTCTACCAAAATACAGAATTAATCGGGACAGTGGGCGCGGTACCTCCCAAACAAAGTGAAAAGTTATTGTACTGTATCTAAAGAACTAAAACAGGTAGCGATTTGGAATTTCGCACCAGTAACCTCACATATTAACGTAAATAGTTCAGCTTAACACAGATTGAATTGGAATAGTGGGCGTAGTACCTCCCATATATAGTGAAAAATTATTATCGAGTTCCTGGCGAAGTACAATAGATAGAGCCTAAAAACTTTGCACGAGTAAACCCTGTGCTAATGGGCATAGTGTGCCAAAATGCAGAAAAAATTGGGACAGTGGGCGTGGTACCTCCTATACAAAGTGAAAAATAATTATCGTGTACATAGAGAACTATAATAGGTATGCTCTTGAAAGTGAGTACAAGTAACCTGCATACCCCTGCGTATAATCTAGAAAAACAAAGGCTGAATTGGGACAGTTAGCGTGACCCTCCATAGAAAGTAAAAATTATTATCAAGAAAACTGCAATAGGTAGCGCTTTGGAGTTTTGCATCAGTAACCCCCATATTAAGATACATTGTGTAGACAAACACAGACTGGATTGAAAAATTATAACCGTGTAAGTAGAAAACTGCAATAGATAGAGCCTTGAAGCGTTGCAGGAGTAACCCTTATACTAATCTTAATAGTCTAGCGAAATACAAACTGGATTGGGGCAGTGGGCGTGGTATATCCTATACGAAGTGGAAAAAAACTAGAGAACTACAATAGGTAGAATCTTGAAACTTTGCACAAGTAACTCTCAGACTAATGTGCATAAAGGTTCGCCATACTTTTCTTCCTAATGTTTATTGTATATTTTGTGGATGGGTGTAGCGAAGCGCACCGGGGATAGCTAGTACTATATAAATATAAATACTTTTGGCTTAAAAAGGGGAAGGGTCCGAAATATTAAAAAACACTTTAATGAATTTTACGTCCGTCACCCCTGGTGGCGACTGGGTCAATCGATCCACATTAGTATGCAGTACTAACGTTCTCTTAGTATTTAAAATGTCATATAAAAGTATATTCCTGATTAATATTGTAGGCAGTTGCTATTTAAATGTCGCTGCATACATTTCCAATAGCGGGTTACAAACAAATTTGTAAAAATAAAAAATTAAATATATACATATACATAAGAAATAATTACTTTAACGTGCCAATACTTTTTAGTGTTTTATTAAAAAATTGTTATTGACAAACTGAAATATAATCGACGTAATAAAACAAAAATAACAGCATTATGAATAGTGTATTATTTTATGGAATTTGTGGATTATTAGTGCTTTTAGTTATTTACAAGCAGGGAAAATGTTGGCACTTTATATGGCAACTAAATGGCTGGCGTGGTCTACTGCAACAACCCATATTATGGTTATTGTTGATTTTTTATATGGAACCGAAAAGTTAAGTTTTCAAACGTTTATTTGCTCATCATATTACTCGTACCCCCATACTAAAATCTTCCTTAAACTTTAAATACAATTCAATTTGTCCTAGGATAACATGTATATTAAGTTATTTTGATATCATTAACAGCATCATTATTACCCGTATCAACATCATCATGATGTCAGTCAATTTAATTTTAAGAAAACTTTTTTTTCTTTTTTCTACTTGATGTTTGTCTACTGTACCACTGACTCATGACAAAATGAAATGACGACACAGGTATTATGAGCAGCATTCAACGTTGTCATAAATATTTTCAATTCCCTTTGGCCATCATTGTGTTTAACCGAATTTTGCTGTATGTTGATGATCCCGATACTATGGAAAGTATCCTCACTGCACCAGAGTGTTTAAATAAGACATTTTTGCAAAATGGTTTTTATGCCAATAAGGGTTTATTGCATGCCAAGGGTTAGTATTTCATGTCAATATGTACCTACATACATACATACATACATAAATACATACGAGTGTGTTACAAGCATATGCATGAGTGAATGAAAACATTTGAACAAGAGTTTTTTTTTTTAAATCCAGGCGCACTGTACTTGAAAATCTCCAAAAGCTTGTTATTCACCACATATGTACCGTTACATGACAATGATTTAAGGTGATTTCCTTTTAGTTTCAATAATTTCAGTATACGCGACGGTAAAAGTGACTTCTGAAAAAAATTTTGCAGAAATTTATTATTTAAAATTGGCCTAAAATGAAAAAGTATGGTTTGTGATTACTTAAGAATATGTGTATGAAGAGTTTCGTAGGTACAGTAATAAACAAAGAATTTTTTCAAAATTTATCTCTTTCGTGCTAAATAATTTAAGATGAACAGAAGTTCTAAAGGGTGGTTAAATTTAAAGGGCCGATGTTGATTATCACACAAATTATTTAGGTTCAATTATGTATGGAACAAAATGTCGACCACACCTCCATCCGATGTCCCAACTTTCAATGACGCTTAGGCATAATAGAGGTTCTATGCCGTTAATGTGCCGAATTATCTCAACTTTTAGCTTTTCAATTGTAGCTGGCTTATCGACGTACACCTTTTCTTTTAAATAACCCCAAAGAAAGAAGTCCAACGGTGTCAAATCACATGATCTTGCCGGACAATTGACATCGCCACCACCTGAGGTAACACAAACCGCAAAACAGCCATTGTTTCGTTAGCTGTGTGGCAAGTGGCACCGTCCTATTGAAAACACATATCGTCCACCTCTATATCTTCCAATTCGGGCCATAAAAAGTTCGTTACGATCTAACGATAGCGAACACCATTCACAGTAACTGTCTGACTGGCCTCATTTTGGAAAAATACGGCTCGATGATTCCGACAGCCCATAAACCGCACCAAACAGCTACTCTTTGTGGGTGCATTGGTTTTTTGACAATCACTCTTGGATTATCAATCGCACAAATGCGACAATTCTGAATCCATGGAGGATTCGTCAATAAGCAGAATTCCGCATCACTGAGTTTTCTTCGAAAATTGATCATCAACTCTTGCCATTTCTTTACTCAAATTTTTGCACGATTTTCCCGATTGTACGCACATTTGGACGATTGAATTGACAAAAAAAAAAAAAACACGATGTGCACGATATGCATTTTGATTTGAACGCCCATTTTCATAATAAGCCTGAATAACTGCAACACGTTGCTCGATTGTGTATCTTTCCATGGTTCAAATTGAGTTAGTCCGAAATTGAGAAATGTCAAATTAAATGCAGGAAAAAAGGTTTAGGTGTTCTTCACATATAACAGCCCCCCCTAAAATTTAACCACCCGATATTATACCACGCATAAACCCTGTATGGTTGGTTTACATACAACAACAAAATACTTTTTAACTAAGAACTACACGATATTAATATACTAAATGATTTGGCTGGTGTTTAACTTATATCCTTGATATCCTTGTTATAATTTTATGTTGTTATAACTTTTTTCTCCTTTATAAATGTGATATTTTGTTTTTTCTATATAAAATCATGATAATTTATCATATCAATGGGGAACCAAAAAAAAAAAAAAAAAAAAAACACTGGGAAAATATCATCAAGATGAACAATGGAAAATACGTCGCAAACAACTAAATCCGGCCTTTAGCCATAATACTCTCGTTAGTTTCTTTGACGTTTTTAATCGCGTTGCTAATGGGTTAAAACTAAAAATCTCTAAGGATTTGCTGGACTATAAAGTCAAATTTAAAACTTTAGAAGACCTAACAACTCGTGCAGTTTTGGAAGTGTCATGTTGTAAGTATTAAAAAGCTTCAACTCTGTTAAATTATTAGAAAAGTAAAAAGTGCTTTATAACTTTGGTATAAACTGAGGGGGCTTCAGTAATAAATTTATGTTTGCTTAACTTTTTATTTATTTATTTTTTATTGTAGAAAGAAAAAAGCCACTTTATTTAAAGTATAATTTAATTTTGGTTGTTTATTTTTCTTTTCAGTAACAACGATGGGTTATGAAACGAATTTTTTAAAACATGATGAAAAATGTATTGCCCAGGCATACAGATAGTAAGTCTTAAGCAAGAGCCCCCACGCAAACCCCTAAGGGTCTGCGAGCACATACACAATCTCAACCAGAATCTCACAAAGAGAACAAAACATGAAAAATTTTAAATCAGTATCATACAAGCTTTCAACATTGTGTCAATTTGCTAAATATTCAACAAACCAATGCATTTTCATTTTAACCACTTTTTTTGGTTGGGGGCCTTTGGTCTTCAGTTAACAACAATATTAAAATATTTTATTTTTCCTCCTTCTCTGTTTCTCTAAAAAAAACAATAACAATTTCGAATTGAGTTTCTTAAACAATCAATAACATCATTTATTTTTTTCATGTAACCATTACCACTGCTGTCGTGTTCATCTTTAACATCTTGGTGTTTTTTTATGCTGCAGTTTAATGGAACTAACTGCTTTAAGAATTCTCAGGCCGTGGTATCAAATTGACTTTATCTTTCGTTTGTTGGACAATGAAAACTATGAAAAATCGAAAAGAGCAAATAAGTTGGTAAACGAATTTGTGGCACATGTAAGTATTTTTTTCTTTTGAACATTTTAACATTTTTGTACTCTGCACTGTGGCACATATGTGTTTAGAGAAGGCGGATGAAAATCATTTATTTTTTGTGGTTACCGATTTTAAAGTAATCTTACTCATTTAAAAGTAAATACCAGTGAACTTCGAGAGCCCAAAAAATTACAACTATTTTTCAACTATATCACAGCGAACAGAGGAACCCAAACGGACATTCTCAGTATTTTGCTTAAATTAAAAAAATCTTAGTATATTTTAATTAAAAAAATTACATATTTTAACACTTCACTTTTATTACAAAATTTAACTAAAACTGAAAATCTATTTTCTTATGGGTCGATTCTTACGTTTTAGAGAAAAAGATATATCCCATCTATTAAAAAAAAACTGCGTGTCAAAATTCTAAAAATTCAAAATTAAATTTTAAGGTCCGATGTTGAATGTGAACCACACCTAAAGGTCAAGTTTTTTCTGCATTTAATTTGACATTTCTCAATTTCAGACTAACTCAATTTGAACCATGGAAAGATACACAATCGAGCAACGCGTTAAAGTTATTAAGGTTTACTATGAAAATGGGCGTTCAAATCAAAATGCATATCGTGCACTTCGTGATCTTTTCGGTCAATTTAATCGTCCAAATGTGCGTACAATCGGAAAAATCGTGCAAAAATTTGAGTAAAACGGGTCTGTAGGAGATGTGAAAAGACCAGTGCATGCTCGTACAGCTTGTACTGCAGAAAATACTGCTGCTGTTCGCGATAGTGTGGCTGAACAGCCGTCCACCTCAACTCGTCGTCGTGCCCAACAATTACACCTCTCACGCTCGTCGTTGATGAACATTATGCATAAAGACTTCCATTTACACGCTTAGAAGGTGCAATTGACTCAAGAACTAAATTCTCTTGATCATTCCAAACGTCGTCAATGGTCAGAATGGTGATTGTCGAAAAACAAATGCACCCACAAATAGTGACTGTTTGGTGCGGTTTATGGGCTGGCGGCATCATCGGGCCGTATTTTTTCCAAAATGAGGCCGGTCAGGCTGTGAATGGTGTTCGCTATCGTGAGATGATAACGAACATTTTATGGCCCAAATTGGAAGATATGGATGTGAACGATATATGGTTTCAACAGGACGGTGCCACTTGCCTCACAGCTAACGTAACAATGGCTCTTTTGCTCGACAAATTCAATGGCCGTGCTATCTCACGTGGTGGCGATGCCAATTGGCCGCCAGCATCACGTGATTTGACACCGTTGGACTTCTTTCTTTGGGGTTATCGACGTACACCTTCGTCGATAGGCCAGCAACAATTCAAAAGCTAAAGGATGAGATTTTTCGGCACAGCGTCATTCACAGCGTCAAAATTTGGAGCATCGGATGGAGGTGTGCCGCCGAGGTCGCGGTGGCTATTTTACTGATATTTTGTTCCATACATTATTGAACCATACCAATATTATCAAAATAATAGACATAATTTCCTAAATAATTTGTGTTTTATTCAAAATCAACATCGGCCCTGAAAATTTAACCACCCTTTGCATTATTGGCTGATATTTAATGAAAGTTTTTTCTTTAAAACATTTTATTTGAAAAGTAAAAGTCTTAGAATGGTCTACAAAATCTAATGTTACCCGTATGTAAAAGAAATAAAGCGGAATGGCGAGCGCAAAATTAATTTGATGACAACTTTATTTCCAGAAGTGGTCCTGTTCAATGGCCTCGAAATTCGTGCGATTTAACGCCTCTGCATTATTTTTTATGGGTCTATGGGTCTAGGTGACAAACCAGCAACTCTTCACGCCATACGATCAAATTTATTGCAAAAAAATTAGTAAAAAATTGGACTCTTAGGCGCGGGGGAAATATGTCAGAAATCATATTTAAATAAGTGCCGTGAAGCTATCTACCAGATTATAATAAACCAACTTCATTCCATTATTTCTGTCCAGTATTATAATTTTAAGTTCTCATGCAACTGAAAAACACCAACCAAATTTTTTCGATCTTAGATATTAAATTAGTTTATTTTTCTCTTAGTTACAGGATTTAGCTAAAATTTGTTTTTTTGTAAATAATTTTTGAAATAACAGCAAAAGAAATAATTTAGCCTTAATTTAAAATATCGGAGTTCAGTGTTTGATGCTAATGGTCTTTCAAAAGTGCAAGATTTATAGCTTTTTTGTTAAATCCAACAATAAAATACCAAAATTTTTGAGTTGAATTTGAAAGAAGCTATGATATTACGCATTAGCACTTTTGCAAGGTCATTGCATCAAACACTGAATACCGCTAATGTATTTTTTTCATATAAATATTCGCATCAAATTTATCCTAAACGTAGAATATGTAGAAAATTGTATTGTAAATAGCGGCTTTTTAAACTTCACCCACCCCACTGTTAAAAACTAAATACATATGTACATGGCAAAAAGTAAAAAAGCTGTCAAACACACAAACACATACACACATTTAAATGGGTTACATACATATAATCCTGTATTTTCTCTTTTAAACTACAACAAAAACTAACAACACATGATGTAAAATTGATTAGATTGTGCAACAGAAACACTTTGAATGGCAACACAAACATAAACTTCACCAAAAGCCAGACATCAAAAGGACGGCAAGTGATTGTGCAACTGCAAATGCAACCAATAGAGGAAAGGTTGATATGCCATCGAATGAAAATAGAGATAATCATAACTTTACTGGCAATATGGAAGCAGATGGCAATGATGCGTTAAATAGTATTGTACAAGAAATTTTATCTTTGCCAGATAAAAATAACGTTTCAAATGCAGTCATGCCGAAGCTGGAGCAGGAGCAGGAGCAGCAGCAACAACAACTTATTTTTATTGATCAAATGTTTAATTTGGCTCAAGTTGGTAAATTGACATTGCAAGATATTATGAATGAATCACAATCGATGGTTGTTGTGGTAAGAGATATATATTTTTATTTTCTTATTTATATTTATTTTATTTTAGTTATTATACATATTTTAGTTAGGAATTTATAGGATTAGAATTTTAGGTTATACTAACAAGCCTAATCTTCGTTATTATAACGAAAAACTACTTATGTCTCCGATAAAATTCCAAGTTTAGTTATTTGCAAATTATAATAATGAGCCCAAGTCTATTAAATTATTTTAACCTTCACCACAGGTGGAAAGCGTATATGTATGTGTATGTCCTTCTGTCTGTAGTCGGGTTGCCCTTGGCAAGGCCCTAAAGAGCTACCGACGAATCTGTCAGGCATAGCTTTGAAATATTTTCTCTTGGAATCCCGAAACATTTATTCTTAAATTGTGGAGATATGGTTAAAAAAAGGCGAGCCGCATTATCTTCCTTAAGTTTTTCCCTGTTGTTTTTCATTTCGTATTTTATTATTTTTTTTGCTTTGTTGTATTAAAAATTGAAATTTAAAGGAAAAAAACTTTAGTTTATTACAAAATCGGAATTTCAAAACACAATTGAAATTTTACCGAAATATTACATTTTTTATCAAAATTTCACTAAAAAATTTAAAAATTAATCAAAAATAGTAGTCTCGCTCAAAAATTTTAAATTTAATTAAAAACCGAAAACGCGCGAGTTTCGCCAAGAAATCACATTTTCAGTCCGTGTTTAAGTTGACACGTCTTTCTGAAGCCTCCAGGTAATTTATGCATGTTTATAGTATACGAATCTTTCAGATATAGTTTTTTTTTGTAATTTTATTTGTATAATTATAATTAATAATTATAAATATGACTCAATACAAAGTTTCAGAAAAATTTAATTTTGTTTAATAAAGTTTCTAAGGGGTGATCCATTTCGAGTTTCCCTATTTTTTTAAAGAAAAAAAAAAAAAACGCAGAATATTCAAATTTAATGAAGAATGTTTATTATCATTTGAAAGAACATTCTTTGGCATTTACTTTTTGAAGATTATGTCTATCAAATGTTGGCCGTTGCTACGTCGAAGATGATCCATCCGTTGAGTCCAATTTTCGATGACTCGTTCGAACATTTCGACTGGTTACTGGCGAATGACACGCGTGCTATTTTCCTCCAAGGCCTGAATCAAAGTGGGTTTGTCCGCACAAACTTTAGACTTTACATATCCCCACAGGAAAAAGTCTAACGGTGTGATATCACACGATCTTGGTGGCCCAAAACGTGAAATTATGTGCTCACCGAAATGTTCTCTCAATAAATCCATTGATTGATGCGATGTGTGGGAAGTGGCGCCGTCTTGCTGAAACTAAATGTCCCTGAAATCACGAGCTTCAATTTCAGGCATCTAATAGTCGGTTATCATGTCACGATAACGGTCGCGATTGACGGTTACGTTCGCACCGGCATCATTTTTAAAGAAATATGGACCGATGATTCCACCGGCCCACAAACCACACCAAACCGTTGTTTTTTCTGAATGAAGTGGCAGCTCTTGAATCTCTTCAGGTTGCTCTTCGTCCCAAATGCAATTTTGTTTGTTTATATACTCATTGAACCAGAAATGGGCCTCATCGCTAAACAAAACTTGCCTCGAAAACGTATGATCTCTTGGAACTTTTCAAGAGCCCATAGAGCGAAGCGATTCAGGCGTAAGTCTTTCCATTATGAAATGCCGAACAATAGTAAACAAAAATAACATGACAGCATGATACGACTCACACGTGATCTGTCAAAAAAAGGATATTGAAAAAAGTACCTCGAAATGGAGCAGCCTTTATATATATAAAAATAAGTTGTCCTATGTTCGTGATTTTATAACTCAAGAACCACTCAACCGATTTTCAAACGAGTATATGTGTTTCACTGATGGTTTATAAAATGATGGTATGTTTTCCCTATATAAAATGTATTTTTCAAAGCAAAATCGAACAAAACAATGCAAAGACGTTGACGGAGTGGCGGGCACAGCTAGTTATAAAATAAATAGGACTCAATAACAAGTTTCTCTATTTTTTGGTAAAAATCGTTTTTTTTATTTTTTTTGTGAAATTGCGATTTGTTGTAGTTTTTAGCTTTTTTATGAGTCTTCGGTTTTTTAATTATTTTTTTGTTATTTATACATATAATAAAACAGAAACTCATTTCCTGTGTGTCTGTCTGTCTTTCTCTTGTATTTTTGAGGAGCTAACTTAGTAGCCTGATCCTGCTGGGATACTTTTTTTTACGCAAAAATATCTTATTTCCAAGAGAAAGTGGAGAAAAAGCAGTGAAAGTGCGTCGATTTTCTTACCGACGTAAATTTATTGCATACTGTAAGGAATCTTTTATTTTTAAAAGCAACATATTTTAAGCAATATCGTGCAACAGATGGCGCTGTTTTAACATATTGAGTAACTCATTTCCTGACTGTTTTTTAAAGAGCTTTACAATAATTTTTAGAATTTTAGAATTTTATATAAATTTTAGAATATTATCGAGGGATTGGTACCTTTATAATTATTTTATTTATTTTCGAAAATCGAGCAAAATATTGTCTGCTATGCCTATATCAAACATTGGATCAATCGAACTAGCCATTTATAAATGGCTGAATTATATTTTGATTCTGCCCCATTGTGCATTGTAGCGAAGGAAATTAGGTTAAATATCTATCCTTTGAGTACTGAACCCTTAAAACTTATATCATTTCTGATTGCTAGAGTACTTCAAATATTTACCTACAAAATGTTTTATTAATATTATTAAACGTTTCTCTAAGTAACGATTAACAATTTAGATTTTATATTTCTGCCTATAAAACAAACGACTTTGTACCCGTTTTAAACTTACAGACCTCTTTCCATTCCATTGACTGTCTTTTACAGAGCTTTACAATAATTTTTAGAATTTTAGAATTTTATATAAATTTTAGAATATTATCCAGGGATGGGTACCTTTATATAAAGTAAATACGTAAGAGTCTTAAAATTTGGTGTGGATTACTTTCAAAGCAAAATCGATTAAAATATTGTCAGGACGCACACAGCGTGTGTGGGCACAGCCAGTCCTGGAATATTATACTTTCCTGTTTTGGCTTTATTAAACTTATGTGACGTGATAAAAATTACATAATATAACATATTATGTAAAATTACGTAATATAAAATATTGGATCAATAATATACAAAATTATGTAATTTTTATTTGTCGCTACTAATTGTTTCTTTATTTCATATTTTATTTCTTTAAAGGTTTAGAATATTAAATATTATTTTTTTATTTCAATACACACATAACGTCCTAAATAAAGTCCTTTGAAACCGTATCGAATTGCATCATTAACGCATTATTATGTTTGGCAATTAACCACGAATGTCAAATGAAATTACGTCAGGAAATCCAACAAGTGTTGTTGTTGTCAAAGATTAAAAGCAAAAGTAAAACAAAAATTACCACAACAACAACATCATCAGTTAAACAAAATAATGAATTTACAAGAAAAACTACAACAAAGAACATCAAGTCAACTTGTGCAAATACGATTGACAATGATTTGGATTTAGATACGACAGCAAATGTACATTACGAAGGCGATGTGAATAATAGTTTATATAGTAGGGGATACGATAATGATGATGGTGATGATGAGGACGATGATGATGAAGGCTATGATGTGGAAGTAACCATGGAAGATTTACTAAATATGCCATACCTTGACATGATTATAAATGAGTCGTTACGTTTATTGACAACGGTTCCGATGAATTTACGTAATGTGAGTGCAGATTTTCAATTGAATGTAATACAACGTGACAAATGTACTTGTAATACGAAAAATCCCAATCACACTAGCAACAACAATAGCTGCAGCAGTTGTCAACGTTGTGTAGTTGTGCAAAAAGATACCATTGTTGCCTTGGATATATTTAACATGCAACGCAATGAAATGTATTGGGGTAAAAATGCTTTGAAATTCTATCCGGAACATTTTTCAAAAAGAATACCTCGACAACAGCAACAGCAACAAAAAGAAAAAGTTGGAGTAGAACATGAAACTTCAATATCGTCAGCTACAGCTAAATTAACATCCAGACATTCTTTTGCATTTATACCATTTTCAAAAGGATTACGTACCTGTATTGGTGAGTATAAGGGTTGTCAGTCGAATAAAAATTATGCGATTAATCGCTCAAAATTTGTTTCTTTAATAAATATAAAATTTTTTACATAAGTTATTCTGCAAATAAATTATTTTACAATGCAACAGTATTCGATTCTACTATAAAAGGGTAGTTAAACTTTATGTGCAGTTTTGCGAAATTGGAGACCAATTTATGGGCCTCGAAAGATTCGGAAAATCATTATGCCCTTAAAAAAATGTATCATCAGTTTTTGTCTAATATCTCATTTTAACTAGGTGGTAGCTGAGGTTACTTTAAAAAAATTCCATTAACATTTTATGTCAAAAAATAATTTATTCCTGCACTTTTTTAAAAAATAAAATAAAAAAAGTATTTTTTTTTTACTTTTTTCAAATAGTTTTTATTTGTTCCACTGTGTAATAATAGTCACACATTAAAGTTGTTTTTTTTAAATATATAAGTTGTTATTAACAGTTTTTTCCTATAAAATATTTATTATTTTAATATAGGGGTAATAACAAAGCAGAGCACTTCCTTAACGGGTCCCTCTTTAACCCCCTTGCGTCCCCTATAATAATAGACAACCGAAATATAATTATGGCAACCTTTCCCTCATAGAGTCACGTGCTACAACCTTCCTTTAATCTCGAATTTAGTGATTTCAGATTGTCGACTGGTAACTGTCGGCGGTCTATCTCATCACGAAGTCTCTGGTAATTGCTAACATATGTTCAAAGCTCAGGTCCCCCATGGCATCCACATTTAACAAGCTTCTACCAGTAGTCCTAAGTCTTATGCTAGCCAGTGCCTTGCTCGCCTACCTGCCCATGGGTTATTTGTGCACCATTCGAGCCTGCCTACACATAGTGGTATCCCTCCACCTTTTCAGATTTAATGAGTCCACCCATAGTAGGACCTTAGCTCCCATTATGCCATTACCCAGTACTACTCTGGGTTCTGGTACACAGAAATTTACAGCAAATCCCCCTTTTGCTAGTTGGTCAGCCACCTCTCCACCACAAACGACTTTCTTGTCCATCCCTATCGGAATATCTCGGTTCAACGCCATATGAGAGCCCTTAGAGATTAACTAGTACATCCCTTGTGAAGCGTTCCTGTCCATCCCTTCTGAATTCTTCCTTAGGCCAGTTTCTTGAGGAATTAACCTTTCCCGATCTTGCGAGGTTTCCTGGCCTTTTCCTTTCGGATTCCCACGGTTATTCATGAAAACTGGAGGTCGACCGGTATCCAGAGTTCGCATACTAAAGGTAAAGCACCTTCCTGACCACGCGTATGCTGTTCCACCGTCGATTAGGGGAGCTGTTAGCGACTAGTCCTCTTTAACCACTACCTAGCTATTCAGATTCTCGGCACAGCTACTAACCACCTTAACCTTACAAGTGGGGTTCTTCCACATTAAGGTTCCAGGAAACCTGGCGTCTGGTGCCTCCATTTTCCCCCGATAGCACCCGGGTGTATTAGGAAATATAATAGATACGGTTTTGAAATATATATGTATATGAAATATACTACACAACCACGTGCTATTGAGCAGAGTCATAGACTGTGGGCGTGGAATAAGTACGCGCCGTGAATGAATGGATGCTATTTTTTACACAAATCTGCTTAACATCTATGTGATGCCTTACGCAGAATGGAAAATGACGCTTCAATTTATGTTTCAGCGAGACAATGACCTGAAACACACATCGAAGTGGACAAAAGATTGGTTTGAAAAAAATGGAGTTGATGTTTTAAGCTGGCCTGCTCTTAAACCCATTGAAAACTTGTGGCGAATAGTTAAATTAGCTCTTAAGGGAAAACACGCAACAAATAAAGATCACTTGTGGGCATTAGTAAAAGGAGCATGGAGTAATATTCCGATTGAGACATACCAAAAACTTTTTGAGCCTATGTCAAAACAGTGCTCAGCCGTTATCAAAAATAAATTATATTCCACTAAGTACTGAGTAGGTTGAAAATAAATAAAATATATTATTTTACTCATCTCTTGGAATTTTGTGTTTTTTAGATGACGCTATTTTTTGGATGACTCTATTTTTTGGATGGCTCTATTTTTTTACACCTAAAATCTTGAATTTCGAATGTTTCTCATTTTAAGTTTTTTTTATCAAAACAGGTCTATAGTTATTTAGTTCGTCAGTTGTTCGGTCACACCAAAATAAAATCCTTAAAATTTGTTACGAAGGTTTAGTATGTTTTTTTCTTTTTCGAAATATATAGTAAAATGTGGCTCTATTTTATGGAAAACCACTGTATGCATTTTGTATTATTCAAAGAATTATTTTTCTTTATTGATTCGAAAAATCAAAGAAGTTGTAAAATTGTATATGTTATTCGAATAAAAAAACCTTTCGATTTAAAATTTATTTGGTAACCCTAATGAGTATATTCGCATATGTGTGAGCCATACAAGATTAAACTGCTTAAAGGTGTCAAAGCCATATTGCCAAATATAGTACATATATGTACATATATGGCTGTGTGTGTACGTGTTAAAGTAATAAAATGTACATACATATTTACTTTTGTATGTGGCCATACATCACAAATGGGAGTTATTCATTACATTGCATTATTGACTGCGTTGAGTTATAAATAACACTAAAATGATTAATTTAAAATCATTAGCCCAATTAACAAACTTGTGCAATTGGTATTGTATCGTGTATCGTAGCATTTGCAAAATGGTATTGGATATTTTTACAATACACTAACAAAATATACAGATATGCATTTGCTAAACTCTTGCAAAAATGCAACACATAAAACCATAGGCAAGGTAGATCTATCTTACTAGGTTGTTGATTTTGTTGTTGCTTTGTAGTTTGAAATGTCAAAAATATAGAAGAAAAAGAATTGCACTATAAAATTTCTAAACACATACCACTTTTGACACGTCGAACTACTAAATCAGCTGGGCGATCGACACTACCTAGCAAGATAAATAAACATTGAACATAGTTTTTATTTGCTAGGCATTTGCAAACTGACAGCTGAGAATATAAATGAAATGAAAAAATATGAATCGAAAAACGTAAGAAAGGAGATAAGACTTTAAAAATTAATACAGATGGACATAATAACATAAGAAAATTCTATATAAAAAATTCTTGGGAACTTAAATATGAATTATTTAATATTATGCTAATTACCCATAACGTTTTATAATAAAAATGCAATTTATTTGTTGGGGAAAAAAAGAGCTGGTTGCTCAGGCCAGATCATCAGGAACCCTTTTTCCTAATTTTAGAGAAGCCAAAAATTCTGTTGTCTTATCTTCCGGTAAAGACCGTCGTCACTGGCTATATGTTTGGTACGCTTGGCGAGCACTTTCGATGAGAGGACATAATTATCAAGCCACGTATTTCATTTGCTAGCGGAATAAATCCAAACGACTTAATAATAAAATTTCATTTGATATCTATTACTGGACTGTCTGGTTGCCGAATTTTATCTATACATATGTATATATGTATGTATGTATGTATGTATGTATGTATGTATGTATGTATGTATGTATGTATGTATGTATGTATGTATGTATGTATGTATGTATGTATGTATGTATGTATGTATGTATGTATGTATGTATGTATGTATGTATGTATGTATGTATGTATAATAAAATAGTAACTCATTTCCGTCTGTGTGTCTGCTTTTTTTTTGTGTTCGCATCACGTTAAAACTACTGGATGGATTTTAAGAAAATTACGTAAGGAGGTACCTTAGCATCATGATACCAATATAGGATACTTTTTTCCTCAAAAATAACTAATTTCCAAGAAAAAGTGGAGAAAAGAGTGAAAGTACGCCAATACCGGTTTAAAGGTACTAAAATTTTCAGTTTAAATCTGGGATATATTAAATACGTTTACGCACTTTTTATTTGTTAAAGTGGGACACTATTGTGCAACAGATGGCGCCAATTGAATAAAATTTGTATTTGATTTGTATTTTTACTTTGCGGAATTACAATTTTATTAAAATATTTTAAACACCTCTTACAGAGGAGGTTTACAATAGTTTTTAGAATTTTATATAAATTTTAGAATTTTATCCAAGGCTGGTTACCTTAATATAAAGAAAATACGTATCTGGATGGATTTTAAAAAAATTTTGTGAGAAGGTACCTTAGCATCCTGATTTCAATATAGGATACTTTTTTTCCTCAAAAATACCTTATTTCCAAGAGATAATAAAGATAAAAAGCAGTAATAGTACGCCGATTTTTTTAGCGGTTTAAAGGCACTGCATACTTTAAGGCATTTTTTTTTTGAAAGTGAGATATTTTAAACACGGTTGCGCAACAGATGGCCTTGTTTTAAAATAGTGACAACATATTAATTACTTGCTGACATATAGCCAATTGAATAATATTTTTATTTGATTTGTATTTTTATTTATTGCATACTTTCACTGCTTTTTCTCAACTTTCTCTTGGAAATAAGATATTTTTCGGAAAGAAAGTATCCTATATTGGATCAGGATACTTAGGTACCTCCTCACAAAATTTTTTAAAATCTATCCAGTAGTTTTTACGTGATGCGTACATGATGATTATACACTTTATGAATACCCCCAATTCTTAACTTAAAGAATTCAATAATAAAATAAATAAAATTTAAACTTTAAGCATAATTTAATTGTTCATTGTTTTTGTTTCTTTTGTTCTTTTTTTCAAAAGGTTATCGCTACAGTATTTACTTGTCAAAAATTGTGTTGATAAAGTTAATTTTATCCTTTGAACTTTCCACCAACATCCAGCTGCAGGACTTGCAATGTTATGAAGGTGTTTCTTTGAAATTTCGCAACGCCGATAAGATAGATTTTCAAATACATCCAGTTGGTTGAGCACACTTTGTTGATGTTGGCTTTCAGTAGATGAAATAAATTAAATTAAAATTAAATAAATTAATGGTGATGGCTAATGTTTAATAATTAATTGCTGCAATGTTGTAAAGTGTGTATGTGTATGATTTAATATATTTTTAATAAATCCATTTCGAACGCTTAATGAGAATGTTTTAATTAATAAGCTTGTTAATTGCATAAAGTGAATTATACTCGTATAATAAAAATTTAATTTTAAAGCTTTTATACAAAATATTAGTTAATTTCAGCAGCGTTAGCGTTTTAAATTAAAGATAAAATATTTACAAGCTAATTAAAGACATAATTGAAAAATATGTTTTTCTTTTACTTGAACATTTAAATTGTACCGTAAAGTTTTTTATTCAAATTTAATATATTGTTACGATTTTACTTTACGTTGGGTTCTTTTAATTGCAAAATAAATACACACTGTTATTACTTTTACTGTAAGTCACTTTATTTTTTAAAACCACTGTTTAAAAATACACAAACTGCTAAACACTCTCTTACGAAAACTGAACTCTTTGACTTTTCAATTAATACTGCCATACTATTCGCCGGCACGATTTGTTTATATAGGCGGTTTAAAAGCACCAGAATGTTCTATTCCAGACAGATCTAGCAGGTTCGATTATTATTGCTCTTGTTTATTTCTTTATACCTGTTTGTGTGGTTGTTTATTTCTTTATGTTTATATTTATGTATGTGCCTGTGTATTTAACTGAAGAGTGTTTATTAAATGTGCGTGTGTATATGCGTCACTCATCCCGTGCTTGTTGTTTTATGAATGTTTGTATATGAGGCATTTCTAGACTAATCGACAACAACAACTAAATGACTAGCGATGCTCGTTGTTGTTTGTTTGTTTCTTTCATCATTAAAAGAAATCAAACTATTAATGTTGTTGTTGTTGTTCAGAGCCTATAATGAATAAATTCTTCTTTCGCAACAATATTTGTAAGTTTTTTCAAAAGGTCTGTAACTAAGTTTTATCGTAGGCTGAGGTAACTCAGTCTCGACCAGGGTTTACTTGCGGATTCAAAAACCTGTAGGTTCAAATATATTTCCTTTATTTAGTTCTATTTTATTTGCAGTAATTTGTTGCAATACAAAACAACGATAACCGACGTAGTCTCAAACGAGATCAACTGATACTGACTGATCAAATAGCAGGTTCCGGTGTACTGGATCGATGATTCGCAGGTTTGGGTGCAAACTAGGTCTGGATGTATAAGTAGGTTCGAGTTATTACTAGTTTGCAGGTTCCAGTGATACTGGCTGGGCGGTACTAGTTCAATACGTAGGTTCGGATAATACTAGTTCGGAAGTACAGGACCGATACGCAGGTTCGAGTGTACTAGATCGATGATGCGCAGGTTCAGGTGATCAGCAGGTTCGGCTAATACTAGTTCGCGAGTACAGGATCGATCCGCAGTGTCTTTTGCGTCGAATTACTTAACCTAGGTTCGTAAACATGTATAATTGTTGTTTAAAGCTAGATTCTATAATATTTTCTTAAGCTAGTGAAGAGTCAGTCGAAGCCGTCGTGGGAATACTCAACCGAAGTCGTTATGGGAACAGTTAATTCGGAAAAGTCAACCGAAGTCGCTGTGGTAATTTATCATACCCGACCGAAGACAGATATATTTTAAATATATTAACAGGTTTACCACGATAAACCAGTCAGCTATTCTATTATACGAGTGCAAGTATAATGTCCAATTCATAAACGACGATAGAATTGCCTGTCTGCAAAATCGCTAATATCAGTTAGTTGGTTTAATTAAATATATATGTGGCCAAACTTTTAAACAGTTATAGACAGACAGTTGAAATTTACAAAGAACTTGAATTGCTAAGTCCGCTATAATAACAAGTATAAAAAATTTAAATTTGAAAATTAAAGGGTGTCCCAATAGTTAAAGTAAATTGATATATATGGCCAAACTTTTGAACTGTTATAGATACAGTTGAAGTTTACAAAGAACCTATACTGCTTAGTCTGCTATAACAACAAGTATAAATAAAATTTGAATCTATAAATTAAAGGGTGTCCCCATTATTGATGTAGTTTGACCATTATGCTTCCATCTTTGGAACTGTTATAGACAAACACTTGAAAATTATACAGAATGTTCACTACTATATCTGTTATAACAAGTGCAAATATTTAAAATTATAGATTGAAGGGTGTCCCAATAGTTGATGTAATTTGATGTAATAATGTATGTATATGGACATACAGTTAAAATTTACAAAGAATCTGTATGATAAAGTCCTCTATATCAAGTCTTTAAATTAAAATGTGAATTTAAAGGGTGTCCCAATAGGTGACGTCATATGATATATATAATATATATGTATATGGCCCTATCTTTTGTACAGTTATTGGCAAACACTTAACAATTAAAAAAATTGATGTATATGGCCAAACTTTAAAACCGTACCAGACAGACGGTTAAAATTTACAAAAAACCTGTATTGCTACGACCGCTATGACAATTATAAAATTTAAATTCGAAAATTTCGAAAAATTCGGGTGTCGCAATAGTTAGTGTAATTTTATCTATATAGCTAAACTTTTGAAACGCTATATACAGACAGTCGTTTGGCATTGGTTTGACCAAAAAAAAAAAAAACAGATCCCCGCGGTCGTGTGCCTTTATATATTTCGGAAGCACTGTTCCCCCGGGAGAAAATTTGCGACTGATATTTACTTTAGATTATTGAATTCCGAAATTAGTTTTTTTATCTGAATTAATTGACATTTTGTGCTACGACATTTAGAAAATCCCGCTACAATCTTTCTCTAATAAATATAATCATTGTAAAGGGAGTGTTTTATAGAGGTATAGAACTTTAAGTTGGCATTACTTTTTAATATTGCGACCGATTTAACCAGGGATCGCAAATAATGATTATCCATCACATTTTAAAAGAAAAAAATCATTATGTTAGGAATATGCTACATGTATAAGGAGTACACCATTGCAATCGTCTTTAAGGGGACTGTCCGTTCCGCCAATGATTTTTATTTTTTAAGTTTTATTGAAAAAAATCAAAAATAAAAATTATTTTTCGAGTTCTATTTATTCCTCAGACATCAATGATTACTTGTTGAGTTTTATTTTTCGCTTGGAAATTAAAAATTATTCTCCGAGTTTTATTTTCTGCTCAGAGAATAAAAATTATTGTCTGAGTTTTATTCTTTGCTCGCCATTTAATGATTGATGCTTAAGTTTTATTTTCTGATTGAAGAATAAAAATTACTTTCTGAGTTTTATATTTCACTTAGAAAATAAGGATTATTTTCCAAGTTTTATATTTCGCTTAGAAAATAAAAATTATTTCTTGAGTTTTATTTTTTACTTAAAAATAAAAATTATTTCTATTGTTAATTTGGACATAAATAGTACTTTTACTTTTATATAAATAGTACTTTTTGAAACTTTTTAACTAAAAAACATAGAGATTAGTTTAGTTGGCATAGTAAAAGTATCAAACTAGTGTTTGGTACTTTTTCTTCATTTCAATATTTGGGGGATAAAACGTGTACTTTGGTACTTTTTTGGAACTTTTTTACTGAAACACGTAGAAATAATATTAGTATCGTTATTTGAGATAGGGTTTCAGTGAGATATGTGTTTCAGTAAAAAAGTTCCAAAAAGTACTATTTATATACTTACATATGTCCAAATTAAAAAAGAAATAATTTTTTTTTTTTTAAGTAAAAAATAAAACTCAAGAAATAATTTTTATTTTCTAAGCGAAATATAAAACTTGGAAAATAATCCTTATTTTCTAAGTGAAATATAAAACTCAGAAAGTAATTTTTATTCTTCAATCAGAAAATAAAACTCAGAGTGTATTTTTTATTCTTCAATCGGAAAATAAAACTTAGAGAGTAATTTTTATTCCTCAATCAGAAAATAAAACTTAAACATCAATCATTAAATGGCGAGCAAAGAATAAAACTCAGACAATAATTTTTATTCTCTGAGCAGAAAATAAAACTTAGAGATTAATTTTTATTCCCAAAGCAGAAAATAAAACTTAATACATAATCGTTATGTTCTAAGCATTAAATAAAGCTCAGAGAATAATTTTTATTCTTTGAGTAGAAAATAAAAATCAAGAAATAATCATTAAAACCCAATTTTTAAAATAAAACTCATAATCATTACAATCTCTGGATTTAACAGCTGTCAGGTGTTTTATGCTCAGTTTGGTTTGGCAATTCATCATGAATAGACTCACGCCTGAACAACGCTTGCAAATAGTGCAATTTTGGACCCAAAACGAGATTACCGTTGTTCCCGTTTATCATAAGCGAATTTTGTTTAGCGATGAAGTGCACTTCTGGTTGAATGGCTACGTCAACAAACAAAACTGCCGCATTTGGAGTGAAGGTAATCCTCAAGTGTATGTCGAAATACGGATACATCCAGAAAAACTGACTGTTTTGTGAGCTTTATGGGCTGGTGGTCCGTACTTTTTCAAAAACGATGGTGGCCAGAACGTTACAGTCAATGGTGATCGGTATAGAGCCATGATTCATTCCTGAATTGAATAACCATGATGTCCAGGAGATGTGGTTTCAACAAGACGGTGCAACATGTCACACAGCTCGAGTCACAATAGATTTATTGAAAGACACGTTTCGTGACCGCCTAATTTCACGTTTTGGACCTATGAATTGGCCTCCAAGAACTTGTGATTTAACACCGCTAGACTACTTTCTGTGGGGCTATGTAAAGTCATTGGTCTATGCGGATAAGCCACAAACGCTTGACCATTTGGAAGACAACATTCGCCGTGTTATTGGCGATATGGAAAAGTTGGAAAAAGTCATCGAAAATTGGACGTCTAGATTGGACTACAGCCTTGGCGGTCATATGTCAGAAATCATATTTATAACGTAATGCCACAAGATTATCTTTCAGATAAATAAAATTCATGTCAATCGAATAATCCATCGTTGTTTTATTGCAACTTAAAGTTCTATACCTCTATAAAAACACCCATTATAATTACCGTCTTAAAGAAACATGATTTTAAGTTTGTCTGTTTTGAAGTCGGTTTTTTTGCAAGAATTATTACATATAAAATGAGAAAAAAAAGTTATGAGGAGGCGAGGTTTAGGAAGCTCCTATAGCTTAAGTATATGCTCGATATACATATAAGTGGTAACAGAGGAAAGCTCTTGAGTTCTAGATTAACAATATTATAACAAGTTTTAATATTTTTTTATTTGCATTTGATATAGATTGTCTTTAAAATGTTTAAACAAATTTACTAATACCGAAGTAAGTTTAAATTACATATGCAAATAAAGAAGGTTTGCTGCTGATCTGGCCTGAACCAGTGAAATACGTATAGGAACTAGCTCTTTTTCCACAACAAATAAACTGCATTTTTATTATAAAACGTTATGGGTATTTAGCATTATAAAAAAAAGAATACCACCTTTTTGGGGAAAATCTTGAAAAAACATTTATTTTTTGCATTTTCCATTCGGAGCCTTGTAACTTTTTAACGAAAATCGCTATTACAACTCTAAATTTTATCAAGAATATAGCCAAAGTTAAGACCGGCCAAAATAAAAAAAAAATTGTAAGTCAATTTTCTTCCAAAATAAAATAAAAAACCAAAATAAATACACATGTAAGCAAATTTTTTATAGAAATTTTCGAGGTCTACTTAAATTTAAAAAATCTTAACATTTGAGTTAAAAATAAAATTTTTATGACATTTTTAAAAAATTGTATGACTGAGGTACCCACATTGGGTCGGCTCCTTACCCTAGGCGGCCGACAGTTCGCAGCTCCTCTATGAAATTTCATTAAGATCTCTTTAATGGTTCATGAGACACCGGATTATGTCCAAAATAAATCGTTTTGAAACCACTGTGCAGCGGTTGATATTTTTTTGAAGATAAATTCTAGAAATTACATTAAGTACACTTGGTTATTTAAAAAAAAATGGCGGCCCTACTGTTCATACCAGTAGTAAATTTTTCGGTTTTATGCGTAATGTAATTTTTTTTTGCGGAATATTGGTGTTGCTGGTGTTGGTTATGTTGTCATAATTAGTTTTCGTTAACCTAATTAAGTGCGCTTGTGAATTAACGTAATTGTAGACGTAGCACAGTGCAATAAAGGATTTATATTCTGATTTCAATTATTAAAATCGCGTATTAATTTGATGTTTTTTTTAATGTTTCTTATATAAAAATTATTTAAAACACTAATACGTTTAAAAGACAAAACCATATGTATGTAACTTGTTTATATTCTAAACTAAGAAACCAACACACTGTGCAAAAAGTCAGCGGTTTAGTAGGCAACATCGTAAAGTGGAATTTCATTAACCTCCTTATTGTACTGCGTGTGTAAATTACATAAATAAAATATGTGAAATACCACGATAAGGTTTCCTCCTGCCACCGTAATATTTTGTAATTTAAATACAGTCTTCAAAATGGCTGCTCTTTATTGCACATGCAATGCAAATGTGCAACTGTATGTTTACTTTGTAATGGTTGTGTGTGTGTGTGCCCTGTAATTATTACACTTTAAACCTTATACTCAATAACTTTATTTAAATATTTGCAGATCAAAAAAAAAGTATAATGTGAAATGTAAATGCAGTTTACAATTAAACCATCACAGGATATTCAAAGAACTACACGCGTCCATGTGTTATTAATGGATGACAGAAAACGAGCAGTTGCTTAAATTTAATCAAAAGAAGATTCAATTGAACTTAAATTACGATTTCTTAAATATATAATTAATTTTTATATAAATTAATATATGTAAGTTTTTAAGGGTACCCTTACCAAATGATACCTCAGTTCTCGGACGTCAAATGCCTCGGTATACATCTTGATCGGTGCCTTACCTGGATAACTCATATTCAACCAAAGTTAACACAAATGAAGTCCAACTATGCCAGATTAGTTGGACTGCATGGATTTTAACAAAATTTTGTGAGGAGGTACCTTAGCATCCTGATTCCTATATAGGATACTTTTATTTTCGTTAAAATATTTTATTTCCAAAAGAAAGTGGAGAAATAGCAGTGAAAGTACGCAAATTCCGGTTTAACGTTACTGAAATTTCGGTTTAAAACTAAGATACATTAAACACGATTTCGCTCCTTTTATTTTTGAAAGTGGGATATTTTAAACAAAATTGCGCAACACATGGCGCCAATTGAATAACATTTGTATTTTACTTTGTGGAATTATATTGTTTTAAACAGCTCTTACAGATCTTTACAATAATTTTTAGAATTTTTAAATTTAAAGTTTAGAATTTTATACAGGGATAGGTACCTTTATATAAAGTAAATACATAAACCATAACTTAAGCACTATAAAAGTAAGAGTCTTACAATTGGGGTGGAATGCGTTCAAAGCAAAATCGAGTATATATTGTCAGGACGCTCACGACGCACAGTGCTTTGTTTCATAGACAAAAATACAAAAAATAACTATATCTTGTATTGTAATGAATGTTATATTCAAACGACAGCTAGCACCATTATTCGAACCCATGTGATATAATTTTTAAGTTTTAGCTCCTATTGACGGCACCAGAGGGCGCAACAATTAGATAATTATGTGCTTTAATTAAAAAAAAAACTTAGGTTTGACTCTTTCATAAAAACAGCTGCACACATTTAAATTTTGGAAGCAGACGATCGAAATTTGTTTTTTCTGGTAGTTAATATTATTAGCAATAATAATTTATTAGAAGTTTTTGCAAAAATTTTTTATTATTGCACGTAAAAGGTCATAATATTCAAATTAAAATTGAAATTACTTTTAAGTTCGATGGAATATTAAACAAAAAAGCAAAATATGGTATTCGGGATTTTTCGTATTTTTGCTCATTTATTGTGTTTTCTAACAGCATTGTCAAAAAAAGTTACGAACATTTTGCTGCAACTTTAAAAAAAAAAAAAAATGTTTAAAGTCCTTTTTTTTGTTTTTGGCTCAAATTTCTCTACCTTTTAAGGGTTTTTTATGAAAAAAAAAACTACAAACGTCGTAAAATATAAGTTAAATTTTAATGTTTTCCATAAAACCCAAAATCGGGAAAATGCTGAAGAAAAAAAAAGTACTGAAATTATCTCCTTTTTTTGCTGCAAGGGGGCGCAAAAGTCACAAATTAAGTAGTTTTCTATTGTTTTACAAAAATAATCTCTAAAAATTTTGTTTTTCAAAAAATTGTATTTGTATAATAGCTTAGTATATTTCCTATAAAATATATACATAAATATTAATATACAAAGTTGGTTTGTTAAATTTTTATTGTTAAATTTTTATTGAACATTACAAAAAAAGAAAAAAAATATGGTATTCTATTTTTTTGGGGCTTATAATGTCTACTATTGATCGACAAAAAAAAAATATAAAATTCGAACCGGAACTTGAAAAAAATGCTATTTTTAATCAATTATAAAAATAATTTTCTGTATATAGTTAAATACTTAAATAAAACAGAATGATTAAAAATTTTCATTGGGGTCAATATTATTATTCATAAAATAATAAAGTTTTCTTGAAGTAATTTTTATAAAAAATTTCACATAAAGTAAACTTTAAGTAAGCTTTAAGTAAGAATATGGGCATAAATACTGTACTCTGAGGTGAGTGCAAGTGAGTGTGGGTGGTCTAGTAAATCTAACGAACATAAAATTTTAATCCACGGAATTGATGTAATATTTTAATTTGCCAATAGGTATATATCAGGCCTGTTCTGAAAATCACTTTTTATCAAAGAGATTTGAAATCACGTAAAAGGTGTTCTACATACAAAAAATTTTTAAATCACGTGATTTTAAATCGGTTAGGAAAGTGTCTGTGATTTCAAATCACTTACTTAAGAAAATAAAAAATTATGTGATTTACAGAACAGGGTAAAATAAAACACGTGATTTTAAAACGGTTCGTGATTTAAAATCATGATTTTCAGAACAGGTCTGTATGATTTAGAACACCTTCCTAAAATTCAAATAATTATTCAATAAAAAAACCATTTTAGGCTGGTTGTGGGAAGAAGTAGAATAAAACACAAAAATGTGAGAAAATTACGGTTGTCGCATACCCAAAAAAACATCTCGAATAGACAGACATAAGGATTTGATGACTATTTTTTTAGAGGGAATATTAAGATTGAAAATAATTATGAAGATATAAATATATACAAAAACAAAAAAATAGTTAATGATGAAGATACCGTTTCAAGTATGATGTGTGTTTTCTATGCGCAGTTTGTCATTCAGAAAGTATTTGCTCTGGTTTTGCTCATGTACAAAACGATTAAAAAAATTTGAAAAGTTTGTGTTTTTGCCTAAAGCGTTTGTTTAAATTTTTGTTTGTTTTCATACGCTGGTCTAAAGAAATATGTTTATTAATTTTCATAAATATGTTTGTTAATTTGCATTAATAGCACTTTTTATATTTTAATAATAGTTAAATTTACATTATAAATAAAGAAAAATAATTATATTAATAAATAGAGATAATAATTGAAATTAATATACTTTAATAAATAATAAAACAATTTTATACATTTTTTATAATAGTGTAATTATGCCAACACAATTATAAATCAATGATTAATCATGGTGGTAAAATTTATGTATTTGTTTGTCACTTTTCATTAATTGTTAAATATAGTAATAATACTCTATGGATTGCAATGTGAAAGCGCTCATAAAATTTATTTCAAACATAGTAAAATATCAACTTTAGAAATTAATTATAAAACTTTATGAAATTATAAATTTAACATATAAAAATAGCTTTATTATAATATTTTTTTTAATATTCATGAACTTATCACATTTGACATTTAATATAATAAAATGTCATATTAAATATTTTATTCTCTTGAAAACGTTTAACTATTCAACATTTTTCTTTTATTATTTTATTGTATTCTTGCATTGTTTTCCCATCATCATTGTCAGTATTAATATCATCATTAATGTCATCACAATGATGACTTTATGCCTCCCTTAGTTGAATTTGAATTAAATTCCATAAACGCCATCATTGATATTTAAACTATTTTCATAACAAATAAAAAAGACGCATACATTAGTCAGTGAGTGCACGATTGATATTTTTACAATTAAGGAAAAAATGCTTACGAACAGAGCACAGTGGGGCAGAATCAAAATATTTTGGAAATAACACAGCCATTTGAAAAGGGTTAGGACAAAATATGTGTATTAGCTTATGTTTGGTGTACTTGCCAAAGGTGGTGCTATGTGGTCTCAAAGTGGGTTTCTCTGCACTGCAAATCCTTTTAAAGCTTGGTATTTCTTCAATTTTTGTTTGAATTTTAAAAATTATACATGGTCTTAAAGGTCTACTTAATACCTATAAAACGGTGGTTTAATCTATAAATTATGTATAAAAAATAAAATGAGCGAGTTATGAGCATATTAAAATTTTTAATTTTTCGATACCCTGGTTCAGTTTTTTCAAAATATTTTAAACAATTTTCAAAATTTTTTTTAATAATTTTTTTCATAGTTGGACAGCAAAATTTTCAATGGCAAAATTTCAAGATTATATCTGTTCTTAGTTAAAAACTAGACGATTTTCAATTTAAAAATTCCAAAATTAGTGAATTACTGTGTATTTTAGTTTAAAAATGGCTTTCAATTTTTTTTTAATAAAAAAAAAAAAAATCTTAAGGAATATAAAAACATTTGATATCTTTTTGTAGAAGATAGAGGTGCTTCAATTTGAGCTATTTTACATCGAAATTTTGATTTTAGCCTATATGTTCGAAAATCCCAAAGCTGGAATCGGAAAAATAATATTGCCGTCATAAAGCTATATATACTCCCATATGTCCATATGTGGGCTTTATGAATAAAAGTCTAAAAAATTACAATTTTGGGATTTTTGGAATTTATTTTGGAATTGGGGGATTTCGTTTATCTTAATGTTGCAGATTTTTGACCATTTGATTTCATTTCATTTCAATGCATTAACTTATAAAAATTTCATATTTTTACTTGCCTCAAAATGGACCGTTTTTACCCTAATTTTTCGAAATTTTCGGAGACTACCAACAAGTTTTAAAATTAGGTTGTATTATTTTATTTTTTTTAGGTATATGAATATAGATGACACAATTTATCGGGGGATAATTTTTAAGGGCCGTTGTTTAATGTGAACAACACCTAAACTTCAAGTTTTTTCTACATTTAATTTGACATTTCTCAATTTCAGACTAACTCAATTTGAACCATGGAAAGATATACAATCGAGGAATGGTGCCAAGAAATGGCCACAGTGGATGATCAATTTTCGCAGAAAATCATCTTCAGTGATGAGGCACATTTTCACCTCACTGGATTCGTCAAGAAGCAGAATAGCCGCATTTGGGCGAATGATAATCCAAGAGTGATTGTCGAAAAACCAATGCACCCACAAAGTGTGGCCGTAATCGGGCCGTAATTTTTTCCAAAATGAGGCCGGTCAGGCAGTTATTGTAAATGGTGAATGATAACGAACTTTTTATGGACCGAATTGGAAGATATGAATGTGGACGATATTCATCAGGACGGTGCCGCTTGCCACACAGCTAACGAAACAATGGCTCTTTTGCACGACAAATTCAATGGCCTTGTTATGTCACATGGTGGCGATGTCAATTAGTCGCCAAGATCAAGTGATTTGACACCGTTGGACTTCTTTCTTTGTGTACGTCGATAAGCCAGCAACAATTCAAGAGCTAAAAGATGAGATAATTCGGCACATTAACGGCATGGAACCTCAATTATACCTCAGCGTCATCGAAAATTTGGAGCATCGGATGGAGGTGAGCCATTTGCCGATATTTTGTTCTATACATTATTGAACCATACCAATATTATCAAAATAAAAAGAAATGACAATAATTTCCTAATTAATTGGTGTTTTATGAAAAATCAACATCGGTCTCTTAAAATTTAACCACCCTTTACTGTCTAAAACTAAGTGGTCTTAAATAAGATAAGGTCATATAGATTAAATATAGGGACACCCATTAGTTTCTAACTTTATACTTATTGCTATAGCAGACAAAGTAATTTACGTTCTGTGTAAATTTCAAACATATGCCTGTAATGGTTCCAAAGATAGGATCAAATAGGTCACATAACTAAACATATGGGGACACCCTTTAATTGTTAAATTTAGTTTTGTATTCATTTTTTGTTATTAGGAGCTATAGAGATACGTACTTTTAAAATTTTAATTTGGTGCCCTTTTCGGTTCATAATAAACGAAAAAAAAATGTACATATGTTGTATGAGGCACCCTTTAATTTTTATAATTACATACTTTTTTAAAATGGAATCTTTCTAATAAAAAGGTCATTTTCAAAATCGGTTCAGAAAGAACTGAGTTCTAGTGGCACAAACGACCAATCTAACTATTTTTAATACCTTATTAAAAAAATATTTAAATATTTACTTTAAATAGTCCAAATAATCTTTAATCTTTAGTCCAAATAATCTTTATAAAGAACCGTTAGCAATATTGTAATGTTTGGGGTTGACAAAAAGGGAAAATGTTTTGATTCTCTGTGATACTCAACATGTTTATATTGCTTAGAATATTCTCTCTGATACATATGTATGTTTGCAAAAGAGTGTATAGGTATGTGATGAATCAATGTAAGTCTCTGCTGCATATGCATGCCTATCATGTGTTTATATTGATTATACACCTATATAAAGAAACCATGTTTTTTTTTCAACTACAAAGTGCTCAACGTGCCTTAAGAAGTTTTCACTTCAAAAAGAAAACCAAAAATCTCCACTTAAACCACTGTGCTATCTATGCTCATTTCTTATTCCTATATTACTACCACCATACAACCTTTATTATAAAACTGTGTGACACTTAACTATTTCAAGTATTTTCCTTAACTTTCAGTTTCATTGTCTTCAGCTTGAAGTTAACAACTCTCATGTGCTGAACTTAAAGTTTATGCGTTGCCGATTGCAAATACATTATTAAATTCCTTTGTAGGACATACTTTCTTTATAATTTATTATCCAGAATAGGGTAAGAGGGAAGGAGATGGAGAGGGCACTGAATGTCATGGTAAATAGTTCGAGTTTTTGTTTATAAAACATATTCAATGTTCAGTTATATGTTGAATTGGGAATTCGCCCATCGATTTAGTTTTAAGTTTTTTTCAAGCACAAGATTTTTTCTTAATAAAGTTTTTATTTTTTTATTTAGTGTTTTCCTTTCTTTGTTTTCTCCTGTTTCTTGTTAAATTTTGTTTTTATTTATTGTGCAAGTTCTTATGTTGCAGCTGAATAATATTTCAAATTCAGGAAATTTTTTGCTAATATAAATTAAATACTAGAAATATAGTAGAGACTTTTTAGTTCAGTAGGTTCTACACTTATTTATTAAGGAAAATCCTCAGATGAGTTAAAATCTAAGAAAAGTATAATCGAATGTCAAGCTCATGACGATAGAATAATAGCGATAAAGCTAAAAACAGAAGCGAGGAATATTTCACGTATGTATACAATGCTATGCCCCGACCGAAACATCAGATAGACTAATCAAGGAAGTATTTTATTGCAGGCTAAACTCTGTAGTGAGCTCTATAAATGAATGCGATATTGTGGTAAAGAGTCTGTCATTGTCAAGTCTGGTATTGGTCTTATGACTGAAAACGGTGAACTGTTTTGCGAAACATCCTCCAACCACAAGCTAGTTATTGGCGGTACTTTATTCCCTCAAAGGAAAGTTCATAAAATTACCACTGTATCAAACGACAAGGTTACAGAAAACCAAATGGACCATATGTAAAATGTGGAGGCACTCACTGCTCGATGTGAGAAACGGAAGAATAGCTGATATTGGCGGCAATCATCTTGTAAAGACAGTTAGGTTAGGTTAGGTTAAGCAGGCAGCTCCAATACAGCTCACTTGGGTCCAAGTATTGGTCCCTTTGTGTAACCTGCAAAAGAGGAGAGGTAAAAGGGAAAGATAGAAAAGAGAGAGAGAAAAGAGAAAAAAGCGTTGAAAGAAGACATAGGATAAAGTCACACACAGATAGAGAGACAAACAGTTTAAAGGTAGAAAAAGAAGAGTCAGAAATGTGGGGAGGTAGCCAACGGAGGGCAGATTGGTCAAGCCAGGTTGTTAACGAGATTGTCTATGCCTCGTCAAGTGGAGGTTGGATAGAAAACCTGAGAAAGGAGTTAATCCTGCTCGGTTCCAATATGGAGACACAGGAGGGGCTTGCAAAGCACCTTTGTCCAAGGTACTGGAGGCGTTGGTATTCTAACGCAGGGCAGTGTCAAAGGAGGTGTTCGACAGTTTCCTCCTCTTCCTCATCCTGACAACTTCTACAGAAATCGTTGTAGTGGATAAATTGTAAATACAGTGCTACAACTAAAGCTATGCGCGAACAGATTCGATAAACCGAAAAGAAGAGTAAGATCTAACATTAAGAGGCGGTCGAACACAGAAACACTACTTCATACCTTAAACTCTCTAAAGTTAAAAACTGAACCACTAGAAGATAATGTGTTAGATCTCGACTAGGAAGGAAGGTTATAATATTCCCCCTGAATTTTTGAAAGCTGATAAATCCCTTTTAGCAAGTATAATCCAACCGTTTGCAGAATGACACGCTTCCGAGTGCCCATAAGAAAGGATTAATAATCAACATTCCAAAAAAAGAAACCAAATGGAGTGAAAATAATGGAAGGGCATCACCTTTTTAAATATACCTAACACGATTATAACACGTATCTTATTTAATCGCATATTTGTTTTTAATTCAGGCTCTGCCCCGAATTAAAAATAGTCAGGCAGGGTTTAGGCCAAATAGATTATGCATAGACCACATCAGCAGTGTGCATTTGCTGTTTAAAGGAATTTCGGAAAAATTAATCAGACTAGTGGAATGCTTTCATATGGATGCAACTTGCGCAGTGCTCAATGAAGGTCAAGTTAGCGAAAACTTAAGCGTTAAAACATCGTGCTCGATGTTATTATGAGTCAATCTGTGAATCCCATGCATTAGATTACAGTAGGCATGGCTGGAGAAGATAGATATTCTTTTAACGAACTTTATATGTTAATAAACAGTTCGAAAATTTAAATTTCTTAATTGTATATTAAATCTTGCTAGCAGTTAAATTTATTTCAGCTATTTTTTTAATCATCTAATGTGTTCCCCAATGGAGTTGGAAGTATCAAAGCAATATAGTGCTGTTTTTATGCTCAGGGTTGTCAGATTTGTTCACCTATTTCGCCAAAATCGATGTGAAAATTCGCCAAAATAGTTTTGTGTTTAAGTTTATATAATTATAAATAAATATAAAATTGTTTAATCTTAATAATATTTTTAATAAATCACAAATAAATTAGTCAAGTGCGAGTTAGACTCACACACTCAGGGTTCCGTACTATGTTTAGTACAACTTTAAAAATTCAAGTTGTTAATTTTTTCATGTCTTATAAGTCACCCTTTTATTTTAAAATTAAAGTCATAATTTCATCACTGTTGGAACTCCCTTTAAATTTTAGCAATTATTGTTATAGCAGCCATGGTAAAACACTATCTATAAAAATATACATGCGCCTACCTATTGCGGTTCAAAAAATAAGGTTATATACGTGAAAAACATGTCAATATCAGAACACCCCTTAATTTTTAGTAATTGTCATAACGGCGATGGTAACACATCTTCTATACAAACTGGAAGAGTCTACTTATTACGGTTCAAAAAATATGTCGTTATACATGCAAAACACGTCACTGTCGAAAAACCCTTTAAATTTTTATTGTTTTTATAGGGGTTATAGTAATACACCATTTTTGAAAATTTCAAGAATCTATCTATTATGGTTAAAAAATTAGTCAATGTGCATGCAAATCACGTCACTGTCGACACACCCTTTAATTTTTACTATTTGTTATAGTGGCTATAGTAATACTCATCCTGTAAAAACTTCAAGAGTCTACCTATTATCGTTCAAAACCTATGCCATATACATACAAATCACGTCACTAACGGAACACACGTTAATTTTTAGGTTTAATATTGTATACTTGCTTATAACGCGAACATAGTTTAAATCACGGCAAATTTTAAGTGGTTGCTTCCTACAGCTCAAGAAATAAAGATATAAAGCAAATAACACGTCACTTTGGGAACACCCTATAAGTTTTATTATTTGTATAGTGTCCACAGCTATACGCCTTCTGTGAAAATTTCAAGAGTCTACCTATTATGGTTCAAAACTTAGGCCTTATACATCCAAATCACAACACTATCGGAACACCCTTTAATTTTTAGTTTTATTTTGTTATAGTTGTTGTATGGTGAACTCAGTTTTAATTACTGTTTGTAAATTTCAAGTGTATCCCACCTACAGTTCACGAAATATGCACATATTCGTGAATAACACCTCTCTATCGGAACACCCTATAAGTTTTAGTATTTGTTGCTATAGCGGCAACAAATTTCAAGAGTCTACCTATTACGGATCCAGAGATAAAAGGCGCTGACAGACGGACAGACATTGTAGCGAAAACAATAGGGTTACGTTTTTACACTTTGTGTACCTAACCCTAAAAACAGAAAATAAGTCGCCAAAATATATAAATATCTTGTTTGTTATTTAAAATGATTATAAAATGATTAGTTATTATATTTAATACTCAAGCCGGCTTGAATACTTTTCTATGTAATATTTTTATGAAATAGAGCACAGCACAACTTAATTATTGAAATGCGTTATCTGTGCCGATTACGTATAAAGCTGCAAGTGTTCAAATAAAAACAAAAAAAAAAAAATAATTTCCAATAATAGACAATTTTCCCCCATGATATTCATCCATAGCCCTAGCTTCGAAACATTTTTTTGGTGTAACCAATGTTACCTCTTTTTACTTATAAAAATATCTATCCTTATAAATTGTAGCACCCTAGTAATAAAACAAGGCAATAGCCACGAAACTTTCTATAAAAAAAAGAAATAAAGAAACTTGTTAAAAAAATATTTTGATTCAGATGTATCGGCATCCGCATACTCACGAGTCCATACAACAATACAATACAATACTACAGCCACTAGGATGTGTGTGTGTATATGTATGTTGGGTTTGTGTCCCTGTAGAAGTTTTAGAAATACAATTGTAATTTTATTTTCACTCTTCCGTTTGTTTTTTCGCATTTCTTTTTTATTTTTTGGGGTTTTTTTCCTTTTGATCCAAATTCAATTTTAAAAGTTTTTTTCCGTTCTCTCTTTACTTTTGATTCAATTTTAAGCTTCAACTTTTTCATATCACAAGCAGAAAAAAAATTCCTAGTATAAAAAAATAAACCTTAAAATAAAAGGGTGTTCAGATAGTAATGTGATTTGCAATATATGGCCTAAGTTTTGAACCATAATAGGAAGATTATTGGAATTTTCACAGAAGATGTACAACTATGGCAGCTATAGAAAAAAAATTCAAAAACTAATAGGGTGTTCCAAAAGTGACGTGTTATTTGCTATTATGTCTTTATTTCTTGAGCTGTAGGAGGCAATAAACTTACAAACAGCAATTAAAACTATGTTGGCGTTATAAAGATGTATACAAAAATAAACCTAAAAATTAAAGGGTGTTCCGATAGTGACGTGAATTGCATTATATGGTCTAAGTTTTGAACGATAGATAGGTAGACTCTTGATATTTTTACAGGAGTTGTATTACTATGGCTACTATAGCAAATGGTAAAATTTAAAGGGTTTTCCGTGACAGTGATGTGATTTGCATGAATGTGGCCTTATATACCCTAGACGTCACGAATATTAGGAATTTGATCTTCTTTTCTAAACGTTATAGGCAGAAACTTGATATTTACATAGGGTATTTAGTATTATGCTCTAGTATAAAAAATAATTAAAAACTACTGGGTACATAGGGTATTTAGTATTATGCTCTAGTATAAAAAATAATTAAAAACTACTGGGTACCCCATAAGTCGTGAAAAAATTAACAACTTGAATTTTTAAAGTTGTACTTAACATAGTACGGAACTCTATGCTTGTGAGTCTGACACTTTACTGATTTATTTTCTTTTTTGTAAGTTATTTAAGAAAGATTTTGTTTTCTTGTAAATGAGAAAATAAAAAATTATGTTTTTGATTTTTCGCTTTGATAGGTATATCCACAGTAACACTGTTGATCTAACATACAGTGGGGAGCAAAGTTGTGTACATGTTTGTATTTCTTCTGTTGATGGGTGCATAAAAATAGTAATAATAGAGAGTTTTAAATTTCTTTTTTTGTGTTCTTTCCTATTTAGTTCTTAACAAAACTTCTCTTAAAACAAATTAAAAAACAATAAGCAGTGAGAGAAAATTGAAACAACAATAAAATAACTCATATATACTCAGTTTTGCATGACGTAAAAATGGATTTTAACAACATTTTTTGCGGAGGTACCTTAGCATCCTTATTTCAATATAGGATACTTTTTTTTCAATTCCAAAAGAAAATGGAGAAAAAGCATTGATAGTACGCAATTTCCGGTTTAAAGGTTCTGCAATTTCCGGTTTAAAAGTGGGTTATTTTAAACACGGTTTCGTAACAGATGGCGGTGTTTTAAAATACATAATGAAAAATATCAATTACTGCCAAATAGCCAATTGAAGAAAAATTGTATTTGATTTGTATTTTTACTATCTGAAATTACATTGTTATTAAAATATTTCAACACCTTTATAATAATTTTTAGAATTTTATATAAATTTTAGAATGTTATCCAGGGATGGGTACCTGTATAAAATTATAGTTATTAGAGTGCTAAAACCTCGAAAGGTGGCTCCGCAAGGGCAGGCTAGAGGCCGAAGACTCTTAACTGATCGGGGCACACGCCATATGATGAGAGAGAAGAGAGCTAACAATTCTTTAACGTCATAGGAAGTTTATCTAGCATTAAATAACAATGTTACAACAAGAAGAGTGCTATAAAACATTGGATACCTCGCAGTTGTGAAGAAATCTAAACCAGCATTGATAAATAAAAATGTTTCGGATCATTTACAATTCGCCATGCATCACAAACATTTGTCTGCTGATGACTGGAAGAGCGGAATATAATCAAATGGAATATAGAATAAATCAGTCAAGTGCGAGTTAGTTTCACAAACGTAGGGTTCCGTACTATGTCTAGTACGCCTTTAAAAATTCAAGTTGTCAATTTTTTCATGTCTTATGGGGCAATATTTTCTTTTTAAAATCAAAGTCATATTCTCGAAAATTGCATCACTATTGGAACACCCTTTTAATTTGAGGAATTGTTGTTATAACGGCCATGGTAATACACTTTCTATAAAAATATCAGGCGTACCTATTGCGGTTCAAAAAATAAGGTAATATACGTAAAAAATATGTCACTGATGGATCACCCTTTAATTTTTATTATTTGTTATAATTTCCATAGTAATAAACCTCTTGTAAAAACTTCAAGAGTCTACTTATTATTGTTCAAAACTTAGGTCATATACACGGAAAGCACGTCACTCTCGGAAAACCCTTTAATTTTAAGGTTTAATTTAATAGAAAGCGAACATGGAGTTAATTACTGTCTGTAAATTTTAATTGGTTGCCTCCTATAGCTCAAAAAATAACGGCAAATAACACCTCACTTTCGGAACACCTGATAAGTTTTAGTATTTATTGCTATAGTGGCCACAGTTATACACCTTCTGTAAAAATTTCAAGAGTCTACCTATTATGGTTCAAAATTTAGGCCTTATACATGCAAATCACACCACTATCGGAACACCCTTTAATTTTTATGTTTATTTTTTTATACTTATTTATATAGCGAACTAAGTTTTAATTGCTGTTTTTAAATCTTGAGTCTATGCCTCCTACAGTTCACGAAATAGGCACATATTCGTGAATAACACCTCTCTATCGGAACACCCTATAATTTTTAGTATTTGTTGCTATAGCGACACCAGCTATACATCATATGTGAAAATTTCAAGAGTCTACCTATTACGGTTCCAGAGATAAAAGGCGCTGACAGACGAACAGACGGATAGACGGATAGACGGACAGACATTGTAGCAAAAACAATAGGGTTACGTTTTTACACTTTGTGTACGGAACCCTAAAAATGGAGGCAACATCATAGAGTGGGGTTATTTTACATGGTGGCATGTTGGCCCACTGCAAAAAATTAATGGAGTCCTGAGAAAGGCAGACTATTTAACATATTACCTACACATCGTGCCGATTTTTTTTTAGATATGGGCGCAAATCCTAAGGAAGAACTTGTGTTTCAACAAGTTGGAGACCCGAAGCACACCTAAAGTCCCGATCTCCACACAGTTGAGAATTTATCAATTGTAAAATTAATATCGGGAAAATATCGAAGAGCTCCATCCAACTTAATCGAATTGTGACAACGTGTGCAGCTAAAGTGGCAGAGAAAGCCAGATGAAATTATATAAAAAAGTTGGATGAAAGTATGCCCAAATGGATAAGTAGTGTATTACAAAATAAATGGCTTTAGACCAAGTACTAAAAATACAAAATCTATATACATATAATAAAATAGTAACTCATTACCGTCTATTTGTCTGTCTGCTATTTTCGCATTGCGTAAAAACTACATGATGGCTTTTAACAAAAATTTGTGAGAAGGTACCTAACATCCTGATTCCAATATAGAGTACTTTTTTCCGAAAAAATATTTTATTACCAAGAGAAAGTGGAGAAAAAGCAGTAAAAAAGCCATTTTCGTCTTAAAGGTACTGAAATTTTAGGTTAAAAACTGGGATATTTTAAACACGGTTGCACACCTTTTATTTTTAAAAGTGGAATATTTTAAACACTATTCCGCAACATTAGGCGCCAATTGAATAAAATTTGTATTTGATTTGTAATTTTAATTTGTGGAATTATATTGTTATTTAAATATTTTAAATGCCTTTTACAGAGAATGTTTAGAATTTTATATAAATTTTAAAATTTTATCCACGGCTGGGTACCTTTATGTAAAGAAAATGTGTATCTGAATGGATTTTAACAAAATTTTGTGAGGAGGTACTTTAGCATCCTGATTCCAATGTAGCATACTTTTTTTCCGCAAAAATACCTTATTTCCAAGAGATGATAAAGAGAAAAAAGCAGTAAAAGTACGCCGACATTTTTATCGATTTAAAAGTACTGCATACTTTAAGGCATCTTTTATTTTTGAAAGAGGGATATTTAAAACACTATTGCCCAACATTACGCGCTAATTGAATAATTTGTATTTTTACTTTGTGGAATTACATTGTGATTAAAATATTTTAAACGCCTTTTACAGAGGCTTACAATAATTTTTAGAATTTCTCATAAATTTTAGAATTTTATCCAGGGATGGGTGCCTTTATAAAAAGAAATACATAAACCATAACTGAAGCACTTTAAAATTAGTATGAAATACTTTCAAAGCAAAATCGAGCAAAATATTGTCAGTACGTCCTCGACGTGGCAGGCACAGCTAGTATTTTATATAATACCAGAAAGTGCACAATTGGGGACATAAGAGCTGGGTTTATTTTTTGTTTGTTTTGTATTAAAATCACTATTGTTAGCAACTGTAACACTGTATTGTGAATGTAATGTTGATAAACAGTACAAAAAGTTGCCGACGTTATCTGCGAACTGGTTTAAAGCTCAGGCAGCGAACAAAGACTTCAAACTACATGGCGATTCGACAAATATCTACAATGCGACAGAGGCTTTTATTTTAATAATAACTAAAAAAGTTTTTAAACAATCAGATGAAGTATATATTCTTACATGTTGCAAAGTCCAGTGTTCAGCTAAATCAGCAACTTCAAAATATCATACAAATTCTTACTTAAAAAAAGATATTTCTAACTATTTTCGTTATATCCCTAGACTCCTATCACATTTCAGAGTGAGCTTGCCCAATTTTTGAAAAAAAAAAAAAAAAAAAATAAATTCACAGTCTCACTGTAATGACCAACGTTCCAGTCATTATCATAAATAGTCGGTAATTAAATGAAATTTTTTCATCGATTTTAAAACTAAAAACCATTTGTTGCATAGAATATTTTACCACAATTTAATAGTCACTAATTATGGCTTTAATGAAACTCATATCGTAAAATATGTAAATAAAATATGCAAATGGTTAATCATTATTCAGAAACGCGTATCAATATTGATAAAATTACGTTAATAATTTAAATTAAAATAATTATAATAATTATGATTATTAATTATTATAATTAACTTAATTGCATAAAAGATAAATAATTTAAGAAACAGGAATAAGCTTATGAATTTTATTTTTTTTGTTTAAATGTGTCGGCAAGTTTATAGATTTAATAATAATAAATACTTGGCTGCACCTTTTTTTAAGTGGAAAATTTTAGAACTATTTACAGAACTCAACAAAAATTTTAAAATTTTATAGAATGCCTATGTTGCAAAATCCTGAGGTGGTTGGTAGCTGTGCCGAGAACGTGAATGGCTAGTTAGTGGTTAAGGAGGAGTAGTCGTTAAGTCCCCTAATCCACGGTGGAACAGCATACGCCAGTGATGCGTGGTCAAGAGGGTGCTTGGCCTTTGTATGCAATCTCTGGATAGCGGTCGACCTTCAGTTTCAATGTAGACTTACCCACTCATAAGGAGCTCTGTGTGGGTGGACATCGTTTTCTCCATTAATTGCCTAGGGAAGAATTCAAAAGGGATGGCCTTGTAAGGGGTGAACAGGTTAATCTCGAAAGGTTGTCCTATGGCGTTGAACCGAAATATTTCGATAAGGATAGACAAGGCAGACTCGTTAGAGGTGAAGAGGTTAATCCGTTTAGGAACTCCGGTTGCCGCTAGCCAAGGGGGGATATCGAAAAAGAAGAAATCTCGCAAGGGGTGGACTAGTAAGTTTATGAAGATACTCCTGTGGCTATGGAGGTAAATGTGGATGAATTGGACGCACCTGGCCCTGTGGACTTAGACAAATCCTTTTCGGAAGCAGGCACCTCAAAACGTTCCTTTAACGTTGAGTCGGAGTCTCTACAGCTCATGTCTAAAAGTGAGAGGCAGAAGAGGAGACGGGGAAAGGAAAGAGGCTGAGATGGAAGCGCGCATAGTGTGTGAAAGTCCAGCAATCCCTAGGATAAGATTCAGGACCACTGGTAGAAACCTGTTAAATGTAGATGCCATGGGGAACCTGAGACTTAAACAATTTGGTTTATGACGATGAAGAGCTGTATAAATTTTTGGCATAATCGGGAAGGGGGAATTTACTTAACACACCAAACCGAAAATATTTAATTTTTCGATTTCGAGTAAACTTATATTCTTTATGTAATAATCCATAAAAATATCTGTTTCCATTGGGTATGGTAAAGTTGAGTGTAGACCATTTTTTCCAGACCAGATTTTTTCAGATAATATTAAAGATTTTCATCCAAAAATTTGTATTTTGAAATCAAATTTGTATTTTGAAATCAAATTTTATTCTTAGAATGAGTCGAAAATTAATTATGAAAAAATCACTGTGTAAGTAGTCTACATGCTGTTTAGAGGAAAATTAAAAATAAAAAAAAGTATAATGTATGAAGAATATCGAACTAGATCGCTTTCATAATGAGTCTCTTTTCAACATTATTAAAAAAAAAATTATAAAAATTATTAAACTGTATTCAATTTATTTTATATGTATATATGGGAAATATAATTAATTTCACAAATCTCACACTAACTAGCAGGCATATTAATTTGTTGATTTAAACTTTTCAAGCATATTTACATTCTCATGAAAAAAAGCAAAAATAATACAAAAATTAAAAAATATAAAAATATAAAAAAAAAAAAATGAAAAACATCATTAACAATAAGCTTAATCAACTGTTATTCATTACTATTCTCCCTCTTCATGTCTAGAAATATTTCAAATAAAATCTCCTGTGTAAAATTTTCAGCTTATCAATAGAAGGTACTCTGGGCATAAATGGGAGGGCCATTTTGTTTTTCTCTAATATAATTTTTAAATATGTTCAGGCCGCCTTTTCCATAACACTGCATACCCAAGAGAGTAATTTACATATTTTTGTTGTGTTGTGTTTTTGCTGTATCTACAAATATACTTGTTGTAACTGATAAAAATTAAATTGTTTTCATTGCCCCATATAAATGTTCACTACAATAACAAACAATATTGTTTAATATTTAATTGGTGAGGAGTAAAAGTTCTTTTCATTTTGAATTTAAATTTAGGTAACAAATTTTTAGATGATTTTTGAATTCAAGGATTTTTTTTTGTTAAGAAAGAAATTATATTTTTTAGAGTTCTATAGCCAAAGGTTAAACACGTAACCCTATTGTTTTCGCTACAATGTCAGTACGTCAGTACGTGAGTACGTCTGTCCGGCTGTCAGCGTCTTCTATCTCTGGAACCGTAATAGGTACACTCTTGCCATTTTCGCAAAAGGTGTATAACTTCGACCGCTATAGAAGAAAGTACTAAAACCTTAAAGGGTGTGCCGAAAGAGACTTTTTATATATGTGTTTATCTTTGGAATTGTAGAAGACATACGCGCGTATATAGCCTTATTTTGAAATTAGTACAGAAGATGTGTTGCCATGGCCGCTATTAAAATTACCAAAACCTAACGGGTGTTCCGAGAGTGACATGTTTTTCACATATATTGTCTTATTTTTTGAACCGGACAGCTATGACAAGGTATAAAAGGGTGTTCCGATAGTGATGCAATTTCTGCGAATATGACTTTAATTCTGTAATCGTGAAAATATAGAGTGTGTAAATTTATGTCCGCTATAGAAAAAAATATAAAAGTAAAATTTCAAGGGTTTTGCGAAAGTGATAATTGTTTACATATGTATGTAACCTAATTTTTGAACCCAAACTGGTAGACACTTTAAATTTATGCAGATTATGTATAAATTTGTTCCCTATAACAAGAAAACATAATAACACTAAAAATTATATGCTGTTTCGATAATAACGCGATTTTTCATGTATTACCTTATATTTGAAATTTACAAAGATTATATTTTACAATAACTACTGTAACAAATAATTAAAATAAATTTAATAAAACTAAAAGGGTATTCCCTAAATGTCGCGAATTTAAGAAATTTGGCCTTCTCTTATAATCATTATAGGCAGGCATTTGATATTTACACAGGGTTTTTAGTACTATGCTCTAGTAACAAACATAATTAAAAAAATTAATGGGTGCGCCATAAGATGTGCAAAAATTAACAACTTGTACCTACGTGTATGAGTCTGACTCTAACTTGACTGATTTATTTATTTTTAAATAATAAAATAATAATTTTATTGAAAACCAGTATTTCCCGGTGTAATTTGTAAAATTTTATATGCTAAGTGGAAAAGATGATATCCGCCAAGTGGCTGCCGCTAGTTTTGAGACACCTTTGCGCTCGTTTTATAACATTTTGCATGACTTTCCGAAAGATTTCCGGTGATAACTGTTTGCATTCCTGTCAAATATTCTCTTTAAGGGCTATCATTGTCTGGCGCTTGTTCTCAGAAACCCACTACTTCAAGTAGTCCCCAAGAAAGTCTGAAATGGTTCAATCGGGTGATCTTAATTGTCAGGGAGATAACGCGACCAGGAAATGCTTCTATTACAATATCTATTGTGGCTCCTGATGTGTGTGCGGTAGCACAGTCTTTTTGAATCAACGTGTTCAATAAGCGTCGCTTAGTCCGGCAGTAAAAACATGTTTATCATGGCTCTGTAACGTTTTTTTAATAACCGTATTGCCGATAGCGTCTTCAAAAAACAAAATATTGCCCAAGCACTTCTCTTGCGTTAACAGAGCAGCACACAGTGACTTTTAGTAGATGTAAAAGCTTTTCGTGCATTACCCGCGTATTTTTACTGCTCCAGAAAAGAAAATTTTGTTTACTTTCGAAAGAACGATCGATCTGGTGGTGGCGACCACGTCCTTCAAGGTATTTTATGGTTTTAATCTATTCCAGTCGAGGCGCTAAGCGGCGAATGGTTTGCCTGGTTACCGCAACACGATTATTCGGCCCTATTCCCGTTGGCGTTGTAGTTAGAATACGAAATAAAAACGAAAATTTGGCCTTACCGTTGGCGTTAACGACACTCGTCGGTATTCTCTATTTTGAAACGAAGATAGAAACGACAAAAAAAAACATTCGTTCTCTGTCGTCATAATTGTAGGCAAAGAAATTGAAGCGACTCACAGTGAAGGGTCCCCATAGTAAAACTGGAAAAAAATCGAAGGAGTTATGGTAGCTTAAAGAAATTTCTAGAACATAACTCTGTTGGCCTACTATTTAAAAAAATGAATTAACATTTTTCGAAAGCCTTTTATTTTTCCGGTGCGGGGACAATTAAATACCCAAAACTTCTCCATTTCAGTAATTATTATTTTTTTGAATTTTAATCCATCATTTCACATACAAAATGATAAAGCGTGATAGTTTTTTTTTTATAAAATATAACCAATCTCTAATTATTTAGGGTTGACGTATAACTTTTTTGAATATACAGTGCCAGCTCGCTAATCCAAAGGCGTGTAATCCGAATTATCCAGTGGTCCGAATTGAATTTATGGTGTATTACTTGCTCTATAGTCCGCATTGATTGCAAGCTCAGTAATACGAATTGCATATTTTTTACCGTTTTTTTTAATCGTATATACCACAAGTAAAACAACTGAACTGAAAACAATTTTACAAAAAAAAAAAAAACATTATTGTTACTGTATAAAGCAAAATGTCATGGAGAGCAGCTGGTATCTGAATCTTAACAATATAAAACTTTGTTTTTACCACCAAATTATACTAGTTTTATTCAACCCATGGTTCAGAATGCGATACGACTTAAAAAATTTTTTTTACAGAAAATATCTCTTGTGTGAATTGATAGGCTCTGAAGCCAACAATTCAGACATTTTTTTGAAACAATTCAGCTTAAAAGATGCTTGTGAATTACCTTAACAATCTTCGGACATAGTGCCCAATTCTTCTATAAAGTCTAGTTGGAAACATATTCATTCTCAGCGGTGGGATACAGAGGATAACATCCCACTTTCATTATTACAGCAAGAATTACCTGAAAATTATCGTGTTGAAGAAACAGAAGAATTTTGCACAATAACAAAATTGTTTCACCGCAGTAATGACGTGCAAATTTCTCAAGATGAAATTCCTGGCTGGATTATTAACTCTTCTTGTATTTGTTTAGAGTCAGACACAGAAAATATGGAATCAGAACCTATAAAGAAACACGTTAAAAATAGTAAAGCTGTGCAGGCATTAAATACAGCTATAGAACGTGGAATGCAAACAGATTGATGCTAAAGGAATTGCGGAACAAGGCTTTGGCAGCATGTGCACTGAAAGAAAAGCAAATCTACATCACAAATTATGCATGTTAAAAAAAAAAAACATAATACTAAAAGCTTTTATTTTTTCATTCTTTATCAACAAAAATTAAATAAATTTGTTTTGAAATCCTGTGTTTTATTTTCAGTAATCCGAATATCTCGTTAATCCGAATCAGGGTCTGCAATCATTAATTCGGATTAGCGAGCTGGCACTGTAACATTATTTTAAACTTTTTAGTATTTTTATTTTTTAAACTTTTAAAAATTCTTGTAACCATTGGTATTCAAATAACATTATATGAACAGGGTTACCAAATTGACAACACTAAATATTTTAAAATTAAATTATTTTTTAAGATAAAAAACATATTTATATAAAGATTAATAATAAAGTTAAAAAACAAATTCAAATAACATAACAATTGTAAAGAATTTCTTAATCACTAGGATAAGTTTCTGAGTCTGCATCAGTGTTAGTAGATGCATCTGTAATTCATCATGTAATTACTAATTTATTGATTATTGTTGAAAGACCTGCTTGTATTTATTGTATTTCAATTAGATGACATTAATGGATCAGAAGAAATTAGGAGTTTATTCATTAAATCTTGATTACAATTTTCTCTTTTATTTTTTCGAGTGTACTCAAGTCTGTTCTTTCTTAAATGTTTTGTGAAGGCATTATAACGCATTAGCCCGTGCACCCACCTTGTACTAGTTCGCCCTGTTTTAAAGCAAAGCCTACTATTATCATACATTTTCAAATATTAAAAATATCATCTGTAATTTTAATAAAAATATCAAATATGGATGATTTTTAAAATCATTATATTTCAAAAGTTGTCATAGAAAACACCTAAATATTTGTATACATATTTTAGTATATACATATAACAGAAAATAAGATTATTGATGCATAAAAGTAGTTTTTTGATGTGTCTATTTTTTCGGGTCCATCGAAGCTGACTATTTTTTTTAAGTGCATATTTTGGTTAAAAACTTTAAATTTTTTTTTACAGTGTTGTTATAAATATTTGAATTTTAGGATTTTTTCATTGTTTCCGCTACATTTCTGAATAAAACAAATATAATTGCATGCATTTTTATTGAAAAATTAATTTTTGAGATTTATTTTTCCAAACCCATTTTTTGTTACTTAAAAATTATGAAAAAATTATCAAAATAATTTGACTGAATGGTAACTTTTTATAGGTGTAACGCACATGAAAAACCAAACCACCTCAGGAATTGTGAGTGGCTCAGCTTTCATCCCATATATATTTTATTGCTAAATTCGAAAATTTTTGTTTTGATTTTTTCCACTAGACAGTTTACTGTGCGACTGCAAAAAAAAATTTCAAAATTAAAAAAACTACATCAAGGCAGTTCGAAATTTTAGTTTCTTAAATGGAAAAACATCCCTCTTATGCTACGGGTTTTCAAAAGGGCATTAATTTTTGAAGCGAAAAAATTAACCCGAAAGGAAATGTAGTGGTATTCGCCGACCATGAAGATGTTAGAGATCTAGTCGAGTTTCGTACTTAGAATCTGGGATGGAAAAAATGTTAACGTTCTGTCGTAGTATCTTCCGATAATGTTTTTTATCGTTTCAATATATTTGAAGAATACGAATTTAGAAACGACAACGATATAGAAACGCCTATTAAAATTAAAACGCCAAGGGGAATAGGGAAGTTTGTTAAAAAAAGTCGACACAATTAGTCGAAGCTCTTGAAAAGTATACCGTTCCATTGCTTGTCTATTTGTATATGGCAGCTGTCGAATATAATTCACATACGAAGTCATTTGAAAAAAATTTTAACAACTTTCGATATTAATTTTGCTGAAATAAAATTGTGGAAATATTTTATAGATTGCAGTGCTATTATGATCGAAAAAAACAAGAGGTTTTTAGTTTTGGCACATTTAACACGCTTGTTTATTTTAATTACAGTAATGTTTAAAATAGTCAGTCAATATGATATAATTAGAGAGATTTTGCATCATCCATATTTGCTTTCGGCGTATTTACAAAAATTTTATCTTTTATTCTAAAAAGTTCTACAAAAGAAAGTAATTTATTAACGTCACCTATAAAAGCAGCGACACAAAACACAACACAAAATTAATACCCACAGTCAGTCAGTTAGTTAGTCGAATTGTAATGAATGTTGAACAAATAGAATGAAAATTTTAAACAAAAGACCACAATGCGTGAAATCGATTTGTATATTTTTTTTTAGTTCGAATAAGTTTTATTTTTTATATTGTTGTTTAAATAATTGTTATAGCTGCATAAGCATAGATAAGTAAATGTATATTTTTGTTGTTTAATTACAACTATTTTTTAAATGGATTAAGGAGTTTCAATACAACTTTAAAATATTTAAAATATAAAAAATAACGATCAAACAAATAAAATGATCAAAAGTTAAGCTGTTTAATGAAGAGTATAGAAAAAGAAAGCATTTATTTGGGAGTTAAATTTGAATTAATGTTAAAGTAATAAAAATAGAAATCGTAAACTCTTACATTGTTGTAGTAATACCTACTTTACTTTTATAAAATCAAATAACTTTTTCAAAAAATTATAAATATTTCCTCCAAAACTTTTTGTTTGTATATGAGTTTGTAATTTATAATTTTTTGACATTTTCTTTTGTTGAATAAAATAGAAATTAGCCTAAGTTGACTACAGTCACAACGGTGGTCGTGTAGCCATGTAGCAATACTGGTTTCAATATAACCGTTTACCTATAAAGGTGTGTGTATTTTATTTTTGACAGTTTGTAGTCGGTATCCTGATGTTGTTGGTTTAAAAAAATATGTTACTCTATATATGTACATATATTTTTAATATTAAAAACTAGCTATCCCCAATGTGTGCTTTGCTACACCCATCCACAAGAAATACAATAAACACTTGGAAGAAAAGTATGACCAAAAGTATGGAAGAAAAGTATGCTAGACTATACGTATCATTAGGTATTTTGGCAGACTATGCGTCTTAGCACAAAGGCTACTCCTGCAAAGTTAAAATGCGCTATCTATTGCAGTTCGCCAGGAACACGATAAAAAATGTTCACTTTGTATGGGCGGTACCACGCCACCTATTCCGGATACAACTCATGAACCAATACACATACAGAGACCGTTTATACATAAAAACCTTGGCATTGACATCACCTTTCATATAAACTTTGCAGAAACAAAATCGGTTCACTCATTCCAGAGAGCATCAATTACTAACACAATGCAACTTATTTTTACATATATATAGAATCAGTACTCAGTACTATACAGTACTATTTTAAACGCCGCTTGATAATCATGTCTTCACTTCAAAAGTGCTCACCAAACGTACCAAAACAACAGCCAGTGACGACGGTCTTCGTTGAAGGGTATGACCAAGGAACATTAATTAGGTAGCCACACTACTGAAGGGAAATATTAAGGAGAAAATTATCAATTTTTTTATATGGATTTTGACAGTTATACTTACAATTTTTCCCCTTAAATGGAAGTAGAGCTATCAAATTCCATATAAAAAATTTTAAAATTTTCGCCTTAATATTTCCCCTTCGTAGTGAAGTTACCTGATGAATGTGCCTTGGGTATGACAACGCTATTTTATTTACTGACGGAACAAATCCAATCAATTTAATACTAAAAGTAATTTGTATTCACTTCATTTTGATTCTTATTTGTTTTTTTTTCGAAAATTAATTTGGAGTGAATTGAAAAGTCCTAGAACTTATTTTTACACAAAAAGCAATAGTTTGAAAATACTTATAAAGCAGGCCTTTACAGAAATATGTAAGAATTATTACAATTACAATGAAATAAAACGACTAAGATATTAAAATATTTTCATTTAAAATTAAAAATTTACATAATTTTAGGGGAAATCAACACTACGCAGGATGCAATATTGATACGTCTGTGCAATAATATCTAGACCTGGCAAAAAGATTTACAAAAGCAAATCATATACAATTGGAGGAGTTATGGAAGGAGCTTACCGTCGCACAGAGGGGTATTTGCCAACTTTCCGAACATTAGGCCAAAAATTAATTTGAAGAAATGTAAAAATTTAAGTACGCAGCTTGACAGACAATAAAATTCTGCATTCTGTATAGTAAATTTTCAAGGCTTATTTTGAGATTTGTCGTTTTGGCACACTGTTAAAATCAGTTGTGAAAATCGCATACGTTTTTAATGATTTTATACGATTTTGAGAGGTTTGCAATATATTTATTTGTGGCTGAACGAATAACGATTTTGTATTGATATTTTCTTTTTGTGAAAGGCTATATTAACAGATACTTAAATTAATTTTTATAAAAAAATTATTTTAAATTTTCAAGGTTAAAAATTTCGTTCGATAAAAAAAACGATTTTTTTGTTCACTTTTTTGTCAAAAAGAAATGAAAAGGTTTTTGAGAGTGAGGGCGATCGCGATTTTAAAATGTTATATTTCACTATAAAATTTATGATCTCTACTTTTATGCTATAGAAAAAAACGTTGTGCGTTTTTGTGCCATTTTTGTGACATTTTTCTTGCAATTTTTATTTTTATTTTTCCAAATTTCACCTCTGATATTCTGCCTGTCTTTCTGTTTGTGTTTATGGAAAGGTAGGTACCTTAGTAACGTGGTTTAAATATAGGATATTTTTGTCTTCGTACAAATATCTCATTACCAAAAGGGAGACCAAGTAGTGGTACTGCAAACTTGGCAGCAACTTTTATTTTTGCTAGTGGGTATTTTAAAGCACTATTTACAGTACTCTACAATAATTTTGAAATTTTATACAAATTTTTAGATTTTTATATAAAGCCTATGTTATTGAGTAATTACCCAGGGATGGGGACCTTTATATAAAGTAATTACATAAACCATATCTGAGGCACTATAAAATTAAGCGTCTTAAAGTGGATTATCTTCAAAGCAAAATAAAGACGCTTTTGAAGTGCGGGCACAGTTATAAATAAATTAATTATTTCTAAATAAATTAAATACTAAAAAGTAATAAATTCCAAAAATGACTTTTATTAATATTCTTCGCTTCGAAATAAAAGTTTAATAATGAATATTGATTGGAAATAAGCAAAAAATTATTTTAGAATCTCTAGGGTCCAAGTTAGGATTTTTGAACATTCGCTGACTATAAAAGTTGAATTTGCCAAACAAAAGTATGGGAAAACTTAAAAAAAAAAAATAAAATTAAAAAAACTTAATTTTTCAGAGGTAGTATTAGTTTTTCTAAGGGGAACTTTTTTCTCTTTAGTCCGATTTTACTTATTTTATAGCTTTAGCAGCCTATGACTATAAGATATTTTTCTGCCAAGTTTCATTAATCTACGTGGTCTAAGTAAATTTTCAGAGCCTATATAAACTAAAAAAAGTAGAGTTCTGCTAGATTGGCAAAATACCCCAATGTGCAATGCAGGACGCAATATTGTTGCGCATGTGCAATAATATCTATACCTGGCAAAATATTTACAAAAGAAAAGCAAATAAAATTGGAGGAGTTATGGAAGGAACTTACCGTCGAATCGAGCAGTAATGGGTCTCCAACAGGGGTTATATGTGATTAAAAAAATGCAAGTTTCTGTATTCTAATAACATAAAAAACCGCACAAAATGGATATAGCTACAAATTTGTGCTTTCAAAAATTGGAGAAAACTACTGGTTAATTGATATGGTTTTTACCACAAATTTGTACAAAAATATTTATTACTTATTTATAAAATAAAGTGATAATAATAGTTCTATTCTAAAATTTTTAAAACAATAAATAATTGTGTATGTGGAATCGAATGTTAAAACGAATAAAAATCTATATAATATTACGTAGTTTTCAATCATATTATAATCATTAAAGTTAATCATATAATGTTTGGATTGGATCATAATATAATTTTTTTTTATTATATTATTGTCAAATTTTATAATAATATGTTTATACTTGAACAATTGTTGGGTATTTTTAAAAATCATTATGCTAGTTGACAATTCTAGTAATACAAAATAGAAAACAATATTGTTATAAGATTTATGAGTAATAATTTAATCATAATATGTTGCACTTCGATAATGGTTACTTCAACCAAGTCTTTTCTTGGCGTGTATGTATCAACGAAAAAGTTTTCTCTCAACGGGATTTGTTATATATCGCATGTATGCGTGTAAATAAATAAATACTTTCTTGTTTGTGATGCAATTTGTTGTTTTGCAGTTTTTCAATTTTTGCTGTTTATTGCTTCAAAGATGTGTTAAACATTAATGAAATTTAAAGAAAAAGCCTTTCGGTTGTCCCCTAGAGAATATTTTCAATTATAAAGAAAATAGAAATATAAAATAGCAAAAACAGAAACTCATGAATGTAAAAATTGAAGAAAATTAAAAGCAAGGAAAAGAGGACTATGTTGTTTCGCCTCCTCTTTTCCTTGCTAAAAATTTTATTTATTTAGGAAAAGTATTTGCATTTTTTTTTATTTTTACTTTTAACTCATTTCTTATTTAAGGACGAATTTGACAGAATCTTTAAGATAGTCACATGCTTTTAAAACTTCAGATAACTAGGTTGATATTATTTGTCACACTTTTTTTTTGAGTAAAAACTTTAAAGTTTTTCATGAATAATCGATTTTTAGTCCAAATTTGTATTTAAATTCTAAAATAATTTTTTTTTGGAAACTACAGGCACTATAGGAAAAATCTCTGATCACTTATATTTTTAAAATGCATTCTTCTTTTCCTTTGGATATAAAAAGCTTTTAACAAGTAATTATGAAGATATGAAAATATTTATCATCAAGAATCAAGTAATGTAAAACCTTTACTAAGAAAATCAGAAAATTATAGAAAAAAAAAAACAAAAGTTTAATTGTTCACATTTCACATTCATGTAACATACTTATGTATATGCATGTAGATTCAAATAAACAAAAATAACCTCTTAACCATAGATACAAAACAACACATTGTTACAGCAACACGTTTGTAGGGTTTATTTACCTGGCTTCTAAAGTAAAAGTTAATAAATTAGTCAAGTGCGAGATAGACTCACACACGTAGGGTTCCGTACTATGTTTAGTACAACTTTAAAAATTCAAGTTGTTAATTTTTTCATGTCTTATGAGTCACCCTTTAATTTTAAAATTAAAGTCATAATTGCATTACTGTTGGAACACCCTTTATAGTCAGAACACCCTTTATAGTCAGAACACCTTTTAATTTTAGTAATTGTCATAACGGCCATGGCAAGACATATTCTATACAAACTGGAAGAGTCTACTTATTACGGTTCAAAAAATATGTCGTTTTACATGCAAAATACGTCACTGTCGGAAAACACTTTAAATTTTTATTGTTTTTATAGGGGTCATAGTAATACACCATTTGTGAAAATTTTAAGAGTCTATCTATTATGGTTAAAAAATTAGTCAATGTTTATGCAAATCACGTTACTGTCGGCACACCCTTTAATTTATACTATTTGTTATAGTGGCCATAGTAATACACCTCCTGTAAAAACTTTAAGAGTCTACCTGTTATCGTTCAAAACTTAGGCCATATACATATATGCAAATCACTTCACTATCGGAACACCCTTTAATTTTTAGGTTTAATATTTTACACTTGCTTATAACGCGAACATAGATTAAATTACTGTCTGCAAATTTTATGTGGTTGCCTCCTATAGCTAAAAAATCACACCACTATCGGAACACCCTTTAATTTTTAGGTTTATTTTTTTAGACTTGTTTATAAAGTGAACTAAGTTTTAATTACTGTTTGCATATTTTTAGTGTATTCTTCCTACAGTTGAAGAAAAAGAACATATTCGTAAATAACACCTCTCTATCGGAACACCCTATAAGTTTTAATATTTGTTACTATAGCGGCCACAGTTATACACCTTCTGTGAAAATTTCAAGAGTCTACCTATTATTGTTCAAAACGTAGGCCTTATACCTGCAAATCACACCACTATCGGAACACCCTTTAATTTTTAGTTTTTTTTTTCATAGTTGTTTATATAGTGTACTAAGTTTTAATTACTATTTGTAAATTTCAAGTGTATCCCACCTAAAGTTCACGAAATAGGTACATATTCGTGAATAACACCTCTCTGTCGGACCACCCTATAAGTTTTAGTATTTGTTGGTATAGCGGCAACAGCTATACATCATCTGTTCCAGAGATAAAAGGCGCTGACAGACGGACAGACGGTCAGACGGACAGACATTGTAGCGAAAACAATAGGGTTACGTTTTTACACTTTGTGTACGGAACCCTAAAAATGACAAATGATTATTTTTTTATTGTTTAAAACATTTTTCAGCACAAAGTGATGCAGTATAGTTATTTTCTAGACTCATATGTGTAACAATAGTATATTTGTTCTAGCAAATTAAAAAAAAGGTGATCTTATTACCTATTTTTCTTTTTAAGAAGTAGTATACTCATTTATAGGTATATTTAGGCGGAATACCAAAGCATATCACTAATATTATGGGTCCTTCTTCGACCTCCTTCTTTCTTTATTGATTTCTTGTACTCTCATTAGCCTTTCAACTCCACTGTGATTTATTACCGAATCTAAATATTTTTGTAAATTTAACCATTTATCACCAGAATTACATTAAAATTATTTACAAGGGAAAATCTTAAATTGGAACAAATAAGTCAACATTTTTTAACTTTTTGCACCAAAATGGTACAGTTGTACCAACTTTAACATACCTTGTAAAGTTATTATACCGCGAGGCGTATTCGCAACAAAATATAACTCATACGTACAGAGTGAAATTTTTTTAATCCATTTAAAGGTTTTAATTAGTTTCACACACAACTTTAATTCAATATTTAATTGATGCAATTATTTATTTACTTAGAAATTTATATTGTTCTTTATTAATAAAGAATATAATTGAATGAATTAAAAAATTAATTAAAACTGTTTCTGAAACTACTTAACATCTTTAATTGGTACAAAAATTTTCTTCTGTGTATACATAAGCCATAACATAAATAACTTACAAATACAAGATGTTTTAAGCTCTTGGTCTTTAAAAGTGTATGTTAAGCCAAAAGCATTTAACAATCTAGCGGATAGACAAGCTTTGTGTCTAATTTTTCCAACATATCTTGCCTGCATGTTAAGTTTTTTCTCCTGGCATCGAAATTTTATTCTATAGAATATTTTTTTATTTTTTAAAATTCACAATAAAAAAAAAAACAACAACAAGGTAAATAAACTTGTTGTTGTTTTTTAACTTTAGATGCTAATTTCTTAATCACAAAGAGGTTGAGAGTGAAAACGAGAAATGTGTGAATTTTAGTTTATAGTTCAACGATGGATCTAAAACTACAGACAATTTAGTCTTTGCTGTCGTTGATGAAACAGGAGTAACAAAAGTAGTCGAATTACTTCCTCAGTATTCGAAGTAGAATCTGAAGCTGAAACCATTTTTAAAGCTTTACATTTATATAGATCCTCTTTAGAGAAACACATAATTTGCACTAATAGCCGATCTGTATTCGACGCAGCTTTAAATCGTAGAAATAGGCATGATACAATCACTTCAAGACAACCACTCCTAATTTAAAAGAAAGAGAAATTTAAACTTTTATGGATTTCAAGACACGATGGTATTATGGGAAATGAAGCTGCTAAAACAGCCTACATGTCCCCTATAAATTTATTTATGCCTAAAACAAAAACTTTTATATCCAGAAGCCTAATTACAAATTTAAACTCTACCTCAACTCGAAAATGGAATAATTACGACCATCTCTACAGAACTATTTACTTTGATAGGAAACCAATAAATCTTCAACCCTCTACCAGCTTCTTAAAAAATAAATACTTTACTAGATTGCGGTAAACACATACTAGACTTACACATCACTATCTGTTTTCCAGAGATCCCCAACCAGTATGCACATTTTGCAACAACTCTTCATTGTCGATAACTCACTTATTATCTAAATGCATATCACTACAACATCGTCGCTTAAGTCTTTAGGTTTATCGTCGACTAATGCTTTCTTAACAGATTCTAGAATTTCCAAAGGTTGTACTCCCGACAATTTCAAAGTGCGTTCAATGAAATTGGCGTCGGATAAATAAAGGGCCGCATTTTCAGCTGTCTGTGTGAATATGCCTTCAAAACAATCACGAGACCATTGCAAAGTGTGTTCGATTGCATTGGGGAAGTTCTTTAAAGTACAAATGGGAATACTCTTTTCTGGAGGATCTTGCGGTGAACTATACGATTCTGTCATGAAGGGTACAATTACTTGAACATTGCCCATGGTACCAAGAGTGCCAGACTCCACCAGGGGAATGCGATTGAAAACGCATTTACGATCCATATAAATACGAGCATCGATATTGTCCAAAGCATTTGTTACACCATCCAATTTGCCAAAGAAATCTTCGGAAAATACTTTTTCTGTCTCAGGACCAACTCGCACTTCGTAAGCAGTTATCTTTGCATCAGGATTCATTTTCTTGATAGCAGCGGCAGCAGTTTGAGCTTTAGGCTTCTGAACATCTTTTGGGCGAAAGAGGAACTGATGGTTCAAATTCGATTTTTCAATCAGATCCATGTCAGTTATGTACAGTTGACCATTTCGTATACCAGCACCGATCATTGCAAAATTTTTAATCAGTTCACAACCAATAGCGCCGGCACCAACAATGAAATACTTGATATCACCCAATTTATCTTGGAATTTCTTGCCAAATATAGCAATTTGGGAGTCATATCTTGAACCAACTGGTTGAGCATCAGCCTCATCAACACCACTGTTTGGCAAACACTCAATAGCATCATAGTAAAGCCACTGATAAATAGGCGTAAATTTGCCACTGCAAGCCTTCAAAACTTCTTGAGCCGCCAAACCACCCATGGCTGCATCCATTGGACAAGTATTTCCTGAGCAAGTATAAGTAATTCAAACAGTATTATAAATTTACTAGAATTCCCTTCCGTAAACCATATTAACAAAATATTCCATTTTTTACAATATAACATATGCATATGCTATAGCATACGCTAACATATGCATTTAAAAAAATAAACTTCACATTTACAGAAAGCCCTAAATTTTATAAAATTAAGCCGATAGCCATTGTTGCTAGTACTTTAGTTTCTAAGATTTATTATAATTTTATTTATAGTAAATAAATAAATAATAATAATAATAAATAGTTTATAGTTCACTTCAACAAAATATCAGTAAATTTATAAGTAAGTTACGAAACCCTCTCAAAATCTCACAACTTTAGTTTCATAGAATAAGCTGCTTATGTCTGGAGAAATTATTAAGAATAGCAGTATTATATTCAGTTTAAGTTAAAAAATCAGTCAGATTTTGAACTTTTTGGCCAAATAATTGATACCGCTTTCTTGCTGAGCCGGATTGTCACAGTTAAGCTGTTCAACTGACTCATCTTTTTCAGTTCTCAGCTCGATAGCCTCCCATACATTTCGATATGCGTCATCATTATGGGTGATGACGACCAGAAGCGATAACGATTTTTTGCCGAGCACTAGTAAAGTCTCTCGCTCTTCATTTAATGCGCGAGGACACAGGATTCCGGACAAAATACAATGGTTTACTGTGGACATCTGTAAAGAATGTCTTTGATAATTATTATACCTAAGCGAGGAAAAGACCACACAAAGGTAGAATTATAGAGACCCATAAGTCTCCCACCAAACATATCCAAGCTGTTTGAGAGAATATTAATAATTAAACTAAACCTAATTCTGAATTCCGAATCATCAATTTGGCTTCAGAAAACAACATAGAACGATCCAACAAACACACAGATTAATAAATGTAATTAAAAAGACTTTTGAATAAAGAAAATACTGTTCTGCGCTTTTTATCTACGTTTCTCCAGCATCTGACAAGGTATGGCATTAAGGCCTAATATATAAGTTACAGCTGAACTTGCTAGGAAACTTATATTTAAATTTAAGAGCCAATCTTGAAAGTGAACCACACCTAAACGTCAAGTTTTTTCTGCATTTAATTTTACATTTCTCAATTTCAGACTAACTCAATTTGAACAATGCACGACAAATTCAATGGCCGTGTTATCTCACGTGTGGTGGCGATGTCAATTGGCTGCCAAGACCATGTGATTTGACTCCGTTGGACTTCTTTCTTTAGGATTATTTGTGAGATTAAAGGTGTAATTCAAGAGCTAAAGGATGAGATAATTCGGCACATTAACGGCATAGAACCTCAATTATGCCTCAGTGTCATCGAAAATTTGGAGCATCGGATGGAGGTGTGCCGCCGAGGTTGCGGCGGCCATTTCATCGATATTTTGACCCATACATAATTGAACCATACTAATATTATTAAAATAAAAAGAAATTACAATAATTTCCTAAATAATTTGTGTGATAATCAACATCGGCCCTTAAAATTTAATCACCCGATATAAGCTGTTAGAAAATTTTTAAGCTCGCCTCAGCTCATTGAAGGCGGAATTCCCCAAGGAAGTATTTTGGGACCCGTTTTATACCTGTTGTACATATCAGATATGAAAATTGGCAATCAAATGCACACATCAACCTTTGCTGATGATACAGCTTTTTTAAGTATGTATATTCACGAAAGCGCCCAAGTAGCATCACAACATTTACAAGACCACAGAATGAATTTGGAAGAATGGTTGAAGAAATCGAGAATAAGGGTAAGTGAACACAAATGCATTCATATAACTTTCAAATTGCTTAACGACTCATGCCCCCCTATTCGCATAAGTAATGAAATGATACCTCAGCCTTCGGACGTCAAATACCATGGTATATATCTTAACCGGCGCTTTACTTGAAAAAGCCACATTGACTCCAAATTAAGACAAATTAAGTTAAAAGTAGTCCAACTAAACTGGCTTATTGGCAGAAACTCTACCCTCAGCTTAGATTGCAAACTTCTTTTTGTTTATTTTAGGGCTGAATCCCGAATCGTAGATATTGCAGCAATCCACGTAATTTCCCTCTTTAATCGCGGTCTTAGAAATATCCTCTAAAGATTTTTAAAAATTTGACTCTTAAGGCGCCCATACAAGTCGTTATTTTTATCAGTACAGTTTTAACCGTACGGGTAAAACTGTCAGTTTGTGGCCAAAAACCGTACTTCTTGTACGTATAAAAAATATCAGTTGATTTTCGATTTTAATCTACGGTTTTAAAACGTGTTCGTTCAAAACTGCTCATGTGTGTGATTACGCGGTTAAAAAGGACGGTTTTTGTGAGTTTAACTGTCAAATTTGTATTTTTTGTTTTATTTATGGAAACAAATTGAAATAGTTTACCATTAGAGTTGCACCTTTGTTATTGTTGCCGTCATGATACCACCAAGTAAAATACACTGAGGGAAAAACGCCGTTGCAAAATCGACAACGATTGTGGTCACTTTGATACCTTTTCGTTGTCACTTTTGTTTGACAACGGGTGTTGTCAACTCGTAAACGAACGTGTTCGAATTGACAACGAGTGTTTTCAATTTGACAACGAAAGTGCTTTAATTACAACGCACGTTGTCAATTTGTAAACGAACGTAGTCGAATTGACAACGAGTTCTAGTAAATATTTTTCATTGTTAGTTTCCTTTAATTTATCCAGACGCATTTTTTTAAAATAACAATATTTTTTTAAAATAGCAAGTTTCTATTGCAGATTGTCTCAAAACGACTGGAGCAAGTTTTAAAGAAAGAACTGCCGCCAGAGAGAAGATATTTTCCTGAATATCTTCTTGTTGTTTTGTGTTTTTGCTGTTTTATGTAAGTTGAGTCTTTTGATTTTGCTTTTAAACTAAAAGAGGGTACCAAAAATAAGTGTTGTTAACTATTTAAATACCATTAAGAAATTTTGATAATTTCAGTCCCTGATTTATGGTACTTTTAATATAAAATTAAGTATTATACGATAGTACGGAACACTTCGTATGTGAATTCGTTTAATTGAAATTATCCGTAACATTTTCTATGTCCAATTCAGCCATAATTTGTAGAGAAAAAACTAGAAATAGTTGGATACAGAGTACAAAAACATTTAGAATTATTGCTATTACTTAAAACGTAACGATTCTGAATTTTATTTACGGTATGGACTATAAGAGTAAATGGATGTTTAGGCTGTATGGCAATTATATGAGACATATTTTCGATTATAAATCTTTTCTCGATTCTTGTATATCGATTAAAAATATAAATTTTTTTCAATCATTACATAAGTTTTATAATTTCAGATTTTAATTATCAATAAGTAATGGAAAGGTTCAACGCAGAGGTAGCTATTTTTAAAAATGCTATTCTTCTTAAAAAAAGAAGATAGTAAAGAAAACATACATTTTATTTTCATGCATAAAGATGCTAATTGGATCACCCTTTACATATTTAAGTTAAGAATAAAACATCCTTTAAAATTTATATAGACTTGCAGCAATTTTTGTACGCAGTAAGTATTTGCTATTGCCATTCAAGTTAAACGTGCTTGCATGTACTTTTGTCTATAATTTTAAAACTTATGAACATTTGCTTCATTAGTATTCATTACAAGTTAAATGTTAATTACACAAATTTTGAAGAAAAATACAAACTTAAATCATGAACAATAAGGTCTTTGCCAAAATTGTGCTTTGAAGTATTAAAATTGCAAACGAAAGAGACAAGAAGGAAATGCACAACAAGGTTTTGCAAAACTTACTTCCCATGAATGTTAACGAGGAATTTTTAACTTTTAGTTTATAAAGTTAAATCTTTTTATTGAAGAGGTTTTAAGTTTAGATTTTAAGCTTGAAATGAAATGCTTTAATTTTTTTAAACGCAAATTACAGAAAATATTTTCTTATGTAAAACTAGAATTTTTTCCTTAAATTTGCTCTTAACTCATTAAAATCAGTATTGAGATATACAAACTAGAGTCTCCATTTAATCGTTTTTGCAATTGAAATTTTCCTCGATTAATCGTTTAAGGTTTTTAAATTACTTGAATAACTCGAATTAATCGCGCATATTTAAAACATTTGCATCCTGAGAGAAAATAATATATTTTATTAATGACAACTTGTAGATAATTTTTAGAAATTTTATTTATCTCATTTCACAACATCTCACAACGATAATGAATAATTTATAAATTGATATAAACTATTCAAATCTTTACAAATTCTTTTAATTGATCTGCGTTTGAATAATTATTATAAATAATTATTATTTAAAAACAGTGGCTGATAGCTTCGAGTTAAACGACGCGGAACATAGAAAAAAACAAAAACAGAAGAAATTCCAAGCTCTAAAAGAATTTGCAGGGGCGAGTTAACCAACTTTGAGACCACATAGTGCTACCCCTGTCAAATGGACGGTGACCACCGTCAAAACTTGAGCTGAAATACTCCTTTGCAATGCTAATACCTCCGGGGGTTCCAAATTGTCACTGCAGTAATGTCAAATGCTTTGACGTGGTTCACTTGGGGAAAATAGGGGCACCAGACGCTAGGGTTCCTAGAACCTAAATCTTGAAGAATAGGTCTGTGGTTTTAACACGGGTCCTCTTCGAGGCCTGACCAGTGCCCAAAGGACTGGTACCACGGGAATCGGTGGCCCCACAGATAGCCTATTCTCTCTGTGACCGGTTATTGGTGAGGTCCCCTTCGGGGGTACACGTGGTAGTTGTGGTTTAAGATCGATTATTGCAGATGTGGTGCACGGTCGATCAAGTGTGCTGTTGCACTCTCAACAGACGGAGTTTGGATAGTCTCCAAACCCCTAAGCAAGAGGTTATAATATGGATCTAGGCTTGCCTTGGAAAGGCTTGCCATATTGTATAAATTGCTACTCATTGTGACTGTATGCACACAAATTGCGATTGGTGGCAATCGTAAAGTGTTGTTATATTACACAATGGGGGCGCTAGTCTACGTCTTTATTTCACTTGGTGTTAAGAGCACCGTGGGATAAAGCCATCGTGGCAGGAGCCCACGTTAATCTTGAACACATCTGCAATGCTATTGTTAAATGTTGGAGAGAGCAACTGTGGTGATTCCTTGAATATTACTTTGGCGCTTTTGAATTTTGTCTAAGTTGAATGCTGAATCAGTGTCCGATAACTGAATTTCTTAACACCATATTGGTTTGAGGATCGAATTTTACAGTAGAAGTTAGCAATTTAAGCCAGTTTAGTTGGACTGCTTTTAATAGTATTTATGTTAACTTTGATTCTATGTGGCGTTTCCAAGTAATACAATCAAAATGCGTACCGAGAAATTTTACTTCTCAATGTTGATGTATCATTTGGTTATTTATGCGAAGAGATAGGTATGAGTCTCCTTCTAGTGTTGACATTATGTGAGTACATTTATGTTAATTCGCCTTTATTCTCCATTTCGGCAACCAATTTTAAAAATATCATATAGCATATAGCTATTTAAGGATTTTCATGAATACTTAAAGAAGCTATCTCGGATGCTAGTTGGCATATTCAAAGTATACAACAAGTATAAAATGGGTTCCAATTAGCTACCTTGAACAACTATGGCTTTAATTGGCTGAGTTTAGTTTTTAAGATCTCCTTCTTTCAGTATGAACTTATGATCAGTTAAATAGCTTTCAAAGAGCCTATAGAAATTTTCAGACAGAATCAACTTTAACTTGATGTGAGGCGTTTTTAACTACATTAACCAATATGTACTATGTTTTTTTTTATAGCCTAATTGATAGTTTGGAATACATTCTTTCTCGCTTAAAATTAAATAAAGGAAACATGAATGAAAAAGATTTAGGCAAATACTCATCTAATAGACAACGTTTCAAAACACTTACTCAAACATGTTTGAAAAGTGGATTTGAAAGGCTTTTATTTAAATTTATTTCAACATACACACCCACACATACTAAGATGTGGGTTCCCTTTAGTTCTTAAAGTTTTAAAACTTATATTTATTGAGATATTTAGTACTAGCTACTAGTGGCGTCCTTTCAATATTTTGTTTGATTTTGCTTTGAAAGTAATTCACACCAAAGACCCTTACTTTTTTAGTGCTTCAATTATGGTTTATGTATTTACTTTATATAAAGGGTCTCAACCCTACTAAAATATGCTGCCTTAATGTATACATATCGGTAAAAATGCGTACTTTCAATGCGTTTTCTGCACTTTCTCTTGGAAATAAAATATTTTGAAAAAAAATTCTATATTTTAATAAGGATACTAAGGTACCTCCTCAAAGAAATTCGTCAAAATCCATATAGTAGTTTATACGTAAAATAGATGTACTAAATATATCATGATCCATGACATGTTTATGCAAGCGCTAGTCTCTACTCATCATATATTTACACGTGTGTATAGCAGCTTTCGTAAAATTTTTTAGACAATTTTTGCTTTTAAAATTCAATGGCAGATAATAAATTATCAATAGTTTTTTTCTAGTGACAAGAATTGCTCGGTATTTTTTTTACTATTTGTCAGTATGAATTTTTTTCCGGTAGGTAATGTTTCTTGATGTTATTGCGTAAAAATTTTATGCACGTTTGTCTATGTCAGTTTGACAAATGTAAAACATGTAAAAATTGTTGGCAAACATTTTTTGGTAAAAGTTTAAGTGACAAATACACACATACACAGCATGACGATAGTAGTGATGACACAGGTGTCTTTTTAAAATCAACCCGAAAAATATTCAATATCATTGTTGTAATTTTTTAACATCATCACTCATGTTGTCAGCATTATTTTAAGAGCAAATTTTTAATATTTTGTTCGTACATTGGTGGAAGTATGAAAAATGTGAAGTATTCCTTAGTTTATGAAACAAATTTTGGTTATTTTTTAGATTAAACGTTTAAGCTTATCTTAGATAATGGCGTATTATAAAAATACAAATTGTGCTCTTTAAATAAATATAACTATTAATAAAGGTATTTAAAAAATTATAATGAAGTAGAAATAAAACAATAAATAAAAAACAAGCTGCAAAATTTATAACCAAGAATTCTGCTTCTTTTGAAAGACGTTCCTTAAAAAGAAAACTTGGGAAAGGAAAGCCTGCAACTAAATAAGAGTTAATTTGCATATAAGTTTTATCAAAAAATTAAGCACTTGTTTTAAATTATGTTAATTCTGTTATCATTTTAGGTTAGGTTAGGTTAGGTTAAACGGGCCGCCCGCAAAATCGCGAGTTCACTCGGAGGCCAATAAGGCCCATTGTGATGCCCCAACGATCATCTACCCCCACCATTCCGTAGAGAACTCCAATACCGTTGGTTCTTGTAAACCAACCGGAGCTTTTCACAAAGCTTAATAGGCTGCTAAGTGTCACATCTCTGAGACAGTCCATGTCCTAAATCTTTGGCCCAAAAATTTGAGCCTAAGTTCTTGAAGAGCCGGGCAGTCGCAGAGAAGGTGTTGAACTGATTCCTCCTCTTCCTCATCTATACAACTTCTGCAGCACCCTCCACGATAGATTCCCATACGCTCCGACATACGTCCAATCATACAGTGTCCCGTTATAACACCTACCAGAAGTGCTAACGAGCTTTTCTCGAGGGTCAGTACTGCCTTTATTCTTTTTTTGTCAATTGAAGGCCAAAGAATTCTAGACAATCTGCAAGTGTTTAATGTAGACCACCTGCGAGCCATCTCCATTAGCGACCATTCTCCTAGTATGTTAGATATTTCGGCCAAGGGGATATTGATTTCTCCTTGGGCAACCGTCACATCCAGATTCGAACCGTTCCTCGCACATTGATCGGCCATCTCGTTTCCACGAATGCCTTCATGCCCTGGGACCCACACTATCCTTATACGATGTCGTTCAAGTAGGGCTAAAGATTGTATGCTGCTAACACACATTTAGATTTTACTACTTTTGAATTAAGGGCCTTAATGGCGGCTAGACTATCTTCGAAAATATCGATAGCCGACGCCTCCGTAGCAAGTTCCCCAATTTTCCTTGCCGCTCCTAATATAGCATATATTTCAGCCTGAAACACGGTACAGGTATCGGGAAGCCTAAGTGAAATTGAAAGATCAAGATCCTCAGAGAAGATCCCCGATCCGGTCCCCGTGTCTACCTTGGAGCCATCCGTAAATATTGAAACCGCATTGTTCCGAATTACGGAGTTCTCCTTCCACTCTTCCCTGCTAGGAATTTACACGACAAAAAATTTGTCGAGGTCCATAACAGGGGTTAAGTAATCAGTAATCATTTTAAGGATTGCTTAAAAAAATCTGGTGTGGCGTAAACTTTAAATTACCAGGGAAATATAATTTTATGAATATATTACAGAATATATTAAAAAATCTTTTTTTTATAAGAAAATCTTATTTTTGCTGTATCTTCTTAAAACAGCGTTTAATCGAAAAAAGGACAAAAATCTGTGACGACCTATATTTTTCATAAAAAATCTATTTTTTATATGAAAATCTTATTTCTACTGTATCTTCTTAAAACAGCGTCTAATCGAAAAAAGGACAAAAATCTGTGACGACCTATATTTTTGATAAAAAATCTTTTTTTTATAAGAAAATCTTATTTTTGCTGTATCTTCTTAAAACAGCTTTTAATCGAAAAAAGGACAAAAATCTGTGACGACCTATATTTTTCATAAAAAATCTATTTTTTATATGAAAATCTTATTTCTACTGTATCTTCTTAAAACAGCGTCTAATCGAAAAAAGGACGAAAATCTGTGACGGCCGATATTTTTGATAAAAAATCTTTTTTTTATAAGAAAATCTTATTTTTGCTGTATCTGTGACGACCTATATTTTCCATACAAAATATATTTTATATATGAAAATCTTATTTTTGCTGTATCTTCTTAAAACAGCGTCTAATCGAAAAAAGGACGAAAATCTGTGACGACATATATTTTTGATAAAAAATCTATTTTTTATAAGAAAATCTTATTTTTGCTGTATCTTCTTAAAACAGCGTCTAATCGAAAAAAGGAGAAAAATCTCTGACGACCTATATTTTTCATACAAAATATATTTTTGTATCTTTTAAAACAGCGTCTAATCGAAAAAAGGACGAAAATCTGTGACGACCTATATTTTTCATACAAAATATATTTTTTATATGAAAATCTTATTTTTGCTGTATCTTCTTAAAACAGCGTCTAATCGAAAAAAGGACAAAAATCTGTGACGACCTATATTTTTCATACAAAATATATTTTTTATATGAAAATCTTATTTTTGCTGCATCTTCTTAAAACAGCGTCTAATCGAAAAAAGGACAAAAATCTTTGACGACCAATATTTTTCATAAAAAATCTATTTTTTATATGAAAATCTTATTTTTGCTTCTTAAAACAGCGTCCAATCGAAAAAAGGACAAAAATCTGTGACGACCTATATTTTTGATAAAAAAATCTATTTTTTATAAGAAAATCTTATTTTTGCTGTATCTGTGACGACCTATATTTTCCATACAAAATATATTTTTTATATGAAAATCTAATTTTTCTGTATCTTCTTAAAACAGCGTCTAATCGAAAAAAGGACGAAAATCTGTGACGACATATATTTTTGATAAAAAATCTATTTTTTATAAGAAAATCTTATTTTTGCTGTATCTTCTTAAAACAGCGTCTAATCGAAAAAAGGAGAAAAATCTGTGACGACCTATATTTTCCATACAAAATATATTTTTTATATGAAAATCTTATTTTTGCTGTATCTTCTTAAAACAGCGTCTAATCGAAAAAAGGACGAAAATCTGTGACGACCTATATTTTTGATAAAAAATCTTTTTTTTATAAGAAAATCTTATTTTTGCTGTATCTGTGACGACCTATATTTTTCATACAAAATATATTTTTTATATGAAAATCTTATTTTTGCTGTATCTTCTTAAAACAGCGTCTAATCGAAAAAAGGAGAAAAATCTGTGACGACCTATATTTTTCATACAAAATATATTTTTGTATCTTTTTAAAACAGCGTCTAATCGCAAAAAGGTCAAAAATCTGTGACGGCCTATATTTTTGATAAAAAATCTTTTTTTTATAAGAAAATCTTATTTTTGCTGTATCTGTGACGACCTATATTTTCCATACAAAATATATTTTTTATAAGAAAATCTTATTTTTGCTGTATCTTCTTAAAACAGCGTCTAATCGAAAAAAGGAGAAAAATCTGTGACGACCTATATTTTTCATACAAAATATATTTTTGTATCTTTTTAAAACAGCGTCTAATCGAAAAAAGGAGAAAAATCTGTGACGACCTATATTTTTCATACAAAATATATTTTTTATATGAAAATCTTATTTTTGCTGTATCTTCTTAAAACAGCGTCTAATCGAAAAAAGGACAAAAATCTGTGACGACCTATATTTTTCACACAAAATATATTTTTTATATGAAAATCTTATTTTTGTTGTATCTTCTTAAAACAGCGTCTAATCGAAAAAAGGACAAAAATCTGTGACGACATATATTTTTGATAAAAAATCTATTTTTTATAAGAAAATCTTATTTTTGCTGTATCTTCTTAAAACAGCGTCTAACCGAAAAAAGGACGAAAATCTGTGACGACCTATATTTTTCATACAAAATATATTTGTTATATGATAATCTTATATTTTCCATTCAAAATATATTTTTTATATGAAAATCTTATTTTTGCTGTATCTTCTTAAAACAGCGTCTAATCGAAAAAAGGACGAAAATCTGTGACGACCTATATTTTTCATACAAAATATATTTTTTATATGAAAATTTTATTTTTGCTGTATCTTCTTAAAACAGTGTTGATGATGAAACCCTATTTCATTCCAAATGTATACAACACTGTAATTGATTCGATGTTTTTTAAACTGTCATATTTTTGCGCGCCTTAATTATTACACATTGTACATTTTTCACTGGCTCATAAAACGTGTAATGAACAAGACGTATTTTATTATACATAATTACTTTTAAGAAATATACTTTATCTTTTTGAATTGAAGGCATCGTGTTTCACTTTTGGTCTTAGATTGAAAGCTCTTCTGCTGTGACATAAAGGTTTCAACCAACAAAAGTTATGGGCCCAGGATAACAAAAGCAATAATCTAAAGTTTAAAGTGAGGTTAATTTCGTTGGTGTCGTTCGATTGGTTTTTATAGTTTTATCCGGAGTTGAAAAACAAGAAAAATGTCGTCCGCTGTATCAAGTATCGAGAAGCTCAACGGCGATAACTATGCAACGTGGTGCATACAGGTAAAAAGTTTACTTATTACCTTAGATTTGTGGTACACTATTGTGGAGGTTTGTCCAAAGGAAAATCCTAACAAATGGATAGCGACTGACGCTAAGACTTTAGCAACAATCACACTGAGTGTAAATCCAAGTCAGTTAATTTATATAAAAAATTGTTTAACGGCTAAAGATGCATGGCAAGTTCTAAGTTCACTTTATAAAGCAGACACTGCATCTAGAAAAGTTAACTTGTTCAAAAAGTTGGTACGTTTTAAATTTAATTCAAATGAAAAATTTGCTACACAGGTAAATGAATTTGTTTCAACAATTGATGGCTTAAAAGAGATTGGAATCACCCTTAATGATGATTTGTTGTCCATCTTATTGCTGTGTAGTCTTCCCGATGAAATGGAAGGTTTTGTGGTGGCTATAGAGAGTCGTGACGAGTTGCCCAAATATGAAAAATTAATTTTAAAAATCTTAGAAGAAGAACTAAGGCAAACAAATAAACATGATGATACAAATGAACTTGTTTTTGCGGCAAATTGACGAAAAGATTTTAAAAGAAATAAAAAAGTTTTTAACAGTGGCAGAAACTTCAAAAGAAATGATGTTAAACATTTACATCAAAAACAAAGCTACCAAAATGAGAAGAAAAATATAGATAGCAATGCATACAACAACAATAATATAAAATGTTTTCGTTGTGGTAAAAGGGGACATATAAGATCTCAATGTAGAGGAAATCATGATAGAAGAGAAAATGACTTTGCTTGCTCTTTAAAAGAAAACAATCTAAATTTAAGAGACTTGTGGATTTTAGATAGTGGCGCATCGTCGCATATGGTTAACAGCAAAAAGTATTTTGATACATTAACAGAGACAAAGCAAAAAATATTTTTAGCATCTGGAGAAATTATTTATGCAGAAGGCATTGGAAATATTAAAATAAAAACAAAGTTTTGCTCACTTGCATTAAATAATGTATGGTTTGTCCCACAACTACATTCAAATTTTCTTTCAATAAATAAAATAATTAAAGCTGGTCATGTTGTCCAATTTGCCGCGAATAAAGCAATAATGAGAAGTAAACAAAACGAAAATATTTTAACAGCTGATTTAATTGATGACCTGTTTGTTGTTAATTTAGAAAAAATAAAGATTTTGAAGTGGCAAATGCAGTTGTTAATGAACAAATTGTTAAAAAGTGGCATCAAAGATTTGGACATCTAAATGTTGCTGATTTAAATAAATTATCGAGCAAAAATATGGTAAAAGGACTTGATGTTAAAGTGCCAAAATCAATAGAGTGTTTTACTTGTGCTGTAAATAAAATAACTGCAACACCATATAAAAATTATTCAAGTGTGCAAACGAGTGACGTTTTGGAGCTAATACATACAGATTTGTGTGGCCCAATTGGTAAAAGATCTGTGGGAGGCTCATCGTATTTTATTACGTTTATCGACGATTATTCGCGATACATTTCAACTTATTTTCTAAAACAAAAAAGTGATTCTTTTGATGCATTCACACATTTTGCTGGGCTCGCGGAGAATCAGACAGGCCGCTTAATAAAAATTGTTCGTAGTGACAATGGTAAAGAATTTGTAAATTCTAAATTTAAACAATATTTTTCGGAAGAAGGCATTGTTCATCAAACGACGGTTAGTTACTCACCACAACAAAACGGCGTTTCTGAAAGAGCGAACAGAACCCTTGTTGAAATGGGTAGGTGTATGCTAAATTCGTCCGGATTACCGCAAAGTTTATGGGGTGAAGCCATTAATACGGCAACTTATTTAAGAAATCGAGCTCCGACGAAAATACTCCGTATGAACGATGGTGTGGAAAGAAACCGTCCGTATCTCATTTTAAAACATTTGGTTGTGACGCAGTGGTTCTAAAGAAGGGTCCAAAATCTAAAGGCGGAAAATTTTTGCCCAAAGGTACGAAAATGAAGTTCGTTGGTTATCAACTTTATACAAAAGCATACCGCTTATATGATGTTCATAAAAGACAAATAATTATTGCTCGAGATGTTATGTTTTTTGAGCAGTCTTTTGAAAACGTTTCAAATGAACAACATGAATGCAATAAATTTGATAGTGATTTCTTAAAAAATATTCAAAGCAACTGTGTAAATAAATCTGATGATGAGTTTGAACAAAATAATGATGATAGTGAACAACATAGTGATAATGACGTTAATGAGCAACAACAAAAGGAAGAAACTAAGCTGAGTAGTGAATCCAGTGAAACAGAAAGAGAAGATACTCCTATTTTAAAAAATAAAAGAAAACGTGGCAGACCTAAATTAGTAAAAGCTGGAGGTAAGGGAAGACCAAGAAAAATTTATTGTTCTGAAAACGGCCCTCAAATTCTTAATTCAATTATTAAAAATCCAAATACCGTGGCGGAGGCTTTAAATGGTAAAGATTCTAATAAATGGTTGGAGGCCATGAAAGTTGAATATGAATCTCTAATTAAAAATAAAACTTGGGAGCTGGTCGAAAAACCAAGTGGTAAAAACATTATTGGTTGCAAATGGGTATTTACGTTGAAACATAATCCTGATGGCACAGTTGAAAAATATAAATCGCGACTTGTGGCTCATGGTTGTTCGCAGAAATATAGCATTGATTTTCAAGAAACTTTTGCACCAGTGGTACGGCATTCAACAATAAGGTTATTGTTAGCGTTGTCTGCACAACATAAATTGCTGGTAAATCATGTAGACATAGCAGCAGCATATTTAAATGGGAATTTAGAAGAAGATGTGTATATGACTCAACCGCCAATGTTCGAAAACAAAGAGTATCCCAATAAAGTTAATAAACGTATAATGATATTTTAGTAGAAATGGGATTTTTAAGATGTAAATCCGACACTTGTGTTTATTTAAAAAGAAATGAAAACGATATAAGCATAATTGCCTTATATGTCGACGACATGTTGGTGGCATGTTCAAATGAAATGCAGATGAAACAAATTATAGAAAATTTAAATAATTCGGTGGAAGCAGTCGATCGTGGTCCTGTATCGTTTTATCTTGGGATGGAAATCAATCGTGATGGTCTACGAGGCGACATAACTATTCATCAAAAGAAATATACTGAAGAAATACTGAAAAAGTGGGGTATGTATGAATGCAAGCCAGCAGCTACACCCTGGGCGGGTGGTACAGTTCTTACAAAGTGTGAAGGTAATTGCGACAACTTGGACACAAAGAGTTATCAAAGTCTAATTGGGGCTCTTATGTATTTGGCTGTGATTACTAGACCTGACTTAATACATGTGATCTCTAAGTTATCCCAATTTAACTCTCATCCACATGGGGAGCATTTTCAAGCTGCGAAATACGTGCTAAGATATCTGAAGAAGAATCCTATCGGTAAAATTACATATTCTAATAATATAGAACAATTTATATGCTTTACAGACTCTGACTGGGGGAGCGATACATATGATAGAAAATCATATTCTGGTCATGTGATGTTTATGGCAGGTGGTCCTGTCGCGTGGGAGTCACGTAAACAACCAGTTGTGGCTCTTAGTTCTATGGAGGCCGAATATATTGCTCTATGCCAGGGAACCAAAGAAGTCGTTTTTATTCGTGGTTTAATAAAGGAGATGGGGTTTACGCAATACATTAAAAGCCCGACTCCTTTATTATGTGATAATCAAGCAGCAGCGTTTATGGTGAAGAATCCAACAGTTCAAAGAAAAAGTAAGCATATCGACATTCGATTTCACTACATTCGAGAGAAATATGAAGAGAAGGTGGTCGATATACAATACGTTACAACTGATGACAACGCAGCTGATATTCTCACAAAAGTCTTAACTAAGCAGAAACATATAAATGGTTGTAATCTTTTAAAAATTCAAATGTAATATTTTTATACACATTTGGCTTGTGGGGGAGATTGTTGATGATGAAACCCTATTTCATTCCAAATGTATACAACACTGTAATTGATTCGATGTTTTTTAAACTGTCATATTTTTGCGCGTCTTAATTATTACACATTGTACATTTTTCACTGGCTCATAAAACGTGTAATGAACAAGACGTATTTTATTATACATAATTACTTTTAAGAAATATACTTTATCTTTTTGAATTGAAGGCACCGTGTTTCACTTTTGGTCTTAGATTGAAAGCTCTTCTACTGTGACATAAAGGTTTCAACCAACAAACAGCGTCTAATCGAAAAAAGGACCAATATTTTTCATAAAAAATCTATTTTTTATATGAAAATCTTATTTTTGCTGTATCTTCTGAAAGCAGCTTCTAATTGAAAAAAGGGAAAAAATCAATTTTTTATATGAAAATCTTATTTTTGCTGTATCTTCTTAAAACAGCGTCTAATCGAAAAAAGGACAAAAATCTGTGACGACCTATAAAATCTATCATAAAAATTCTATTTTTTATATGAAAATCTTATTTTTGTTGTATCTTCTTAAAACAGCGTCTAATCGAAAAAAGGAGAAAAATCTGTGACGACCTATATTTTTCATACAAAATATATTTTTTATATGAAAATCTTATTTTTGCTGTATCTTCTTAAAACAGCGTCTAATCGAAAAAAGGACAAAAATCTGTGACGACCTATATTTTTCATACAAAATATATTTTTTATATGAAAATCTTATTTTTGCTGTATCTTTTTATAACAGCGTCTAATCGAAAAAAGGACGAAAGTCTGTGACGACCTATATTTTAGATAAAAAATCTTTTTTTTATAAGAAAATCTTATTTTTGCTGTATCTTCTTAAAACAGCGTCTAATCGAAAAAAGGACGAAAATCTGTGACGGCCTATATTTTTCATACAAAATATATTTTTTATATGAAAATCTTATGTTTGCTGTATCTTCTTAAAACAGCGTCTAATCGAAAAAAGGACGAAAATCTGTGACGACCTATATTTTTGATAAAAAATCTATTTTTTATATGAAAAACTTATTTTTGCTGTATCTTCTTAAACCAGGGTCTAATCGAAAAAAGGAGAAAAATCTGTGACGACCTATATTTTTCATACAAAATATATTTTTTATATGAAAATCTTATTTTTGCTGTATCTTCTTAAAACAGTGTCTAATCGAAAAAAGGACAAAAATCTGTGACGACCAATATTTTTCATAAAAAGTCTATTTTTTATATGAAAATCTTATTTTTGCTGTATCTTTTTAAAACAGCGTCTAATCGAAAAAAGGACGAAAATCTGTGACGACCTATATTTTCCATACAAAATATATTTTTTATGAAAATCTTATTTTTGCTGTATCTTTATCTTTATATTTTTCATACAAAATATATTTTTTATATGTAAATCTTATTTTTGCTGTATCTTCTAATCCTTTTTTCGTCTAATCGAAAAAAGGACGAAAATCTGTGATGACTTATATTTTTCATACAAAATATATTTTTTATATGAAAATCTTATCCTAATCGAAAAAAGGACAAAAATCTGTGACGACCTATATTTTTCATACAAAATATATTTTTTATATGAAAATCTTCTTTTGCTGTATCTTCTTAAAACAGCGTCTAATCGAAAAAAGGACGAAAATCTGTGACGACCTATATTTTTCATACAAAATATATTTTTTATATGAAAATCTTATTTTTGCTGTATCTTCTTAAAACAGCGTCTAATCGAAAAAAGGACGAAAATCTGTGACGACCTATATTTTTCATACAAAATATATTTTTTATATGAAAATCTTATTTTTGCTGTATCTTCTTAAAACAGCGTCTAATCGAAAAAAGGACGAAAATCTGTGACGACCTATATTTTTGATAAAAAATCTATTTTTTATAAGAAAATCTTATTTTTGCTGTATCTTCTTAATACAGCGTCTAATCGAAAAAAGGACAAAAATCTGTTACGACCTATATTTTTCATAAAAAGTCTATTTTTTATAAGAAAATCTTATTTTTGCTGTATCTTCTTAAAACAGCGTCTAATCGAAAAAAGGCCAAAAATCTGTGACGACCAATATTTTTCATAAAAAGTCTATTTTTTATATGAAAATCTTATTTTTGCTGTATCTTTTTAAAACAGCGTCTAATCGAAAAAAGGACGAAAATCTGTGACGACCTATATTTTCCATACAAAATATATTTTTTATATGAAAATCTTATTTTTGCTGTATCTTCTTAAAACAGCGTCTAACCGAAAAAGGGAGACAAATCTGTGACGACCTCTGTTTTTATAAAAAATCTATTTTTTATATGAAAATTTTATTTTTGCTGTATCTTCTTAAAACAGCGTCTAATCGAAAAAAGGACAAAAATCTGTTACGACCTATATTTTTCATAAAAAATCTATTTTTTATATGAAAATCTTATTTTTGCTGTATCTTCTTAAAACAGCGTCTAATCGAAAAAAGGCCAAAAATCTGGGACGACCTATATTTTTGATAAAAAATCTATTTTTTATAAGAAAATCTTATTTTTTCTGTATCTTCTTAAAACAGTGTCTAATCGAAAAAAGGACAAAAATCTGTGACGACCTATATTTTTAATAAAAAATCTATTTTTTATATGAAAATCTTATTTTTGCTGTATCTTCTTAATACAGCGTCTAATCGAAAAAAGGACAAAAATCTGTTACGACCTATATTTTTCATAAAAAGTCTATTTTTTATAAGAAAATCTTATTTTTGCTGTATCTTCTTAAAACAGCGTCTAATCGAAAAAAGGCCAAAAATCTGGGACGACCTATATTTTTGATAAAAAATCTATTTTTTATAAGAAAATCTTATTTTTGCTGTATCTTCTTAAAACAGCGTCTAATCGAAAAAAGGCCAAAAATCTGTTACGACCTATATTTTTAATAAAAAATCTATTTTTTATATGAAAATCTTATTTTTGCTGTATCTTCTTAATACAGCGTCTAATCGAAAAAAGGACAAAAATCTGTTACGACCTATATTTTTCATAAAAAGTCTATTTTTTATAAGAAAATCTTATTTTTGCTGTATCTTCTTAAAACAGTGTCTAATCGAAAAAAGGACAAAAATCTGTGACGACCTATATTTTTAATAAAAAATCTATTTTTTATATGAAAATCTTTTTTTTGCTGTATCTTCTTAAAACAGCGTCTAATCGAAAAAAGTACAAAAATCTGTTACGACCTATATTTTTCATAAAAAATCTATTTTTTATATGAAAATCTTATTTTTGCTGTATCTTCTTAAAACAGTGTCTAATCGAAAAAAGGACAAAAATCTGTGACGACCTATATTTTTGATAAAAAATCTATTTTTTATAAGAAAATCTTATTTTTGCTGTATCTTCTTAAAACAGCGTCTAATCGAAAAAAGGACAAAAATCTGTGACGACCTATATTTTTGATAAAAAATCTATTTTTTATAAGAAAATCTTATTTTTGCTGTATCTTCTTAAAACAGCGTCTAATCGAAAAAAGGACGAAAATCTGTGACGACCTATATTTTTCATACAAAATATATTTTTTATATGAAAATTTTATTTTTGCTGTATCTTCTTAAAACAGCGTCTAATCGAAAAAAGGACCAATATTTTTCATAAAAAATCTATTTTTTATATGACAATCTTATTTTTGCTGTATCTTCTTAAAACAGTGTCTAATCGAAAAAAGGACAAAAATCTGTGACGACCTATATTTTTAATAAAAAATCTATTTTTTTATATGAAAATCTTATTTTTGCTGTATCTTCTTAAAACAGTGTCTAATCGAAAAAAGGACAAAAATCTGTGACGACCTATATTTTTAATAAAAAATCTATTTTTTATATGAAAATCTTTTTTTTGCTGTATCTTCTTAAAACAGCGTCTAATCGAAAAAAGTACAAAAATCTGTTACGACCTATATTTTTCATAAAAAATCTATTTTTTATATGAAAATCTTATTTTTGCTGTATCTTCTTAAAACAGTGTCTAATCGAAAAAAGGACAAAAATCTGTGACGACCTATATTTTTAATAAAAAATCTATTTTTTTATATGAAAATCTTATTTTTGCTGTATCTTCTTAAAACAGCGTCTAATTGAAAAAAGGGAAAAAATCTATTTTTTATATGAAAATCTTATTTTTGCTGTATCTTCTTAAAACAGTGTCTAATCGAAAAAAGGACAAAAATCTGTGACGACCTATATTTTTAATAAAAAATCTATTTTTTTATATGAAAATCTTATTTTTGCTGTATCTTCTTAAAACAGTGTCTAATCGAAAAAAGGACAAAAATCTGTGACGACCTATATTTTTAATAAAAAATCTATTTTTTATATGAAAATCTTTTTTTTGCTGTATCTTCTTAAAACAGCGTCTAATCGAAAAAAGTACAAAAATCTGTTACGACCTATATTTTTCATAAAAAATCTATTTTTTATATGAAAATCTTATTTTTGCTGTATCTTCTTAAAACAGTGTCTAATCGAAAAAAGGACAAAAATCTGTGACGACCTATATTTTTGATAAAAAATCTATTTTTTATAAGAAAATCTTATTTTTGCTGTATCTTCTTAAAACAGCGTCTAATCGAAAAAAGGACGAAAATCTGTGACGACCTATATTTTTCATACAAAATATATTTTTTATATGAAAATTTTATTTTTGCTGTATCTTCTTAAAACAGCGTCTAATCGAAAAAAGGACGAAAATCTGTGACGACCTATATTTTTCATACAAAATATATTTTTTATATGAAAATTTTATTTTTGCTGTATCTTCTTAAAACAGCGTCTAATCGAAAAAAGGACCAATATTTTTCATAAAAAATCTATTTTTTATATGACAATCTTATTTTTGCTGTATCTTCTTAAAGCAGCTTCTAATTGAAAAAAGGGAAAAAATCTATTTTTTATATGAAAATCTTATTTTTGCTGTATCTTCTAATTGAAAAAAGGACAAAAATCTATATTTTTAATAAAAAATCTATTTTTTTATATGAAAATCTTATTTTTGCTGTATCTTCTTAAAATAGCGTCTAATCGAAAAAAGGACAAAAATCTGTTACGACCTATATTTTTCATAAAAAATCTATTTTTTATATGAAAATCTTATTTTTGCTGTATCTTCTTAAAACAGCGTCTAATCGAAAAAAGGCCAAAAATCTGGGACGACCTATATTTTTGATAAAAAATCTATTTTTTATAAGAAAATCTTATTTTTGCTGTATCTTCTTAAAACAGTGTCTAATCGAAAAAAGGACAAAAATCTGTGACGACCTATATTTTTAATAAAAAATCTATTTTTTTATATGAAAATCTTATTTTTGCTGTATCTTCTTAAAACAGCGTCTAATCGAAAAAAGGACAAAAATCTGTTACGACCTATATTTTTCATAAAAAATCTATTTTTTATATGAAAATCTTATTTTTGCTGTATCTTCTTAAAACAGCGTCTAATCGAAAAAAGGACAAAAATCTGTTACGACCTATATTTTTCATAAAAAATCTATTTTTTATATGAAAATCTTATTTTTGCTGTATCTTCTTAAAACAGTGTCTAATCGAAAAAAGGACAAAAATCTGTGACGACCAATATTTTTCATAAAAAGTCTATTTTTTATATGAAAATCTTATTTTTGCTGTATCTTTTTAAAACAGCGTCTAATCGAAAAAAGGACGAAAATCTGTGACGACCTATATTTTTGATAAAAAATCTTTTTTTTATAAGAAAATCTTATTTTTGCTGTATTTTCTTAAAACAGCGTCTAATCGAAAAAAAGGACAAAAATCTGTGACGACCTATATTTTCCATACAAAATATATTTTTTATATGAAAATCTTATTTTTGCTGTATCTTTATCTTTATATTTTTCATACAAAATATATTTTTTATATGAAAATCTTATTTTTGCTGTATCTTCTAATCCTTTTTTCGTCTAATCGAAAAAAGAACAAAATCTGTGATGACTTATATTTTTCATACAAAATATATTTTTTATTATTATTTGAATTTTATTTCAGGCTCAAGGTCATAACTTTATTTAAATAAAACTCTTTTTATGTTTTATTAATAAATTTTTAATATTTTTCAATATTTCGAGCGCCTTCGGTGCTCTTCTTCAGGAAAAACTGAAAACAGAAAAACAAATATACAAAAACAAAAGTATACATTAACATCACTAATAGATAAACACAACATTTAACAATTATTATTTAAAAAACTAATATTTCATTACTTTGAGTAAAGCCGTCGTTTGTCCTCTTCCAAAGAGATAATAAAGCTTACTAAAGGTTTCTTTGTCTGTATTTAGCAAAAATGTGTCTATATGTGTGCGCGCAATTTTCAGTATCTGTTTTGTAATTTATCCTTATGTCCGCGGGAGTGTTGATTAT